>CAJRST010008890.1:15589901-15608512 GCA_907169785.1 Menidia menidia | reverse complement strand
GCTGCTCTGTACGACGTGTTTCTGCAGGGCTTGGCAGCCCCCATTCGCGAGCTGTTGGTCCCCCTCGACCTCCCGGCAGACCTGGACGGCCTCATCTCCCTAGCCATCCGGACGGACAATCGGTTCCAAGGGCTCCGTCGGACCTCCCGCCGGAGTAACGCCTCGACGAGCGCCGCTCCGCCTCCCAGACAGAGGGGGCCCGCTACGTCTCCAGCGGGGACCGCTTCGGGGCTCCCTACGCCCCGGTCAGAGGAGGAACCCATGCAGCTCGGCCGAACCCGCACGTCCCTCGAGGAGCGCCAGCGGCGCCGCCTGGAGGGGCTGTGTTTCTACTGCGGCATGAAAGGACATCTGGTGGGGGCGTGCCCAACTCGGAGAGCGCGCCCATCCGTCTCTGTGAGTACTGCCCGTTCTACCGAGCGTCCCCGCACCCCCGTCCTGGTGACCCACAAGGCGGGGCGCACAGAACTTGAGGGGTTGGTGGACTCAGGGGCGGATGAGAGTTTTATAGACTGGGGCTGGGTCCGCAAACTCTGGATCCGTACCAGAGCCCTTGAGAACCCCATCACCGCCCGGGGGTTGCATGACAAAAAACTCTTCCTGATCACCCACTCCACAGAACCCCTCCAGATGCAATTGGGTGACCATCTGGAAACCATGACCTTTTTCTGTACAGACTCTCCAGCCTATGCAGTCATCCTAGGATTTCCCTGGTTGGTGCGGCACAACCCGCAGATCGACTGGCGTACCGGGAACGTCACGGCCTGGGGAAAGGAGTGTGCACAGCATCTGGAGGAGGTCCACAGGGCTACAACTATTAATGCTGTGCAAACTGCTTCTTCCACAGGCGACCACGACCCAGCCATAGACACTGTGCCTCCCGAGTACCACCACCTCCGGGAGGTTTTTAGCAAGGCTAAGGCCCTATCACTCCCGCCGCATAGGCCATATGACTGCACAATAGACCTCGTTCCCGGATCCACCCTCCCCAAGGGGCGGGTGTACGCCATTTCAGGGCCTGAAAGAGAGGCCATGAACGACTACATCTCCACCTCTCTGAAAGCGGGTTTGATCCGCCCCTCCTCCTCTCCGGTTGGGGCGGGGTTCTTTTTTGTGAGCAAAAATGACGGCTCCCTCAGGCCCTGCATTGATTACAGTCCCCTAAACAGCATCACCATCAGAAACCGGTACCCTCTCCCCCTCATGTCCTCCGTGTTCGACCAGCTGCAGCAAGCTCGGGTTTTCACAAAATTAGACCTCCGGAACGCTTATCACCTGGTTCGCATCCGCGAGGGGGACGAGTGGAAGACTGGTTTTAATACACCTAGTGGTCATTACGAATATCTAGTCATGCCCTTAGGACTGACGAACGCGCCCGGAGTATTCCAGGCGCTAATTAACGACGTCCTCCGGGACTTCCTAGACCGCTTTGTCTATGTCTATTTAGATGACATTTTAATCTATTCCCCGGACTTAGAAACCCACCGCACTCACGTGACCCTGGTGTTGGAGAGACTGTTAAAAAACCACTTGTATGTAAAAGCTGAAAAGAGTGAGTTCCATGCCACGACCATCTCCTTCCTGGGCTTCATTGTAGCCCCTGGAAAGGTGCAGATGGATCCGGCAAAGATTAAAGCCATCACTGATTGGCCCGTACCAGATAACCGCAAGAAGGTGCAGCAATTTCTGGGGTTTGCTAACTTCCACAGGCGGTTTATCAGGGGATTCAGTGCCATAGCCGCTCCTCTTCATGCCCTGACCTCTCCCAAGGTCCCCTTTGTTTGGTCTCCTCAGGCCGACGCAGCCTTCCGCACCCTGAAGCAGCGTTTCACCACAGCACCCATCCTCATCGTTCCGGATCCTTCCCGTCAGTTCGTGGTGGAGGTGGATGCCTCCAACGAGGGGATAGGGGCCATCCTCTCACAAAGGTCTCCCAAGGATGGCAGGGTGCACCCCTGCGCCTTCCTGTCCCGACGCCTGACCACTGCCGAAAGAAATTATGACGTCGGGAATAAGGAACTGCTGGCGGTAAAGGTGGCGTTGGAGGAGTGGCGTCACTGGCTGGAGGGGGCGAGTCAGCCCTTCGTGGTCTGGACGGACCACAAGAATCTTGAGTATATTCGTCAGGCCAAGAGAATGAACTCTCGCCAGGCCAGGTGGACTCTGTTTTTTAACCGCTTCACCTTTTCCATCTCTTACAGGCCGGGGTCCAAGAACATCAAACCCGACGCGCTGTCCAGGTTGTATGACCCCGAGCCTGTTGCCAAGGATCCCGAACCCATCCTTCCACGGTCCTGTGTGGTTGGAGCGGTGACTTGGCAGATAGAAAACGCTATTAAGCGAGCAAACGGCGTAGCCCCGCCACCTAGTGGGTGCCCGGAGAACCGACTGTTCGTTCCTCCTCCGGTACGCTCACAGGTGATCCATTGGGCTCACGCCTCGCCGCTTTTCTGCCATCCGGGAGTCAGGCAAACTATGTTCGCCATCTCCCGGCGGTTCTGGTGGCCATCCATGGAGGCGGAGGTCCGGGAGTACGTTGCTGCCTGCCCGGTCTGCGCCCGTAATAAAACCTCCACCCGACCACGCTCCGGACTGCTCCAACCCCTACCGATTCCCTCCCGACCGTGGTCCAACATATCCATAGACTTTGTAACGGGCCTTCCGGCGTCCCTGGGAAACACAGTGGTCCTGACAGTAGTGGACCGTTTTTCCAAAATGGTCCGTTTTATCGCCCTGCCCAAGCTGCCCTCGGCCAAGGAGACGGCCGAGGTCCTGATGACTCACATATTTCGAGTTTATGGGTTCCCGAAAGACGTGGTGTCTGATCGGGGCCCGCAGTTCATTTCCAGGTTCTGGAGAGAGTTCTGTTCCCTCATCGGCGCCAAGGCCAGCCTGACGTCAGGGTATCATCCGGAGGCTAACGGGCAGACCGAGCGGCTTAATCAGCAGCTGGAAACCGGCCTCCGCTGCCTGGTGTCCCAGAACCCGGCAACATGGTCCAAGCATCTGGTCTGGGTCGAGTACGCCCACAACACCCTGCCGACGTCTGCCACGGGGTTCACCCCGTTTAAGTGTGTGTTCGGGTATGACCCCCCTCTATTTCCAGCCCACGAGCGGGAGGTCATGGTACCCTCCGCCCACGCCCTGATCCGCCGGTGCCGCCGCATCTGGTCGCCGGCCAGACTGACCCTCTCCCGGCAGGGGGATCGGGTCAAACAGGCTGCCGACCGCCGGCAGGCGCCGGCGCCCAGCTACCGCCCCGGCCAAAGGGTTTGGCTCTCAGCTCGGGACCTCCAACTCAGGGGAGAGTCCCGTAAATTGGCCCCACGATTTGTGGGTTCGTTCCCAGTCACCAAGGTAATCAACCCAGCGGCGGTCAGACTACGCCTTCCCCGGTCGCTCCGAGTACACCCCACCTTTCACGTCAGCCAGCTCAAGCCGGTCCAGGAAATCCCCCTGGTGCCCCCAACGCCCTCCCCGCCGCCCCCGGAGATTATAGGTGGGGGGCCCGTCTACCGGGTAAAAAAGCTGCTGGCTGTGCGACGCAGGGGCCGGGGCCTGCAGTACCTCATCGACTGGGAGGGGTACGGCCCGGAGGAGAGACTCTGGGTTCCCTCCCGGCACATCCTTGACCGCTCCCTCATTGAGGACTTCAACCGGGCCCATCCGGACATTCCTGGGCCGTCAGGAGTCGGCCCTTAAAGGGGGGTTCTGTCACGGTGGTGCTCCTGGTTGAGGTTTTTTCGTCTCGTCTTTATGTCGTCTCGTCATTTCCTGTTTTATTTTGAAGACTAACCCTCATCTCGTTTCAGGTCACTTGCACTTCCTGTTGTGTCACCAGTCCGATCGTCTCCTGATTACCTATTGTGTACACCTGGGGCCCCTTCCTTCATGTGTTTAAATAGTCTTCGTCTCCCCTTGTCGCGTGCCAGAGAATTGCGTTTGTCTCATGTGCCCTCGTTCCATAGTCTCGACCCGTCATAGTTCCTGATCCCGAGTTCCCTCGCCCTGTTCATAGTCCCCGTCCTTGAGCCCTGTTTTCCTCGCGTGCGAGAGATTTTGAGTTTTTGATCTCCTAGCTTCCCTGATCTAGTGAGTATTCTTTTGTTACTTTGTTTACCCCTCGTCCTCTGTTAAGAGAGATTTTCGTTGTACTTTGCTGTCTTGATTTGCACTTTTGTTCCTGCCTCTTCGGAGAAGATTTCTGTTGTAACTTTTTCCTCCGTTTGGAGCGCCTCCCCGTCCCACTCCGTTGGAGTGCGTTTTGTATTTAATAAAACCTTTTTGTTACAAGCTCTGCATCTGAGTCCTCGCTCAGCCGGTCCAGTCCTGACATTATGGCTGTCCCGCTAGGTTACATTCCGACCAAGCCCGGAACTTTGAAGCCAGTGTCATTAAAGATCTCTGTCGGGTGTATGGAATTGCCAAGAGCCGCTCAACTAGGTATTCCCCTTTCTATCTGCTCTTTCGGAGGGATGCACGGCTACCGCGGGACCTATTGGGAGGCAAAGACCTGGAAGTGAGCGACGTGTAAAATCTTGATGAATGGGTCCTGGGTCATCACCAGCGACTACAGACAGTTGCAGACGCAGCTCCGCGAGCTGGACAGGATGCCTCAAAGAGACGGAAAATAATATATGATCGCAAAGCACGCGGTGGACTCCTCAGGCCTGGAGACAGGGTCCTTCTGCAGAGCCATTGCCCAAGAGGGAGAAATAAAATTCAGGATAGATGGGAATCAGACCCTTTCCTTGTGGTAGCACAAAACCAGCCTAATATGCCAGTTTTTACCATTAAGCCAGAGGATGGCGGCCCTAAGCGGGTAGTGCACAGGGATCAACTGAAACCCTGCACTTTCGAGTGCCCCAGGTTGCAGAAAAGTCCCCGACCCCGTCATTCACGTAGGGCCTCAGATGAGTCCATGTTTGATGATGCCGATATGATTTATGTGCCACATAGCCCTGTACCTGCCCCTTCTAACCAACAAATGCCTGACACTCACCAGACACCTCACATGCTCATCACGCAGTACACGACGCAGAGACACTGACACAAGTGGAAGGCAGGAAATAGTGAGCATTCGGGTATAATGGAAGACCACTGTCATGAAGTGGAGTCAGATGCATTTTTTGACGATACAGACGAGTCAAGTATTGATGGTGAGAATCAGCCTCTGCCTACTAGGCCTCAAAGAAGTTCTAGGGTCAGCTCCCCCTTAGATTCAATGACTATGTCTTGAAATAAGTGTATGTTCTGTTTTGCTGTTACATGTTCATGTTCTTACCATGTATGCTACTTTTGTGCATGTTTTTCATGTAAAAAAAACATGCAGTTCGTCGTTGAAACCGTGCGAGTGGTGACAGCTGGCGAGTCTCGGCGAGAAGGCGGTGCTGAACGTCGGTTTGCTCTGATCCGAACAGGTCGAACATTTCCTTCTCCATCCTCTCCCTTCCCCTCTATCACGGGACTGTGAGTATACCCTGCCACATGACTTCACCAAAGGCAGCACTGCTTTAAGGAGTCCTTTACCACCTTAAAGATTGAACTTTTGTGCGACTACTGAACAGAGTCTCACGGAACGGATAAACGGTATTTGATTTCAAGGAACTGTGCTTACAATTGCGTTAATGGACATTCGGGACACCGTGACGTTATTGCCTGTATTGTTTTACTGTATGTTTGTGATGCATTTGTATGCGTAGACTAACGGTAACCCTATATTTAATTTATGTGGTGGTAGCCTTCCTCTTTGGTAGCACTAGTGAGTAAATTAAGGTTGGCTTACCAAGGTTTATACATTTTCAAACGAGGTTAACTGTTAAATGATCCAGTATTTCAGTTAGTATGGTCCCGGGACATATTTGATCCCCTTGAGTTTACAATTTCGATTTCAAAATAAGAGTTTTGGTTCATAAGGAACTGAGTGTGTTTAAGTGCCTCTGAAGGCTATTTTGTGACATAATTTTAAGGTAATTACTCAAGACTCATTTTTATTTTATTATCCTATTATTTCATTTAAGAAAAAAAAGATATTTTATTATTTCATTTACATTTACCAGTCCCTGAGCTTAGAGCTCTAATAAAACATAATTGTTTATTCAAACTGGTTTTCTATTCTAAGTTGTGGGGTGGGAAGCATACACATATCACACTACCACACTGTCACGTCTTGGGGAATTTTTGTTTTTTTGTCCTGTCTCCATGTTGTCTCGTCACATCCTGGTTTATTTTTAAAGGTTCATCCCCTTGTGTCAGTCCATTGGCACTCCCCTGTGTGTCACATGTCTGCTTCTCTTTCCTGATCATCTATTGTGTACACCTGGGGTTCCCTTTCCCTCATGTGTTTAAATAGTCTTCGTTTCCCCTTGTCTTGGGCCAGTATGTTTTCGTCGTTTGTCATTTGTCTCCGTCATATGACTTCACTGAGCTTTACCTTGCCATCGAACCTAGCCCTGCCTTGCCCCCCCCACCCCCCGTTTATTCCTCGTAAAAGAGTTGTTGAGTTTGTACTTTGTAACGTTTGGTGCTCTTTTTAGAGTGAGTTTTTTTTTGTACTTTATTCACAGTCTTGTTTTTGCCTTGGTCACGAGAGACTTTGATTTAATACTTTGTTCATAATCTTGTTTACTTTATTTGCTATTTGGTTTCCACTTCTTTTGAGTGTTTTTTTGTTCAAATAAAACCTTTTTCTACCACCTCTCTGCACCTGAGTCCAGCCTCGAGTTCCAATCCTGACACACCAGTGGCGGACCGTGCATTTCACACCTAGGCCTTCATTAGTGCCTTCATTAGTGCTCCGTCTGAATAAATTCACACCTCAATAATGGTTATACAAATCATCTTATTATGTAGAAATACAGTATAAAGATCAGGGGTGCACAAGTCTTCTACTACTGCAGCTACAGCTGCGACCCCTCCCCCCCCAAAAAAAAACACATCAATAATATCCTCATAAACTCGCAATATTATTTAGGAAAAAGGCAACATTTTACTCACTTTTCTTGAAAAGTCCGTCTTGAAAATGGCCTTGACGGTAAATCTGCCACCAAATCAATGTCTTCTCCTCCTTCAGCCATTGTGGGGTGATAAAATAGCTATTACACTAACACAACTATATTTCGGTGAGTTTGTTAGCTTTGGCTGGTACGCTATCTGACTATCCAATCAGGAGGTGTGAATACGGTGACGTTCCCTTAGGCCTTCTAGAAGGCCCTGGTGTCACCAACTTAAGATCTGTTTGGTTGAAGCAACAGTTAAATCGGCATTTATTTTCTGTTAGAGGGCCCGCAGAACGGATTGTGAAGGGCCTCCAGGCAGACATCTTTGACTTTGACCCTGCCTAGCAAAAATGAAGGCTGAAATGTGATTGGTTAAATGCTTTAATATGAAAATGCATGTCTGTAAGCAGCACAACCAAGGGAAAAGCTATGAAAGGAAGCGGACAGACCATTTGGAAATAGTTAATAAGTATTCATGGACAAAATATAATTGACATCAATTTGTGATTCAGATATTTTCTTAGGCCAGCAGAGAAGGCCTTGCAGGCCCTGATGGCCCACCACTGTGACACAGACACTCCCATAGGCACATACCTCAAGTAACTCCTACTCTCCCTAAGCTACCACCCCTGGAAGTATTAAGTAATACAAAATAGTAATTCTCATGTAAGCTCAGGCCCTTGCATACATAAAATAAAGAATATTTTTATGAAATTAATAATATTTTGATTGTTTTTTTTAAATATGCCCAATCAACATATTTATTCTGTAACCACGCTCAGGGCCAATTTTACTGACAGATCTCGGATGAAAGACGGCTACTGTTTGCCGAGGGATTCGCAGGGAGCGGTGCAAGTGTACCATCCAGTGCTCCTCTACATTTAGTTTTTTTTACTTTGACCTGCCATAGTATATTACATAATAGGGTTTTGTGTTTGCATGTTGTCAGAGAATGTGTTTTGCGACATACACTTTATGGCTAGTGGGTTAGGACACGGAAAGCTAGGAGACGCGGGAGAGTTGAATGGCCGCCGATGTTCTGTTATGACGTGTGTTAAGAGAGCACTTGTTCAACAAAAGCCCGGAGTTGAAACTACAAGGAACTCATTATTTTACGATAAACAATTAAGTTTATCACATGGTGTCAGAAGTGGAGCTATGGCAAAGTTTCGACCACCGGAGAGTTTTTGTTTCGAGAACCCGGCGGAGTGGCCCTATTGGAAAAAACGGTTTTCCCGCTACAGGACGGCAACTAAACTGGATGAGGAGGACGGTCCGGTTCAAGTGAGAACGCTGATCTGTGCACTCGGTAAGGAAGCGGAGAACATACTGAGCTCTTTCACCTACGGAGATGGTGAAGATGAAGATCAGTTTGACATAGTGTTGGCAAAGTTTGATGCCTACTTTATTCCGAGACGCAACGTTATCCATGAACGAGCTTGTTTCAACCAGAGAGCGCAGCATGTTGGCGAACGCGCAGAGACATTTATTCGCGCTCTTTACGAACTGTCAGAGCACTGTGACTTTGGTGCGAACCGAGATGAACACATCAGAGACCGGATCGTGGTTGGCATCTCGGACAAAGAGCTTTCACAGAAGCTGCAGCTCATCCCGAAACTCACTCTGGAGGTGACGGTACAGGAGGTACGGCAGTTAGAGGAGGTCAAAACGCAAGTTAACAGACAGGGAGAGCGAGTCTGTGCTGTCCAAGAAGTCGCGCAGAAACATGGCGGCGCGCGGGGTAAAGACTGGAGACCGCGCCAGGACAAGCTAAAGTACAAAGACAGTGACCGCAGAAAATGTGGACGATGCGGCAAAACACCACATAGCCAGCATGATAAGTGTCCAGCTGGACAGTCCACATGCAACAGCTGTGGGAAAAAGGGTCACTGGGAAAGAGCATGCAGAAGCAGGCTGGTGAGTGAAGTGACAGAGAATGAAGAAAATAAACATTATTACCTGGGCTCAGTTAATGGTACATCAGAAAATGATGATGAATGGACAGTAACACTGGATATTGAAAATAAGCCAGTGAAGTTTAAAATTGACTCGGGAGCTGACTGCAGTGTTATGAGTGAGACTGTGTATAAAACACTTGAGCCAAAGAGAGGCCTGCACAAGTCAAAGAAACTACTGAGTGGTCCAGGGGGTGGTTTGAACTGTTTGGGGCAGTTTATCACACAGACTGTATATAAGGGCAAAACATACATTTTCAGGCTGTATGTTATTCGAGGTGAAAGCGTGAACAACCTGCTCAGCCGGCCAACATCTTTAGCAATGGGGCTAATAAAGCGAGTCTATGAGGTCAGTACCAGTGAACAGGAGTTTGGCCTACTGAAAACACAGCCTGTTAAAATTGCACTGCAAGATAATGCTCAGCCCTTTGCAGTAGCCACAGCACGGGTCCCCATACCCCTACTGAAAGCAGTGAAGGAGGAGCTGGACCGAATGGAGACAAACAACATCATCGAGGCTGTGACAGAACCAACGGAGTGGTGTGCACCGATGGTGCCGGTCCCGAAAAAGAATGGTACGGCACGCATCTGTGTCGACCTAAAGAGACTAAATAAAGCTGTCAAAAGAGAGAGGTTCATTCTGCCCACAGCGGAAGAGATGATAGCCCAGCTGAGTGGGTCCACAGTTTTCTCTTCTCTGGACGCAGCTTCTGGATTTTGGCAGATCCCTCTGGACAAGGACAGCCAGAGACTGACCACTTTCATAACACCTTATGGAAGGTATTGCTTCAAGCGTCTCCCTTTTGGGATCACAAGCGCCCCAGAAATCTTCCAAAGGAAAATGGGAGAGACTCTTGAAGGGCTGCAGGGAGTTGCAGTCTATATGATTGACGTCATCGTCTTCGGGAGGGACATGTGAGCACAATGAGCGCCTGCAGAGAGTAATGGTACGTCTGGAGTCAGCAGGCCTGAAGCTAAACACAGAGAAATGCACGCTGAGAAAGACTGAGTTACAGTTTTTGGGCCAGGTGATCAACAAAGATGGTGTGCGACCTGACCCAGAGAAAGTGTCAGCTATCAACAAGCTCACCCCACCTGAGAGTGTCCAAGAGTTAAGGAGAGCCCTTGGCATGATAAATTATTTGGGGAGATATATTCCTGATCTCGCCACGGTGGGTCAACCACTGTATGAACTGCTGAAGTCAACATCAGATTTGTCACGAAGGTGCCCTAGTTGAGGGGTTTTTGTCTCGTCTTTTTCTAGTCTCGTCATTTCCTGTTTTATTTTGAAGAATAACCCTCATCTCGTTTCAGGTCACTTGCACTTCCTGTTGTGTCACCAGTCTGAGCGTCTCCCTGATTACCTATTGTCTGCACCTGGGCATCCCTTCCCTCTCGTGGTCAAATAGTCCTCGTCTCCCCTTGTCCCGTGCCAGTGTGTTTCGTTCCCAGCCACAGAGCCTGTTTTGTCCTTAGTCCTCGTCATAGAAACCGTCACAGTTCCTGTCCCTTGCCTTTTGAGCCCCCTTAGTTTTTGCCTCTGCTACGATTGCTTTTCTGTTCCTCCTAGACGTCACATTCCTAGTGAGTATTTTGGTTGTTACTTTGTTCCTGCCTTGCCTCCTTGGGAGAGATTTATTTTGTTACTTTGGCAGCTTTGTTTTGTAACTTTTTCGCAGCCTCGGTTCGAGAGCCTTTTCTGTTTGTACTTTGTCCTCCGATTCTGGAGCGCTTTATGTTTGTTTTTGTCCACTCCTTCGAGTGAGCCTTTTTTAATAAATTTTGGAATTTTTGAACAACTCTGCTCCTGAGTCCTCGTGAGTCCATGAACGTGTCAAGTTTGGATTTGGGGTCCTGCGCAGCAGGCAGCCTTCGACAGAATCAAAGAGCTTCTCACAACATCACCTACCCTGATGTACTATGATGCTAACAGGAGCACTGTAGTCTCAGCCGATGCTAGCAGTTATGGAGTGGGCAGTGTCCTGTTGCAGCTCCACGGTGAAGACTGGAGACCAGTGGCATTCTGTTCAAGACGACTAAGCGATGCTGAAAAGAGGTACGCTCAAATAGAAAAAGAGTGCCTTGCATCTGTGTGGGCGTGTGAAAGATTTGAGAAATATCTTTATGGCCTGCCTGCATTCAAGCTGATCACAGATCACAAACCTCTCATTCCACTGATGAACTCCAGAGACCTTGACAACACACCAGTACGCTGTCAAAGACTTCTCATGCGATTGATGAGATTTAACTTGGAGGCTGAATATGCACCTGGGAAAACACTGGTTGTGGCAGACATGCTGTCCAGGAGCCCACAACAGGGAACGGAGCACAGCAGAGACAGCCACACAGATGTGGAATGTTATGTAGCTGCTGTGATGAGCAGAGTCCCAGCGTCACAGACAAAGATGGATGGCATCAGAGCAGAGACAGCCGCTGATGAGCATCTCCAAGTGGTAATCAGGTACATTAAAAATGGGTGGCCTGAACACATACAACACACTCAGAGCTGTGTAAAAGAATACTTTCCTGTGAGAAATGAACTGTCTGTGCATGATGGGTTAGTACTCAGAGGGAGCAGGATAGTGATACCTGGTTCAATGAGAACAGAAATCTTAAAACGCATACATGATGGTCATCAAGGACTTAACAAATGCAGAATGAGAGCAAACACTTCGGTGTGGTGGCCTGGCATAGCTTCACAAATCACACAAAAAGTGGAAAACTGTATATACTGTCGGGAGCACAGGAGGGCACAAAACAAAGAACCTCTCCTGTCAACACCCCTCCCAGACAGGCCATGGAGAAAAGTCGGCATAGATCTTTGTGAGCATGGAAAAGAGAACTTTCTTGTCATATCAGACTATTATTCCAGATACCTGGAGATTCTCCACATGCCAGCCACCAAAAGCACTCAAGTGTCTCTGAAGCTGAAAGCTACTTTTGCCCGGTATGGAATACCAGAAGAGGTTGTCAGTGACAATGGGCCACAGTTCAGCAGTGAAGTCTTCAAAAACTTTGCCCATGAGATGGACTTTAAGCATGTGACCTCCAGCCCCCACAATCCACAGGGCAACGGACATGCTGAACGTGCAGTGCAAACGGCCAAAAGAATACTGCAACAAAAAGATCCACTACTGGCTCTTATGATTTATAGATCCTCACCGCACAGCAGCACCGGTGTCAGTCCGGCTGAACTATTAATGGGCAGGAAAATCGGAACAACCTTACCTACTCTGGATAAAGTCCTGCAACCAAAATGGCCAAACCGACAGCACATCAGAGCTAAGGACGCTGTGGAGGAGAGGAAGCAAGCATTCCACTACAATAAGCGACATGGTGTGAGGCCGCTCACACCACTGCAGCCAGGTAACCCTGTTCTCGCTAGGCTGGACAATCAGAAGACCTGGTCCACACCGGCAGAAGTTGTTGGGGAAAGTACAACAGAGAGATCATATGTCATCGCTACAGAGCAAAGAGCCCTGTACAGGCGAAATCGCCGTCATCTCCAAGCACTGCCTGAGGTCGGGTCCTCAGTTGAACAATCTGGAGAACCTAACACACCTGATGTTCAGACGAGCTCTGGAGGTAGCTCTCCTGGCCCTAAGAAGACCCCTAGTGGACTGTCTCAAACCAGATCAGGGGAGTTGTTAAACCTGTTCAGAGACTGGATCTGTAAGGGATGTTATGATCAAAATGTTCCAGAGGAAATTTTATATTGTGTTGATGCAATACTGTTTGTTTATGATCAAAATGTTCTAGAGGAAATTTGATATTGTGTTGATGCAATACTGTTTGTTGATGAAGCCCTAAATGGCTGGTTATTGAAAATGAACAAGGATGTTACTGTTACACTGCGGAATTAATACTGTAAGCATTAGTGATAATACTGTTTGCCAATATTATTGGAAATTTCGAAAGAAAAAAAAAGGGGAGATGTCAGAGAATGTGTTTTGCGACATACACTTTATGGCTAGTGGGTTAGGACACGGAAAGCTAGGAGACGCGGGACAGTTGAATGGCCGCCGATGTTCTGTTATGACGTGTGTTAAGAGAGCACTTGTTCAATAAAAGCCCGGAGTTGAAACTACAAGGAACTCATTATTTTACGATAAACAATTAAGTTTATCACACATGTGATTTTAAAAAACAAACCAAAAAATGAAAAAAACATGTACAATTCAAATTGATCAGATGGTTACAAATTGGGGATAAAACAAGGCCCAAAACTGACTTCAGAATGAGTCCTTTCACAATTCCTTATTCTCCTGTAGCACACACTCTGGAAGAACCAGAGGATCCCTCTGAACTTTCAGCAGTGTTGACAGACAAGCATGCTGGCTGATGAAATGTCAGTCTGGGGAGAAACTATGGGCTGCCATGGGCGTGCCCGTAGTTGCGTCACTGCCATCTCTGGAATCAAAAACAATTCCTTTAAGTTCTGATTGAAACTTGAATTAATAGTTTGGAATAATGCTTTATTAATTCTTTATTAAACATCACAAGCGAAGGCGCCCGATCCAGACTGATGTGTCCAAATATTATTCTGTTTAAATGACTGTATGTAGGCCTAATGATGATCAGAGGTGCTGCTTCTCTGCCTCGGTTTGCTGGATGAGAATATATATATGTATATATATGTATATATATATATATGTGCATATATATATATGTACATATATATGTACACACACACACATATATATGTAGATATATATATGTACACACACACACATATATATGTAGATATATATATGTACACACACACACACACGTGTGTGTGTGTGCATTTCAATAAGTTTTTTTATGTTTCCCTATATTATATTTTGATCTCTTCCTCTCTGTTTTAGTAATAGTGTTGACTGGGACAGCCTTTCTTCTGTAACTGTCTTTGGAGCTAATTTCACCCTCCGATCTTGTCCAAGGTTAGTAAATATAAGGCAATCCAAACAGGTACTTAGTTAATCCCAGGACCACTTTATTTCCCCGACAACCACACAGGCCCCCAAACTAGTGAAACAATTCTCCCTCTGCAGTTTCTTCCTGATCCTTTTTCTAAAAAACAACTTTAAAAGAAAGATTCTGAGGTCTTTCCATTTTATTTTAAGGAATACAGCAATGACTTTGAAACAATTATTGTGAAAACTGAACTGCTTGAGTGTAACAGTGATTTGAGTCTAAATGTATGTGTGAAATATGTCAGAATGGTTTTTAATCCCCTTTTGTATGTTTTTTTTCCTTCTTTTTTTGAGCAGTTAATTTTTTACTGGAGTTGGACGTAAGATCCCAAATCCTCTGTGGAACTTTCCTTGCGGAACGTTTGTAAACGGGACTCCGCCGTCGGAGGACTAAACCGGAGACACCCGCTCAGCGCCATCTTGGCTCCATGTGAGCTTCTCGTCTGGCATGTCAGCTGAGTCTGAAGGTGACTGTCTTCATTTCAAATGGCTTCGCTGTACACGGTCAGAAGGATGCTGTGTGCCGCCGCGGACGGAGCGGCTGCCGCGGCTGCCGCAGCCCCGAAAGGCCGCTGGGAGAGGCTGAAAAGCAGCAAAGCAGGTGAGGACCGGAGGGCGGCCTCAGACAGCCTCATTCAGGCTCAGTCAGGCTAAAAGGTGACCAGCAGTCCATCTCTGCACACATAATCATTTATCTAGGGACCGATCGTACCATTAAACGTAAGCCCTTTTAATTCCATTTAGCAATAAATGTGTTAAATATTATAATTGAAGATATCTGATATTCAATAACAGTGATTTGATAAAGGGAAACAGGACATTGGCACAGATTTTGGTGGATGAGTTTAGGGTGGTCATCATGGTTTTTACTTTGCCTGACATGGGTTCATTCTCATCTGCCTCAAACTAGCAGGATCTTGTTGTTACGTGAAAAGCTACTACTTCCAGATAGTGTGATGTTTCCTGCCTTTATGTGGAATAACTTGAGTGCTGGAATAAGAGGATTTGCCTGTACTGACAGCAAACAGGGCGACTTATAGAGATGTTAAGTATTAAGTCAAACTAATGCCAGCCAAAGTAATGTACACAAAAGTACAATAAGACAAACGCACACACACGAGGTAAACGTATTTACTATGGAGGGTTGAGGGTGACTAAATTAAATGTATAAATATATAATGAAACGCATACCTGTAAATTTCCCACTAATTCATTAAATGTATTTAAAAAGAGTAAAAATCGATAAATGCTATAATTAAATAATTAAAATTACCACTAAATAATTAAAGTGATAATTTAATCATGAGTTACATCAGTAAATAATTAAATGCATCATGGAATTATAAAATATGCATTTAAATAATTAAAAGTGTCATGAAATGATTAAACCTACCTTTTTAAATGATTAAATTAAATACAAAAATGTCCTTTTAAAGATAACCCTTATTTACAGATATATGATTTCAATTTGTATTTATTTATTTATTTATTAAATGCCTCCTGTGGAAACGTTGTTGTCATTAAATAATTTAAACTATTGATCCTGTGAAGCCTCTTGTTTTGGTCCGTTATCTGTTTTGTGCTGTGCTAACATATTTAAATCATTAATCCAAAGGTATGTCATTTATTACGTAGTTGTTAATTTCATCATATATTTATTTAATTTTGTCACCCATAGCCCTCCATAGATGCACACCTCAGTTTGTAGCCTTCAAGGACTGTTGGAATATCTGGATGAGTGTTCTTTAGGTGGTTGCAGAGGAGGGTGTGAATGCTAACTGGGGGCTGTCCCCTCTGCTGTGCGCAGGCGTGTGGTGCCGCAGCCTGCTCTCCGACTACAGGGAGGCGTGCCGGGAGATGGTGGTGGGCGCCTGGGAGCGCCCGCTGCGCAGCTCTGCGTACGGCGCCCTGCTGGCCGGCGTCTGGGCCTGCTTCCACACCAACCCCGGGCGCTGCTCCTTCGAGGCGGCGCTGCTGGAGCGCTCCAACCAGCTGGGCCTGCTGTCGGCGTGGACGCGCAGCGCCGCGGCCGACGGCCACGTGCAGAGCCTGGCGCGGCTGCGCGAGCAGGGCCGGCTGGGCTACGCCAGCCTGGGCCTGCTCTCGCTGGTCTACCGCGCCGAGAACCACGGCGACACCATGCTGTTCGAGGCCCGCTGCCCCGACCTGGCGGCGCCCTGGAGGGAGCTGCCCGGCCGGGTGCTGGACGTGGGCTTCACCGGCCGCTGGTGGGTGCTGGACTCCAAGATGGAGGACTACGACATCAACGAGGAGGAGTTCAAGCAGCTCCCCGCGCACATGCAGGACACCCGCCCCCCCGGCGTGGAGGAGGTGGAGCGCAACGAGAGGCTGCACAGGGAGTCCTGGCTGCCCGTGGCCGTGGAGGAAGAGGAGGACGGTCCAGCCGTCGCTGCTGGGACGGACAGAGCCGGCCAGGAGAGTCAGACAGACGCAGCGAGGGAGGAACGGACTTAAGCACTGTGGGCTGGGATGTGAGGTAGTTTATTTCCATCCCACAGCCCAAAACACACGGAACATCACAGAAAACTGTTCTTTTTCATATATTTTAAAAAGGTCACCTTCCATAAACTGAAGGGGAAGATCTGGGATGCTAAACGCTGACCTCTGAGTCTGCATTTAGCTCTACTTTGAATATTAAATCTTACTCCGTGTGTCTTTCAGATAACGTGCCACCCTGTCATCTTTTAGGTCAGAAGCTAGTTGTTGGTAAATGTCTGACCCATGAACGGATTCCTACACAAACCTGCCACTGTCCGGCTGTTCAGGACACCGAAACAAGCTAAACGAGCTCAGCCAGTTTCTTGAACTCCGACGCATACCTCTCATTCTGTTTGTGGACAGTAAATGTTTCAGCCGGACTAACGGGCTAAAGGTGGGGATCAGAAGTGGTTCTCTGAAAGCTCCAGGAGAGTAATGGAGGGAGCTGTTCTTTAGCAATGATCAGCTTTGGAAATGTCCGGCCAATCATGCCAGTTTGTTGTTTCTATGTGTACATATGGATGTATCGGCGTTTGTGTGTATGTGTATATATATATATATATTTATATATATATATATATATATACATACACATATATATATATATATGGTAGATTTTCTTACATGAACTTAATCCAGAACAGGTCTGTGGGAACAGCTTGAAACTATCTGGAACTTTACAATAAGAGAGACTGTCAAAAATTATATTTGAAAAATAAAAAAATCTAATATTACAACGCAAGCTGTCATCACAGAAGACCAAAGAAGTGTTCACAAATGGTTAAACCTTCATGTTACCGTGTTTAAAAAGGAATATACAGATTTTTAGTTTACCTGTCAAATAAATACAGTTTTTAAAAGATGTTATCTTGTTTAGTTTTTTTTTTTTACATCTAAATTTGTGTATATATATATATATATACTTTTTTTTTTTTAAAGCACATGACATGGATGCCTTTAACCTTTTTATTCTTTGAGAAAAAATTCCCCCCCCTCATACTTATAATCCAACCATGAGGAAATGCAAATGGTGGCCTCATGACATTCGGGGCGGCTTGCGGTTTTACAGATGTGACTCTTTGGCTCCGGTTATCAGACGTCATGTGGGGGACATCACAGGTCGGGGGGGGGGGGGGGGGGCCGCATCTGGCTCTGTCCACGGGGAGCTGCTTTTAACTGGACCACAAGGTGGTGCTGCGCTGCAGAGAAGGACTGGGCGCGCCCATACGGAGGCCAGTGTATTTAATACCTGTTCACTCTCCACAACACAGTAACAGCTAATGGAGGTGTGCCACCGGCCAGCTAAGCTAAATAGGGAGCCTAGTGCTTTGCTTTTTTCTACACCACAAACAGGAAATTGGTATAATTAAGTGAGTTTTAGGAGCTGTTTCCTGGTCCCATGGACCAGTTCCACTTATACTGCATAACAAACTGTCCAGTGCTTTCAGGAGAGTTTAAAAAACTGTGATTGACACCTTTGTAGGAGCACAGTGGACGTGTGGTCCTGTGATTAATCAATTAGTCCAGTCAATTCCATAATTGGACATTTTTATCAATTTGAAGCCGAACAAATTGGAGACGAGGTGCCTCATAATCCAGTTTATTCACTAAGCGACAGAATCGCTTCATCACAGCTTTGATTACAGAAGAGGAAGAGCAGCTTCTCCTTCAGGTTACGCTCAAAGAGCCAAACACAGAGATGTTCAGCTCCATATGTTCACCACGAATGATATGTACAAATGTCCAGCTTTGGAGGGGATTCTCTGCGAAGACAAAACAGATTTATTAGATGAACGAGGGAGGATTCCTCATAATGGAATGAGACAGTGGGAACAACAGCACTCCAGCGTTTCCTTTATGATCTTCAGATCACCTGAGAGGATCAGAGGTGATTCCGCCTGGTTGGAAGGGATGCTGGTTTGTTTTACACACTGCCAAGTGAACTACGACTCCCAGGAACCGGAGGCCAGAGCTCGGACGCACATGGTTCAGAGCAGAAGCTGGAGGGGCCATTTGACTCGTGTGGGGCTTTGTTTGTCCAGCCGGCCAATCACAGCCTCTACGCTCACCATGTAGGGCGGCACGTCTCTGACCTTTATGTCTTTACTCTCCACACACCAGCTTCCTCCAGAGTTTAGTAAGAGATCTGAACTTAGACTATCTATCTATCTATCTATCTATCTATCTATCTATCTATCTATCTA
>CAJRST010008890.1:15546778-15585194 GCA_907169785.1 Menidia menidia | reverse complement strand
CCCCCCCCCCCCCCCCCGCTCTATCCGACTGGATCCAGGCCGCCGCAACGTTTTCAGATTCCCCCCTCGTGCCCTTAAGCAAGACATCCAGTCCCATTTCCTTTGCAGCAGACGACACGATGCTCTGGCTGCCTCGCAGAGGAGAGCAGGCAGAGAAAAAAAACGCTCTGAGCCGTTTGTGGAAGCTTCAGGACGCTCAGTGTTTCAAATTAAAGTCACTTATTTGTCACAAGGACCCAAGATTGTATCACAAGGAGCCAAGATTTAGCCATCATTTGCATGCAAATTTGGTCCTCTGAGAAAAAGATTGAAAACTTCCAACCCGAGAATATTTAACAGTTGAAAAAAGACGGTACTAAAAATAGACTACATTAACACACTTTAATCGGTCAGTTCTGAGCAGACTTATACATGTATGCACAAAGATCCATAATACACACACACACACACACACACACACACACTGGCATTGTTGAGTTACCTTCATTCTCTTGCACAGCTTGATGTGAAAGGCTGTTCGGAAAGAAAAGGAAAAAAAAGAAAAGAGAAAAATACAGCTTTCAAGATTGTGCTGAGCAAACATGCATGTACGAATTTCCCCCTGCACACACGCACACGGGCCCACAGCGGTACACACACAGCGGCACACACACAGCCTCCCTTTCATAGGAAACAAGAGCGCCTGACCTTTCACCTTTACCATTCAGCCTGTCTGGAAAAAAGCAAGCCTGGAATCGATCAACACTCCTCTGGCCCAGACAGCCTGCGCTGCCCTGCCTCCACCCTCCGTCCCCATCCACCCTTCTTATTCTCCTCACTCATCCCAGACTGCCCCCCCCCCCCCCCCCCCCCCCCTTTTCCCCCCCCCCACCCAGCCCTCCCATTCCCAGACAATCAATTCTATCTTACCTCCACATTAAGCCTGCGATACAGCAGGTTTGATTTGGGCTTCAGAGTCTAATCACAGATGCTTTGTGTGAAAAGGCTTTCAGAAAAAGAGAATAGATTGATAGGTCTGCCATAGCTGTCGTTTGATTAATGATGTTATTTACCGTCAAATGTAAGTGTATAAAACCATAACTCAAAAAAGGGGGGGGTTCCCCGTTAACCTAAAAGAATCCACGATAGCAGGTGTACCAACCTATTTAAATCAAATCACATTTATTGCAAAAATAACCAATGGAACTTCTGGAAATCAAAGATCTTTAACATTTTGTGGTTGTACCCTGAATTTTGATCTATTTTTGATGGGTTAATGGGCACATTTGGTCAGTTTTCTATTCCCTATAAAGTTTCCCCGTAGGGTAAAATGGGTCTAGGCTCTTGTGGGTACATTTGGGTCTCTTAATCTCTGTAGTGCCTCCCTATTGAGTACAATGGATGGGATGGGTTTGAAGTCCAATCAGGACACAAATTGAGGTTAAATTCTTTGAATGACTTTGTGGTAGAAAATTTAATTTAATCTAACTAAATGAAATCAAAACAGATCAATATTTTTACACAAACTACTCTTGGATTACATAATTTCTCAGAGGGAGCTGAAGCTGAGCTGGATTCAGTCTTTTAGTATTAGCTATGGTTATTTTTATTCATTTATTTTCTCTATACATATAGGACTGTGTGATATTAAAACATGACACATTCTCAGAATTTGAAAACCACATTATGCAGTCAGGGAAATAGGATATTTTTGACCCGGCATACATGTTTGAGTGTTTCAGTGAAGAAACCTGTGACGACAATGCTTTCAAAAATAGCCACAAAACAGTTTTAGTGTCATAAAAACGTATACTTGCTACTGGTAGGCTCATCTTTTTCATTCGTAATTTCCTGGCGAGTAATGAGGAGAAACTACCCTCGCTAGACGTAGAATTTCACCCCAAATATATGCAGAAGGTGAGTCGTTGCAGGAAGTTTGAAGTGTTAACCTGGAAGAAACAAGAAACTCACAAACTCAGCTTTTTCCAGACAGTCGTTTGCATTTTTTCCAAACTGTGGCATCGCACTACCAACATGTCTGGAGACACAAGACTTAACTTTAGAACATTATTCTGAAGGACAGTCAGTCAAAAAATCTACATTTTTCTAAATCCATCCGTCCATCCAGTAGACATACCAGTGATTCCCTGCATGGTTTGGGGGTGTGGAGCCAGTCCCACCTGAAACTGGGTGAGACAGGTTGCCAGTCCATCACAAGACCACACAGAGACACACAGCCACACAAACTTGCGCCAAGGGGCAATTTAGAGTCATCAGTTGAGCTCACGTGCATGTTTTTGGATGGGGGGAGGAAGCCAAAGCACCCAGAGGCAGCCCACGCAGACACAGGGAGAGCATGCAAACATGACTTAATTTAAATTAGGAATGATATTGAATACACTACTCTAGATCCTCATGTTTTTTCAGGGTTATATCCAAAATACCACCTAAAACACCATAATAAGTCAACTTTAATGTAAAAAACTAATGACTTATTAAAGTGAGTTGTAGCTAAGCTAATGTTTCTGTATGCCTCAATAGTGCGATCACCAATAGTTTTTAAAGATTTTGCAGAGGAAATAGGAAAAATGACACCCACACACTTGTGTTTTGAAAAGAGAGAGAGAGAGAAAAAAGTTTTCATGTCACGTGAAACCATGTGACTGAAAATGCTACGCCTAATTTCTTAGCCCAGACATCTCTGTGAGCTCTTAAACCACAGAACTGAGAGCCACATCTGCTTGGATGTGGAAACGCTCCTGAGAGTTGGGTTCAGCTCTACACAGGAGGCCGTCTTGGATTAGATTTAGCCGAGCAAACAAATGAGGCTCATGCTTGAAAATAACACTGGACCTAGAGCTGATGGGACTTGTTTTGCTCTTCATTATTTATAGCCAAAATAGAAAACATCTGATCTGATCTCAGAGGAAGTTTTCTACGCTATAGCTGTATGTCGTGTTATGTTTACAATTATACTGGCTCCATTCATTGCCATTGCATGAGGTTCAAATTTTGGGAAAAAATCGAAAAAGTTCCTTTCAACAAAGTAGATCGGATTTGAGTATTTTGCAAATATCCTAATAGCTGAATCCTGTCTGATCTTAGTTATTATCAGGCCACAGACAGACTTAGTTATCTTACACCGACTGCTGTTTTGGTCAGTTCAGGTCAACATTATGTCATTTGGAAGATAAGCTGGTGTCCGCCAGCCAGGCTTATCATTCCTTTGTCCTATTTTGAGGTGCATCTTAAAATAAATGGCACCCCTTTAAGGAGACCGGTTGTGGTGTGGATTGAGTGTGGCAGCTAGAGCACGTCGTTTTCAAAATTTGTGTGCATCAGTCATTATATAACATCAATATTTCACACATCATATTACGTCATCGATATCTTAATCCTACATCTTCATCTGTAAAAAGTTTGGAGTAAATCGAATCTTAGGCGGTAGATTTTTTTGCCTATTTCTGCCATGCTTTTATTGTATTCTAATCCGGTGAAGACATGATGCCTGCTCTCCAGCAGCGGCTCTCAGTGAAGGGTACATCAGGAAGAGGGGCTTTAGTTTCGGGCTTCCTCCTCCAAACGTCCTTCCTTTGATCCTTCCTTCTTCGCCCGGCGGACAGTCGCCCCGGTCCAGGTAAACTTAGAGCAGAGACAGTCCCAGCTTTGTGAAATGGAACAGTCTAGATACCAAATCTTTCAAATGCCCCTAAAAGACATTTCAGATTCTGAAAGGCAAGTTTTTGAAATATAGTTTCACTGAAGTATTTTTCATGATAATGAAAAGTTCAGATGGCTCCATTTAGTCATGGTTTTACAGTCATTTACACACTGTCTGTATCATTCATATTAATATAGATACAATGAACTACAAATCATTTGTTTGCGTTTGTTTAACAGTACATTTACATGATTATATTAAATTACGTTTTGTTTTTGCTCTATTTCAGCTTCATCTGTATAAAAAGTTCTGATCTGGAAGTGGTGGCAGTCTAATGTGGGTGAGTAATGTAGACGTCCAGATCCCCAGACCTTACAGCACACTTTCCCTCTTAATAGATTAATCTGAATGTGACAATAACGCAGGTAAATAACAACAATTCCCTAAATGTAGTTTCTGCCAAGCTCCTCTCTCAGTGCAAAGCACAACAAGTGAAACCCATTTTCCAAAAAAAACAAACAATGACAAGAGCAGTGCCGCAAATTTCAAATGTGACCTTTTAATGTGAGCACTGTGCAACATATGGGCCGTTTAAACTCTATCAGCCGCTGAGTGATCCACTTTCTACACATTTAGTAAATCTCATACATTTCTAAATCCTGCATTTCACAACAAGGATCATCTCAGTTTGTTCATGTGTTGTTTTTGCCCTTCTCTTTGGTAAACTTGCCTCCCTCTTCCTTTTCAGGTGCCCTCTGTCTTCAGTACATTCCACTGGAAGGTGTGTAGATCTCAAAAGTTTTCAGTTTTTATCGTTTGCCGTGGATTTGACTTTTTCGAGTCTTGCGGAACATTCAACGCTGTCGGTGAGTTTGTAACTCAGAGAAAACCATCGAGTGTTGAATGTAACCAGAGACTTGGCCTCCCGTCGGTAGCTTCATCCATCTGTGTGCATCAAACCTGACCAGCAAAACACACCCCTGGACAATGATGTGGACACCACAGCCGCCACAGGACTGAAACTGGCTCTGTTCCATTTAGGCGTAAAAGACATCCAAAGTGAACGGTTCCTTTCCAATAATGGTCATCTTTCAGCTAAGTTCTTGGGCCAATAAGGTAATTTCCTTAAATTTCCCTAGATGCTACGGCCTCCTGAGCTTTTATCTGCTGTGTGTTTCTGCAGATATCTGGGATTAGTTAGGAGCTAATAAGTTTAATAACCAGACTTTGTCCTGGTACAGGCAGCTTTTCTTCATTAGTCTATATATTTTCTACCGAATGTGTATTTATGTATGTAAAGGTTTACTCAGAAATTGGGTTCTGAAGGTCCAAATGTCTTGATTACAACATTTTAATTACAGAAAAGGACATGATTCGTTGAAAACGTCTAAAACCATTTTAGTCTAGGTTAAAAAGATTTGTGTCTGTAAAATAAAATGAAGTATCTGTAGAGAGGCGGAAACGCAGCGTTATGATGTTGAACTGATTGACAGTAAACATGCTGAATACAGGGACGGTGGATCATTTGATGACCTGATGGTGGAATGCAGAAATAACTTCATGCAAATGGAGTATTTAGTTTTTTGTACATTTCCTCTTTAAATTATGAAGCCTAAAGGTCACTTTGACAGCGGAGAGCACAATCCATCTGACTGGCTTCCTCCCATCTCGGGCTGGGTCAAACCCCCCATGACCAGCCCCCCCGGAGCAGGATTTAGGCTCACATTCATCGCTGTCGGTGGGTTGGGGAACGCGTCAACTCGCCGGACGATGAATGCCAGCTGTATCGATGCAAAGCTGCTTTTTCCGAGCTGCGGCCGGCCGAAGAAACAGTGGGAATCTGCCCAGTTGCTTTGTTTTCAATGTTTTCATGGAATAATGTGAGATGCTTTGTCAGCAGAGGTTGAAACAAATAAAGATTTTGGAACTTAACCTAAAGATTCACCGCAATCATTAGTCCAATGTTCCATATTTTCTGTAAAAACAGTGTGTCTGTACAGCTGAAAATCTCATTAAACTGCTTTCAGTGGAAGAGCAGGATATTGGAAGGGAAATGGTGAAGGGGGGGGGTTCATTTCCCATATTTTTCAGTTTTGTTTTTTCAGAATGCTCAATATGTCAGATTGTTAATGAAAATCAGATGTTTAAAGTGTCAATTGATGCCCATTTAAAGAATTCCGACGTTTCTGCAGTGAAATAGAACACTGATTTAACAATTTCACAATTTTACCTTGAAGTCCTAGTGTGTGATCACACCTTAAACAGTGTTACTTAGTTGGACGTACATTGGTTCAAATTGTGCTTGCTTTGCAACCAGTCCTTCAGATTGTGTGCATCTTCCTGTTATGGATAGCTTGCCGGCTCCCACCTTGTTCCCCCTCATTTGTCGGGACCCGGAGCCCCCGTCACCTCCATCATGGTGTGTAGGCAGTTTGCAGTCATTTGCTTAATGGCCCAAGTGGGGAAATTTGACAAGGCTCTTCTCACTGCGGGACAGACGGGGAGACACACAACACCGGGTAATGGGCCCGGGTCAGGTTCAGGCTCCAGTTTCCTCCTGCAGGAGACAGATGGCGGCTCCTTTTTCACCTTGTGGCCTCTGTAACCTCTGCGTGACAAAAGCTGCCGGGTATCCGTGGGACATCTCCGACTAACCACCCGACTTCCCAGTGACAGACGCAGGGAAACGTGGGGAGGAAAAAGCTGCCCGAGGGGGAGATGCGGCAGAAAGAAAACGACTGGGCCAGAGCGTGGGGGAAACGCAGTTATTCCTTCTGCCTACTGTTGTTTTCCTTATCAGAGTTCAGGTGACTCACTTGGACTTTTGATTGCTATTGATTTGACCCGTTTTGAAAACAAAAGGTCCCAGAAAGGTTAAAGTCAAATATTGAAATCTTTTAGGGCCCGGGCCCACTGCAGTGGTAGGGTTAAAACAAAGTTTATATTTAGATTATGTTGAAGATCTGTGTAATGTGTAATCTGTGTTAATCTCCAAGAGAAGCAAGAGGCCCTATTGATCTATATAACAATTTAGTCTAAAAATAAACTGTATTACAGGTTCATTCAGTGGGAAAGAAAATGAGCAATGGTGTCAATGTTGGAACTAACAAAGAAAAAATACAATTCAGAATCTAGTAAGCACAGACAGACCTCTAGAGTTGAACCGATATTACTACAACCAAATTGCATGGATGCAACTAAGCAGTGGTGGAGAAACACAGCACATTTATCTAACAAAATATCAAATCTGTTATGTTTTGATGTCCAAACGCTGTTGAAACACAGCACAGAAATAAGAAAAAGAGGAGGTACTTTACTTTTTAATTACATTAAAAATGGAAGATAAAGCAAAGCTCCTGCACACTAAAGAAAGTTCAGTTATTTAGGAGGAAATCGAGTTGATCTGCTGATTACTTTTTACATGAAGTGATTCAGAATTTTTAAAAACATGCTCTGTTCAAATGCTGGTATTCTGTACATGGAAAGTGGCCGAAACCAATATCAGTGATGATTTTAAAAAAAAGTAAAAATACAAAGAAGAATCGTAGTGCTTTTGTATTGTGCCTCGTTTTTGACCAGTTGCTCCATATTTCATGAGTTTGTTGGAAATTAGGTTCTGATCCATTGATGGAAAGCGATCACATAAATCAAAACAGAAGTAAAACAGGCGTTTCATTTTCTTCACAGGTTTGTTCAAGAAAAATCACCATTTTATAGAACATAGAACACTTCATGGCGTGGGCCAGAGCCAGTTCAGCTGAGTTTGTAGTTTAATACATCCTGAATTGTTCAATCACTAGATAAGACTAAATAAAATCCAAGAAGAACTGTATGCACAATTTAGCATTTTTATCTTCCTAGTTCAGTTCAGTTTAACTCACTTTTTCCACATATAAAGAGGGAGATGCTCCATTAAATACAACATGGGACATGTTTGAGATGAAGGATTTATGGGTAACAGAAAAAGGTACTTGGGAATAACAGATCAAGGTCTAGTAAGGAAAACCATTTCAAAATTTACAGAAGGGGATTAGGGCCACTGTCGGATTTTTAAACCCAATTGTCACGTCTGGGGGAATTTTTGGTGTTTTGTCCTTTCTCTATGGTTGTCTTGTCATTTCTTGTCTTATTATGAAAAGTACATCCCCTTGTTTTAGTTTTTTTGCACTCCCCCTGTGTGTCACATGTCTGATTGTCTTCCTTGATCACCTATTGTGTACACCTGGGGTTCCCTTCCCTCATGTGTTAAATAGTCCTCTTTTCCCTTTATTTGGTGCCAGTATGTTTTGTCATTTCGTCGTTTGTCATTTGTCGTCGTCTTATGACTGTACTGAGCCTGGTCTTGAACCTAGCCTTTCCCTCAATAGTTTTGATTTTGTACTTTGTTCACAGCTTGTCTGCCTCATTCGACTGATTATTATTTGATACTTTGTTCATAGTTTTGTCTGCCTTGTTTTGAACTTTGTCTTGCGCTTTTGGTTCAATAAAACCTTTTTGAACCAACTCTCTGCATCTGAGTCCTGCCTCGAATTCCATTCCCGACACCAATTTATGAAAAAAAATCGGTTTTCTTTTAGAAATAAAAAAACTAAAAAAAAACTATTCCAGAATTTTTTTTCCATGTTTTTGGCAAAAAGCCTGAATTCTGAGATTAGAGTCAGAACTCTGACTCTTTTTTTTCTCAGATTTTTTTCTTCTTCTTTGGCTCAAGTAAAACCTAAGTAAAACAATGTCTAAAGTATGAGTTGGAAGAGTACCAGCCGACAAAAAAACAGACATCTGGTACATATTGGGAAATACTTCTGTGTCCGACACATGGTAGAAATCAGGGGGATGCACGTGCACGTGCATGGGTGGGTATGGAGCTGGATTTGGCTTTTTGTCCGATTTTCTGAGCAGACTACAGCACAGAAGCAGTCGGACGGTTTGTGACTCCACTCGACCCAACCCCATTTTGTGCATAGGCCTTAACATGCTCGGGAAAACAAGAAAAGCAAGTCTCCCACCTGCTGTGATCTGTCTCTGGCTCCTGGCATCAGGAGTTCTGGTCAGAGCGGAGGACGCCATGAAGGGGAGTGCAGCCCTTTCCAAGGTGAGATATCACCCGAAAACACTGGTGGAATGTGTTACTTTTCATGTAGGTTTTTTAAAATGGTTTTGATTTAAACTTTAGATCTTACACCTCTTTTGGATAATTTTTCTTGGTAAAGACATCCATTTAAAATAAATGGTGCTATTGTAGAATTTGTGCTGCTCTGTGTATTAATGTAATACAGAACATAGATACCACTTAACTGTTTGTTGTTTGTGCATTCTTCTCTGTAATTTTAAAAATCAAATCCCCGTTCACTGACAACATCTTTATCCTACCACATGCCACACCAACATCACATCTTATTTTCACTGTCCCCTTCTTTAAATGTTTAGCTTTCTCTCGGTTTTCCACAGCTGGACAAAACGCCCTCTTTCTTCTCTGGCTCTCTGACTCTGAACATGTTACCACAGGAAATGAGGCTGTACACACCAAGGGAACGGATTTCAAAGACACTGGAAAACATTTTGGGAACACTGCTTTTGTTTTTAGAATTTGACTCTTCTTTCATTTTATTGGTTATTGGTTAAATCTCTATATAAAGTGTTCTCCTGTTCAGAATAGGTCAGTGATAAGATACCTGCATAAATATTCATAATCAAGCATCATGAGGATAATTCCGCACTGATTGAGCTTCAGAGTAGGGTCTGACCTGCTCTGTTTGGAAAGCGCTGTGAGACAACTGTTGTTGTGATGTGGCGCTATATAAATAAAATTGAAATTGAAATTGAGTCGTGTTACATTATTTAAACATGAAACAACAAAGGCTTTTACCATCTTTTGCTACAGTGTGGAGAAAGTCTGAACGCAGTCTTTTTGCATGTATGAGCAGGCAAATCTGCCTGTCACACTTTGTTTCATGTGTTTCTGGTCCACTCTGAACATTCACCATCTATCTCTTCTCTGGTTTGGATTTTTTCCAGAACCCCATTCGTCAGTCGGCATCTCTGTGTGCCGGTGAACAGGAGTATGTCGACAGGAGGAAGCAGGTCGTTCTCCAAGCACTCAGCACCCTGAATATCAGCTGTACTTTGGTAAAATACAAATACACATACAACCCACTGTTGATTTCTCCAATGCCTTGAAAGGCTTACAGTCACAGATGGCTCATCAGCTCATCCTCACATGACCACTGAATGATTTTGACACTAAATATCACAAAAGCTTTAGTTTAAACACGTCACAGTATGATGTTGCCTTTAGAAAATTACTGGTATGATTCATTCAGTTGGTCATCCATCCTTTAATTCAGAGTTAGCATCATATTAGCAACAAGCTGCAATACACGTTTTAAACGAGGGAACGTCCAGCTGACGTGATGCACAAAGTCAATTCATTTAAAACAAATGAATAAAAATGTTAGAGCCCGGTCATTTTCCATCGGTTGTAGACCAGCTCTGGGGAAATGCTACATTTCTTTGTATATTCTCTAATCCATGGCTCCGTGTGTACATTTAAAAAATGCGTATAAAAGTTGGAACCTATCCAGGCCTTTCAAAGCCTTTAAAAAAGGTGCCGCACTGCAGCACAACTTATGAGAAGAAACCAGTACCAGTGAGAAAGTGTGTTTTTACAAGGCCAACTCCATGCTGGAAAGAAAAACAGCAAAGGAGACAAAAAAGTAAACATATATGCAGCTTACCCATACCAAATATGTATATGTGATACACAGGAACTATTATAGGAACTTTGACTTATAAGTTATTATGTTAACTATAATATTCCATATATATATATATATATATATGTATATGTAAATGAATGTACCAGGTAAACAAGCCATCTTCATTTGAGTATCCCTTCTTGCTGTTTTCTGTCCTAAAACTACTGATCTTGCACTTAAATGCAGTCAGTAAACACCATGATGTCAATAAAATGGATCAATTGGGTCATCTCCTCATGCAGGATTCAGTTCCCCACATTGCCCTGCTGGCTTCTGGGGGAGGTCAGAGGGCAGCTGTGGGCTCAGTGGGCTCCCTCCATCAGATGGGAGAAGAAGGGCTGCTGGACGCCCTGCTCTACATGGGAGGAGTATCTGGGTCAACCTGGTAATTCCACTTTCACACATCTGAATAAGTTTGTGCATGAAGGACAAGACAAAAACCAGCCAGACTGTTTAGAACACCCCCAAGGGGCCATTATCCCCCAAAACCTGCGATAAGTGAAAACCACAATTTTCATTATCTTGAGTATTGTCTGATGTCATTCTCCTTTATCTCTGCTGTGTGGAAATCATTGGATTGGATTAAATCCTCGGGGTGGAGAGGATTTAAACTGAAATAAAAGAATCCATGGCATCGCCCTTTAGACCCTTTACAAAATGTATAAATTCACTGTCGTTTAATCCAATAAATCCATGGCTTGAACTTTAAAACGCAGTATACATGAAGGATGTAGCAGTAGCTTAGCCTATCCCAGCTGTCACAGCGGGACGGGCGGGTGCACCCAGGACAAGGTTTACTGTACTTAGCACCAAGCATAGGCAAGAAAACGGTGCTCAGCAATGTGGGAAGTTTCAGGAAATTACTTAGACCAGGCCAAATCTAGCCCATTCAGGGAGCCAGCAGTTCTTCCTGTCCAAAGGCGCCTTGTGCATCTGGATTGTGATCTAAGAAAAGATTTGATGTGATCTGTTGGTTTCCTACGCAATAAAAAAAGACTACCTTGATATCGAATAAATTGGAATTAATTGGATTCTAACTGGCTTGAGTTGAACTGTGATTGCGTTTGTTGTGACCTAACAGTATAGAAATTAAGCAGAAATTAAGCAGAATCTCACTGAATTGTAATGTTTCCTTTCTCTAAGTGATTAAAGGATTTGTAAAGGGAGGAGCCTGACAGCTGGGTGCTCTTCCTTCTGTTCTACTTTTAAAAAATCGAGCAGCCATAAGCTGACCTTCGCATGAAAATTGTATTGACAATTGTATAATCAACAAAATTCACACGTTTCTTTAGTACAAGGATTTTTCCCTAAACTTAGACATAACTTACAACACACTGGTGGCCTGTCCAGGCTGGGATAGGTTCCCTATAAGCACTGAGCTGTGTAGAAAATGTTTGCGTAGATAATGGATACTGGTTCATTTAGGCTACGATTGGACTATATTTGTGTTCCTCTGTGACAGGGCCATGGCCTCGCTGTACAGTGACCCTGAGTGGAGCTCCAACATCGAGGCGGCCATTTCCACGCTCACAGGCCCTGGGGTCAGGCTGGAGCAGGCTTTGGATTGGTTGGGCGAGAGGGCCAAAGAGGAGCACTTCTCCCTCGCTGACATCTGGGGGGTGCTGACCTCCGCTGGGATCATGAAACAGGTACCGGCAGCACTCGCACGCATGAGATCCAGAGATAGCAGAATCCCTCATGGGAGCATCTTTGGTTTCAAAAGATGGATCCGCGACGTCTTTCGGAGGAAGCCAGCAGGAACGCGACCAACCCGTACCCCATCTACGGCGCCATAGAGAAGCACTGCTTCTCAGAGGGGCCCATCCAAGGTACACGCTAACGTATGCTCATGATCCATCGCCTGGTGTGAAGGGTAAAAGCATCCTTTTGTCTCTTAGGGAAATGGTTCGAGGTGAGCCCTCACGAAGCAGGGTTCACAGAGTTGGATCTCTTCATTGAAACGTCTCTCCTGGGCAGCAAATTCCAGAGTGGAGAGGTCCTGGAGGTGAAGCCGGAGATGGACATCATCAGACTGCAGGGTGTGTGTACATAAGCTAGCTTTGGTGTGCAATAAGCTAAATGGATTAGGGGAAAAATGTCATTGTGGAAGTCAAAGTCCTTTTCAATATAAAGAAGACACACACTGACAGAAAGGCATCAGACAAAACTACAGAAGTGATGAGGTGGAAGGTAAAGTTCAGATAAAAACTCCATTAATTAATGGTGAGGACGTTTACATGATCCATTGCATTTCCTTTTTTCCGGTTTTCTTTTGGTTTGCACAAATGTTTTTTACCACCATGTTTTGTGCTGCAACAAAAAAATAATGATAAGAATAACAATTCCCCAAATTGAGCAATAAATAGCAAATATCAAGGAGTAAAAATACAGTTTATAAAAAATCTGTGAACACAGGAGCTTTTATATTTTTGTATGTATGAAACTGCTTGTTTTCCACCCGAGGAACAATCGTTGAGGAAACAGAAAAATGAAAGATTGCAGCTACAATAGAGATACAGGAGAAATAAACTTAAATATACTTACGATTTTTTGGGAAAAAAACACTGTATACAGAAAAATACTGGAGCTTTTTTTTTCTTTTTTAGTAATTCATGTATTTAAGTGTCAACAGTTCTTTAAAGAAAGTGAAATTCCACCTTGAGCAAGTGTAAAATGATGTTGATATGAAGATTAGCTGTTCATATTGACTATTTTTTTTACAAATGTATTATTATTTAAGTCGCAAAAGGGCTCAGAGACGGACAATGATACAGGCCAAAGTCGAAGCCAATTCATTAGCTGTTTTTCAAAAGTCTGCAGCTAAAAAATCTGCATCTGTAATATGTGTGTCATCTTATGTGCATAATTATTGACTGTCGTGGAAGGCTGTATCATTTGATACTGTTTTTTCTTGAGCATCAACCTTGGCTTTCCTCATTGTGCAGGTGTTTTAGGGTGTGCACTGGCTCACATGGAGATAATCAGGGAGTTCCTTCCTCCTTGGCTGAACGGTAATTGCAATCTAACGTTGGGTGCCACTCTTTGCACACGCAGTGTTTGATCTTGAAGCTTTACTCCATGGTTTCAGTGCCTGGCTACATGGACGTTTCTACCCGAGAGTACCTGCGGGTGTACAGCACGCTTGACCAGCTGGTCGTCCTGTCCAGGAGCACAGTGGAGGACCCCGGTTCTCTGTCCGACTTTGACGCGCTGCAGAAAATACTTAAAGGTAGTGGAGTGGACTTTATGTGTGGCTGTCTGACGGCCTATGAGCTTTCTGCCAGCGATACATTGAGACAAATAGCGTCAAGCATAAGCTTTTATCCACTCTGGCTTTCGATTTGAAAACTAATGATGGCGACTTTGCCCAATGTGCTCGTTGATGCTTCTTATTTTTGACAGAAAAGGTCTATCTAAATGAGTCTTCGGTGCTGGAGTCTAAGAGTCCAGAAGAGAGGAGAGCTCTGTTTCAGCAGTGGACCCAGGACCTGCTGGTGGCGGTCGAGACTTGGAGCCAAAATCTCCAACCTGGACCTTTCAAAACGCATGGTCGGTGTCTCCTCAAGGCGCCGGACAACCAGATCAGGCAACATCTTTAAAAGTCACATATTCAGTTGCTTTTTGTCTCCCCTCCAGTTTCTTTCCTCATAAGAAAAATCATTCCTCTTCTCATAAAATGGGAATGGGGAACAACCAACAACTTCCTCTACCAGTACCAGGGTGAGCAAGCAGACTTCTGTGTCTATGTCAGTAAACTAAATTGACTTGCACTGGTCGTTGTGTATGATGCAGGTTACTGTTTTCCCTCAACAGAAAAACATGGCTGCATGCTTTAAAGCAGGAAATCAACAAATAAACTGAAAGATAGTCCTTCATTCATTACCCCTACCGCTTATTTCCCAGCTATTATTGCTGCCATCTCATGAAAAACAAAGATCCCTCATGTGTTACTTGCTTATAGTGAGGATGAACCCTTCATCTTGCCCAATGAAGGCTGAGACAGGCTCTAGCGCCCCCTACTAGGAATAAGTGGTAAAGACAAGGGATCAGAGAGTGTAGTGGACATCATGCAGTATCATAGCAGGAAGGGGATTTATTCAGTTCATAACTGTAAAAGTTGATCCTGTATGGGGATTAAATTTAGGGGAAAACCCCTGGATTCAAACTTTTGGAGATGGATTTTGCCCACAGATTCCGGAATTCCAGAGTGCCTCCGCTCTCAGCAGCAGTTTCATCTGATCGATGCGGGGATGCTCATCAACGTGGGCTACCCCTCGTTTCTGGGGGACAAAAGAGACATCGACCTCATCATCGCTCCAGAGTACAGCGCTGGTGACATGTTTGAGGTGATGTAGGATAGTGTTTTTGATATCCTTAAGGCGTAAAAAAGTGAGCTTTTTTTTCTCATCCTTTTTCTCTCCCGCTCATCCAACTCCTTGATTTACTTCAGTCCTTTCTCAGCTCCTCTTTAACAGGATATTATTGTGGACATTTTTTAATCTTAGTCTATGAAGCACCAGTGTCCACTTCAGTGGTCTGTGTGCATTTAAAACATAAAACCCATAAATACACAAGAAAATAGCTTTTAAATAGCTGTCCAGTGCAATGACCGCTCTGAATGAAAAGGTTAATTTTGCATGTGTGATGCCTAAATTAAGCAAATTGTGTGATTATAGGCATTTAAATATGCAAAGCTCCATCTTCACAGTCTGTTTGTGTGTGTTCTTTGCATTGTAGATCCTCTAGGTTGTCTAATGGCCAACGGTGAAAGACATCTTGAAGCATTTTCCCCAAAAGTTTCATATTGGATTTGCAGAACTAAAAAAGTACCAAATGAGCTATCAGATTGGGTCACATTTGTAAGTTTGTCCTGTCCTTGCCTGTTCCCCTTCAATAAACAGACCCTGATTCTCGCAAGAAACTACGCAGCTGAGGTGAAGAAGCCTTTCCCAGAGATAAGTGAGAAAATCCTGGAAGACAAAGATTGGCCAAAGGACTGCTATGTGTTTGAGGGAAAGGGGAAGGAGCCAACCATCATCTACATGCCGCTTTTCAACAGACAGAACTGCAAAGGTCAGCTCTTATGGGCTAATTCACCGCATCCAATTTAGACAAATACACAAATGAAGTGGGGCTCTTAATCTGTTTTGTTAGGATCATGTTTTTTAAGCTTTAAAGTTTATTTTTCAGAGGTATTCCCCGTTTGTATCTGGTTTAATAAGTGCTCGACCTCATAATCTGTTTTGTCTGATGACTCTGACGGCTGATTCCTGAGGGGTCCTCGTTGTGCCCTGCAGATGCAGAGGAGTTCAAAGCAATGATGGAGAGGTTTTCCACCTTCCAGCCTCCTTTCAGTCGGGAGAAGATCCACTTTGTGCTGGAGACTTCCAGAACTAACGTGAGGAACAACAGGGAGATTCTGCTGAGAGAGATAAACAAAGCTGCCCTCCGCCGGCAGAGCACACGGTGAGGCCGGCTCAAAGTGGGAGGGGTCAGGAAGGGTCACACAGAGGAGAGGTCCCCCTAATTCTTCAGCATGTCTGCGTTTCAAACTGGTGGATTTCAGATGTATTCTGAAGTATGAGCTCCTGTTGTGTCCGTGTGCTGGTGTGTGAGGCCGAGAGAGGGATGTAGTAGGTTGTGGATTTCAAAAATCTAACACATCTTCTTCTCAATCTTTTTTTTTTTAGGAGTGGTGTCGTTTGAACCTTTTCGGATGGACTCTCATGAACTCAAATCTGCTCTTTGATTTAGATTTCAACACAAACATTAAGCATTAAGGTGCTTCTATTTAGCCAGTTTGTATGATCCAAATATGATCCTATTGAGTAAAGGCATGCATGTTAAATAAATGTGTCCCACTGCACATCTTCATTTGGCGTCATTGTTCTGTACACATCCAAACAGAAGTCAAACTGAATGAACTAATACTCAAGTTTTGCCAGACAGAGTTATATAGAGCTTCGAATCCCCCCCCCCTTTTTTAGATTAAATTTATCTATCTAAAGGTAGTAACACCTTTTTAATTTGTTCCCATTGTAAAAGCTCAGTGGGTGTGGGAGTTGGACTTAAAAAAAAAAAAAATTCTAGTAATTTATATATTTGAAATGGGCATTATTTTGTATTTGGTTATTTGATTTACATTGGCACAGTCATTCAATGCTGATAAAGCATTAAACTACATGAGATTAAATAAACTTTCTGCCGCGGTCACGATTCAACACACAACATTAATTAAGATTCTCAAAGCAGTTAAGACTCCACTATGAATCTCACTTAATTGGATTAGAAAAAGTGCTGCGTTTGAACAGGCTCCCATCCTCTCGAGTCTCCATATTTAAACCAGACAGTTTGATTCACACAGTTTCATACAAAATACATCCCAGTTGGGTAAAAATCCTGCCTTAATGACATGTTAATTTTTATATGGATATTACAAATGCACGATACATCACACATACGCAGGATTGATCTCAATTTAATGAGATTCCCAGTGCGTTCCTTTGGAGTCATCCTTTAAAAAAGGATCCAAAGTTATGTCTAGTCTTAAAATATATGAAACTATTCTGTTAAAAAAGTATTTTCACTGCCTGATTGGAAGAAAAAATCCCTGTGTCAAATGAAACTGATTTCTAAATTTTAAAATGATTTTTTTTTTTAACCTAATTGCAGAAATTGAGTCGGTTAATCTGCTGAATTGGGAGGTTGCGAATACAAAACCTGATTCTTAAAAAAAGTTGTAAAACAGTTTGTCAAATGTAAATTCCCAGACAGAAAAAATAGAAAGAACTGTAACTGTATCCTTCAGTTTATGTTACATGTATTGTGCATCATATAAAGAATATGTGATTTACTTTATTCATATATTGTTCTAATAAATACTCAAATCATAGAAGTTTCATTTGTTCAGATTTACTATGGATCTTATATACGGTTTCACTGTTTTGTAATTTACACACGTTTCATATAAAAGATATGCTAATTTTATAAGATTTATCTTGATCTTTTCTGTATAGGTTTAAAGAACAAGATAACAATGTAGACAGTTTACAAAAGTTCAATTTATGTACTTTAAGTGAGAAATTTATTGTTTCTTTGACATATTAACTCAGCGTTCTCTCTTCTCAAACATCTGGGAATAATAGTTGTGCCTTCCACAGATGTGCTTGTCTCATTGTCGGTCCTCCATTTTGGTGTGTGTGTTTCATGATTGGGTTTTAGTTGTGGAGATAGCACCTGTGGTCCATGGAGCCTCGCTTCAGAAACAGACTGTACGTGGTTTTGCTGTTCATTTGCATTTGGAGCTTTAATAATCTGGGAATGTTCCTTAGAAGTCCTTTCAGGGACTCTTGAAGGCCCACTGGTGGTGAATGGTAAAGGGACTTGTATTGATACATTAAACTGACCAACCCCAGCCTGACCAGCTCCATATATTCCCCCCCACACACACACTCACACACCGGTGGCTTCAGCTGACCTGCTGCTCTTTTCTCCTGAGCCCCGGCGGCCTCTCAATGATCGCCCCGTTGGACTTTTGGGACTTCTGGTGGATAACAGCAGTGGCTTAGCAAGTTTTTATGGATTTAGACGCGGCATTTGCTCAAAGTGGGTAAAACGGTGGATGACAGTCTACAGTGAGTAGACTGTCATCCAGACTCTTCATCATCTAGACTCTTCATAACAAAGCAGATTTATCCATCCAACCATTTTCTATCCCGCCTCTTCCTCAGGCAATAAAAGAAATGTAACTGACTCAGAAGAAAAAGCCTGTTTTTCCACCAGATTTCAAGAATTGTGCTTAAATCTAGTTTGCCCGTTGCCCATTGACACGTAGGCAGATAGTGAAGTTTGGATACAAATCTGTCCCATAGCCCTGGTGGAGGCAAGTCAGGGGCCCAAACTTACTATTTGGATTGAGCTTCGCCCAGAGGAGCTGGAATCACCCACCAGTAAGGCCAAATACCCTGAGGTCAAGGGTTAGAGCTCACAAACTCAACATAACCGAGACCAACTAACAATAGATAACGCACATCTATTAAGTGTCAGCTTGGTCAATGAAAAACTTTTCAATTTAAAAACTTTTTTTTTTTCAGTGCTGTCCCACCGAGAAGAATGTCGGTCGACTGAGAACAACAGAATTGTGGATTTTAGAGGTCATAAAGATTTAAAATCGTTAGTTTTTAATCAATTTCCCAACTCCAGATGTCTATTTTCACCGTATATTTTCACGAGAAGATAAATGATGTGTGGGCCTTCTCAATTTATGTCTCTCCATTCTATTTCCCGTTAAATGATTAGTCCCCCCACCCTATTGGGAATGAGCGGGATAGAAAATGGACGGATGGACGGATCGAATGGAGTTCCTCAAAGCAGACACACGAGGTCGTGCTTCCTCCACACGAGACATTTCCAAAGCCTTGATTTAGGTCAGTCCGACCCAACAGCCGTGGCCGGCGTCACGCATCCGTTCCACCCACAGCGGGATGCTGTCAGATCGTGGCATCCTCTTTATGCCGCACAAACTGAGTCACCGGAGAGGCGAGTTCTCACACATATAGAATTTGAGGTGTGATAAGATGGGTGGTTTTAGTTAAGGCTTACGTGCAGATATCTCCTCGGGCAGATTCTGACTTTATTTAACTCTTACGCACTTTCGTGCGCCAAAAAGTCTCGAGCGCAATTTCATTTAGTTTAGTTTTTTTCGGTGTCTCCTATTGTTGCACTTTAGTGTGTCTGAATCTTGGGAAAGCAAACTAAGAGCAGACGCCGCGTGAGGTCCTGAAGGTGCCGTGCTTCTGGCAATCCGCGCGCTCCCCGCGCGCTGTGCGTCGACGGCACCGCGCTCCGCCGCAGACCCGCGCAGAGCCGCAGGCACCAGCCGCTCCTGAGAGAAGGACACCTGCCGCCAGCCAGGAGCGCATCCAGCAGCTGAAAACCCGAGGGTGGACATGACCAAGACACAGATCTGCCTGTAACATTTGTAATAACGAAAGCTTGGGAAGGAGCGGACCTGGCGGCGGAGACGAATCTCTTCCCTTCCAACCGGTTCGGCTTTCTACCCAAAAAAAAAGAGAGACACGGGAACAGCGAGAGGAAACAGAGGGGAGAAAATGCTTAAAGTTTGGTCGCGTCGCCTACAAGTGCGAGCCCGCAGCATCTGCAGCTCATGAGCCGGAATTAAACGAAGGATGCATGTCTTTTGGGATTTATCGGTGATTTTCCAAACATATATCATCTGCACTTCGTCAGGTAAGAACGCAAACTCCCACCCCGGAGCTCCAGCATCACATCATAAAGACTGAGAGCTGAGATCAGAAGTCTGAACGGGACGCTGGGAGGCTGGATGGGCATTAGGCTTTAAACAGCTTATTTCCTGTTTGGATGGGATCTCTGTGGTCACGCCGGGCTCATCCAGCACTCTGATCCCATCCAGGCTCAGCATCCATATAGACCACATAAGAGTGGCTTGCAATACACTTAATAAATCAACAGGAAGAGCAGTTTCAGAGAGTCAGCGCGCGCGTGCAGTATGCTCGTGTCAGAGGTAGCCGACCAGAAAGCCAAGATTCCCACAACAAGATGAGTCAAGGCTTCCTACTCATCTGCACTCAAACTGTCACCTGTGAGCTAGAGCTGTCATTTTCTGTGCTCCCAGACTGATATGCAGATATATGTAGAGGAACCGGGTCTTTAGTTATTGTGTGTGTGTGTGGGGGGGGGGGGTGTATTTCACACATGCTGCTGCCACTCCTGACACATATGCATAGATTTCTTTCATATAGAATATTAATATTTATCTCACCTCCAAAAAGGTGTTTTTAAAAGGGAACGTCTAACTGATTATGTGCATCATGACACTAAATCTATTCATTATTATTTACCTTTGTTAGATAAAAAAAAGACTCAAACATTCATTATTGAAGGCCTGTCTCCCATTATTAAGTCAGCAGCTTCTGAATTGAACAGCGTTTTCCTCTGGGATTAGTGGCTGCGTCTCACAGCTGTGACCACTCCCTCACAGAAACTCAGACCCACCTGGACAGATTGGGGTCTTCTGAGAGGTCTCCTCATCGCTGCCCACAGGTGCCCTCCTTCCCCAGGCTTTGCCTCCAGATTCTGGCCACGTGAAGGCCATCCTGGGCCTGCGTGCCACACCCAAAATACATCTTGTCCAGGACAACTTCACCACGTCCAGAGCCTTTGGTGTCTGAAGACCAATAAAATGTGCTGAAAGCTCTTTTGAAATGGTCCAAGTGCACCTCCACCACCTGGTGAGGTCCTCAGTTTGGGACAAGGGGTTAAGCTCCACCCGGGATGGACTCTGCTGTCCTTTTCTGAGCCGAGTTCCACTCGAACCCGACTTTTAGTTTCTGAAGCGGCCCTTTTGTACCAATTGGTGAGACCAACCGTCTCACACAGCGCCCCATCTCAAACCGGCTCATGAGGAGCATCAAGGTCCTCCACAGAAAATCAGCATTCTACATGAAGTCCAGCGCTAGCAGCAGTCCTGCTCATCTAGTCTGAGACCAGGCCAGAGGCCCAGATCCAATCCCAGCTCAGCTCGAATGTCAATCAACTGACATATTTCCTCTAAAAGAAATCCAATATAACAATATATATTTCACATGTGCATTTTATAGTTGTCAACTCACTCCATGTTGTCACACCCACCCCAAATATTAGCTTCCGGTAGCATTTCTTCCTCTCTAAGTGCCTCATTCATCAGTCCTGTCATATTTATATTTCTTAACATTATATTGAAAGAAGACCTTTCACATAAAAGAGAATTCGTGACATCATCAAGAAAAGAAGACACGATTCAGTATTTCACTGACTAATTTAATCTTCTTTTACCTTCCCACTCTTTTTTTGTGTCTTTTTTTCTGTCTCCCAGCAGCTCAGCCTATCACATCAAAGCTGGATGCGGGTTGGTGGGCATATAAGGATGTTGTCCAAGGAAGCTTTGTTCCAGGTAACAAAGAACCATTTTCTCATCCATTCTGCTTGCAATGAATACATTGATATGAAGAAAAAGACTTTTGGCATGTTGGGACCATTCTGGTTGCGTTTTGATGTTCAAAACATTTTTAAAAAATCATAAATTAGCTTTTTTCCCCCTTTATTGCTTTTGGTAGCTTTGCCTTTTGAGAATTGAAAAAGCCAGATGGAAACAGCTTTTACATACAAATTCTGGAGTAGCAAACATGAGCGATCGGCTCTAATTCTTTTATCCCGAAGATAAAGAGAAGATCACACAAAGAATTATGATTCCAATGGATATTAGTCATTCAAAACAAAACATCGAGGTGAGGAAATGTATATATCCTGAGGCTTAAAAGCACTGACAAGCAAAGAGAGGGAGTCTATAGATTTTTGGCATGGTGACTGGCTGAATTGCATCTAAAAAATATGTGAAAAATATGTTTACTCCCTAGGATAAAATCAGACATTTGACTGCATGGAGAGAAAATTCACAATTAGAGATAAAGATTAGCGATAGCTATTTGCACATTACGGTGATGCAAAGACCAGTGTCCTGTCCTATAAGACCTTTACCTATAGCTATTTAATCGTAGTATTTGTAGCATTAAAAGGTGAGTTTGATCTTAATGAGGGACAGAATTTACATTCAAGTGATGATACTTTTGCCTAAGTAAGACATTTACTTAAAACTGAAACCTGTGCAATGACTCTGAAATCAACTGGGATTGATTTAAAGATGCATTTTCTTGTGTTAAAGAAAAGCTTCCCGTTTTAGAGAGTGCAAAGGAAGTGGTGCGTGTGTTTGATCAGAGGCAGAACCTTTATTGTGGAGATGTGTTTCAGAGACGGTGCGGTAGCTGCACTTAATTCTAGGTCAGCTCCAGACTTCCACGAGCACTTGTTAAAGCGACTCCCCCAGAAACGAAGCTACGGCGGGCTGAGACGTGTGCGGATGCGTGCACGCTCCTGTTAATTAGGTCCTGTGGGGAGTTTCTCCTGACTGCACACAGAGGGGGACTGGTGCCAGTGTGGGGACAAAAGGCACGGGAACCTCAGAGATACAGGGGGCTTTTCTTTTTTTTTTTAAATTGGAAACCTGGTTGAAGGGTATGAGCTGGAATTACTCCAAGTTGGTAATAGTGTCTTGAATTTAACATTTATTCTGAGGTTTAAGGCTGGGTGGCGAGCTAACGGAATAGATCTGTGAGATGGAGGCAGTAATGCATGAGGGTGTGTGTGTAGGTTTTTGAGCAAAAGGACCCTCTGGGAAATTTGAGAGTGTGAGTATGCTCATCACATCAGTTAGCGGGGCCTGACTTTGACCGTAGTCCTTCATCCCCAGCCTACCCTCACACTGCAGCTGTCTCTGAACTCTGCTTTGCCAGCATGGGAGAAATGTGGACTTTAAGCTGAGTTCTTGTATTTTTTTTTCATTGGGAAAAGCGTCAGCAGAAAGACCAACAAAAAAAAAAGAGAGAGAAAAACATTGGTTGGCATTTAAAAGTGGAGTCACTGTCATCTGGTGCTCATATTTGCTGTAATCACTCTTTTTGGTCACATGACTCGCAGGCTACCGGCTGTGATAAGAGCACGAAGCTGTGGGGGATTTAGTTTAGTAGGAGCTAAATGGTAAGGTGGGAGTCTACCTGGCCGTCTGGAGGAGTGAGGCAGAACGTGATGATCACAGACCGCTGCAGCTTTTCCTCTCCCGGCTCTGATAGGCCGGTGGGCAGAGCGGAGGGAATCTGGCCACGCCGCCGAGGCTTTGCCCAAGAAACCCTATTATGACGGTGTAGAAAAATCTAATCAAACTGATTGTAAAACAACAGCACGATGTGCGGGATGCAGAGCAGATGGCACAGAAGAGCGGAGCCGGTTTGGCAGGAAGACGTGGCAGCAGGCCTTTCTGGTGGGTTCACTTTCCCACAGACTGATTCAACATCAGCTCCCCAAACCAACACCCTCCCAGTCTTCCAGTCTCTGAGCTGTCTGTTTCTGCACCTATTGCATCCAGATGAGGTGCACATTCACAAAAATCTGTTCGTTTTTCTTTGTTTGAATACATTGTTTTCATCTCTTTCCCCCACACATACAGTTCAATGAGAAAATATGGTTGTATTTTTCCTTTTAAAGTGACAAGAAGGGAAGTCGTGAGTTGGTTAATAAAAAATAGAAACTAAATTCATTTTTTTCTGTTTCAAACAGGGAACTTGCATATGCAAAACACTTTTATGTGCTCATACATGTTTTGTTTCAGAGACTGTTTATCACATTTAGTCTTTTAAAATAAATTAGGAGTGAAAAAAGGGAAATTTAGCTTTTCCTTCTTACAAACCTGTTTCGAATAGAGATGTACTTCTAATTTGAATTCTAAAACATAGTCTCATTTCTAATCTGGCTGTCCCTCTTTCTGTTTTTTGCAGCAGCAGGCTGCAGGGGGGCGTCAGGTTCATGCTTTAGTTGTACAACTCTTATGTATATTTGATCTCATCTATGTCTGCTTGTCTCCTTGTCCCTTTTCATCCACCCCCCTTCCTTGCCTTTATTCTCTCTCATCTTCTCTGCCCTTTTCTCCCCCCGCTCCTCGTCATCATACACTCTAGTTTTTTCTCCAATATTTGAAGCTCGACACTTTTTTTTGCTTCTTCAATCTGTTTTTATCCCCATTTTCCTCTGGCGTCTCCTCATTTTGTCCCCAGCCTCTCATCCCTCTGCACTCGCTCTTTGTTATTCCTCTTTACCCCCTTTCTCTCTTTCTGTCCCATCCAGTTCACTCTGTATTCTGGCCAGGAGATATTGCTCTTATTCAGTTGAATTCTCCCTCCCGCTCGGGCTCACAGAGAGCCTCAGAGGAAATCTGCTCTGTGCACTGTGATCAGACCGGCTGCTTTTCTCAATAAGCTTTCACCTGACAGGCCGGCGGCCGGCTTCCGCTAGGTGAGGCGCGCTAGCCTAAAACACCCGCGACAAAAGCCTGGTCCTGAGGGGCGTGGCCCCGGGAGATACACCGCATCCCCACCCGGAGACGGGTTAAAGGGCACGGCAACCACAAAAATCACCAACATTTCTCAGAATTCATGAGAAAATTTGATCTATCTATCTATCTATCTATCTATCTATCTATCTATCTATCTATCTATCTATCTATCTATCTATCTATCTATCTATCTATCTATCTATCTATCTATCTATCTATCTATCTATCTATCTATCTATCTCTATAATTTTATACAGGCATATTTTATATGCCTATATAAAACATAAATATGTAGAACTTGTAAAATCTTACTGCTTTTGTTTACATGTTCAACCAAACCCGTCGATTTTGTGGTCCAACCCTCTAAGTTTTACGCGCTGCTAGCTGATTTCCATCCAGAACCATCTGGTGTTGCTGTTTATGTCTTCCCTTCAGCACTGTGAGGAAAAAAGAGATAAAAGAGACTAATTATGGCCGTCCAGGATTCACAAAATATTGATCTGAGCATCTCCATCTCTGTTGATGGTTTGAGATCCCCACAAATGAGTAACAAATTAGTCACAGCACCAACAACTGTGGATTTGTCAGAAAATCCACAGTATGTTGTATTTATTTGCTTCAAGTCGTTAAATACACAAAAAGACTACATTTCTATATCTGTGTATTCACTGCTATGCTTTTTCTTTCTTTGTCCAGGTTATGGTTCCTCCCAAAAAAGCTCTTGCTATTGTAACTCTGCTTAAACTCTTATGGATATCTATATTGCAGATTACAGTTATAGACACGAACTATTGTCAGTATATTTTATGATGATTTTACCTTTGCTTTAACCTCCTGAGAGTCCAGCTTTTATCTGGTTCAGCTTTGTTCCAGATCTCTGGATCAGTAGGAGTTGATAAGTTTAACAACTAGACTTTGTGCTGGTACAGGTAGTTTTTCTTCAATAATTTACATATTTGTATTTAAAATATATATTTATGTGTTCAAATGTTTGGTCAGAAATTGGGTTCTGAAGGTCCAAATGTCTTAATTCCAACATTTTAATTACACAAAGAGGACATGTTTGGTTAAAAATGTCTAAAACCATTTTATTTTAGATTAAAATGATTTATGTATGACATCTGCCAAGTGGTCAAAGTAAAACATTTTTTTTTTTTAAGTATCATGGTAAAGAGAGGCGGAAATGTAACGTCCTGATGTGAGGATGCTGGGACTCAGGAGGTTAATGACACAATACATTATGTATTTAAAGAATTTAGGATTGTCTCATATTAGCTGGATGGATGCTTTGATTTTCCCCTGTGTGTATTTTCCTAGTTAAATGTTAGTGCAATGTTGATTTTTAAAGGCATTGCTCCTTAAAGTTCCTCCTGAAACTCCTGAACTCCTGTCTCTGTCACTCAAACAAAATGGGAAGAACAACAAAAAAAACGAATCCACTCTTTTCTTTTAAAAGTCAGTTTGTTTCCTTAGCTCGCAGCCTTTGAGCCACGCTGAACTGGAATGAGGCTTCAAATGTGCTCTTTTACTTGGCAACAGACTGCTGAGATTGGATTCTGTTTTCCTTTCAAACTTTGAGTTTCTCTCCTCTCTTGGAGCCAGTCGGCAGACGAATAAACTGTCCAACTGCCTTACTCCTGCTCTGGTCGCCTGCCCATCATTGTTGGAGGTAGCTCTGTGTGGGCTGTCCTAATACCAGCCTAAGAGCGGTATACCAAAGTCTGTCTATTTTGGTCTGCATGCGGAACAGCATTTGTAGTTTTAGATAATAATTAGTCTTCTCAAATAAATGTCAGATTAATTAGCAAGATTGCTTCCACTGCCAATTCGACAGTTCCTCTCTTTCTTTCCTCCTCTGTTTGGCTTGGATGTGTCTTATAGAACCAAATTATTTATTTATTTTTTCACCGAAAGCTAAATACAGCAACTGAAATGGTTTGGTGAAGTCTCGGGGAAGTTTGGATGATGCAAAAGCAGGACTCGCCTTGTTTGGTCCATCTCCAGGCCCTGTTAGGTGTTTGTGGACAGAGAGGAGAGCAGGGAAAAGTGTCAGGGCTGGGTTTTGGGAGGGAGAAAAGAAGCGAGAGCTCAGGGGAGCTGCCCTTTCCTCCTGATGGATCTTTAGACTCCCTCGGATTGTGTGTCTCTTTGTGTGTGTTCTTCAAAGTGTGAAAGGGGGTAGAAGGGGAAAGGAGGAGACGGAGAGCTCGGGGGGTTAGCCGGTCTGCCTCTCTGCTCTGGCCAGCAGCTACAGCCAGAAGGCCATTACAGCCAAGAATTAGGACATGGGAAAAAAACAAAAACACTCCGCCTCACCATTTTGCAGTCTGAGTTACACTCAGGTGTTTTATGGTGCTGCATAGCATAATTAATCAAGGAGCTGTGAAGGTAGAGTTTTCCTTTTTTTTAAGTGAGGAAGCGGGATTCTGAAGGGCTGTCATTTGTTGTGTAGATGGATGTGAGGACAGCAGTTCAGATGACCGGTGCCTCAGCAGGGGACGGCTTCTGGAGACCGTTCCCTCCGTTTGTTCATCAGACAGTCGTTGGGCTTTAACCTCTAGAGCTGAGGTCCCAAACGCTTTCCGAACAGCTCCAGATCTCAGGACCAAAGTAATGTGAAAGAGGATGGGAGGAGAGCTTTGATCCCTCTCATGAACTAGAATAAATAAGAATGTGTAAAGCTAACTTAAAAGCTAAATAGTTGAGCAGAAATCCCTCCATCCATCCAGAAATCATCACTAGTAAACGTTATTCTAGAAATATACCTCAGATATGTAAGTATCCAGAAAAAAATTAGGGGAACAGATGCTACTTTTTACCTCTATCCTAATGGTCTGACCAAAATTAGTGGTCAGACTGGAAAGATGAGAAGAGAGGAGGAGGAGAGAAGGTGAAGAGATTAAGAGACAGATGGGATACCATGAGGTTGACAGATGAATAATATAAGAGACTATTGGATGATAATTCGAAAGCCGTGTGCGATGACTAATAACAGTAAAAACATACAAGAGTGGGTAAGTCCAAGAAAAGGAAAAGTCTCTTCCAAATTTGAAACTTATTATATAACCATGCCATCATTTTCATGGCTCTTTTTTTTCAGTGTCTTCTCCTGCTGCAAACGAAAGAAAAATGAAATCAAAGTGGCGTCAGAACTTGTGTGTCCTCATTGTTTTGGTTTCAGGCTATGAAGTGCAAACAAACTACTGATGCAAACAACCGGCGCAATTCATATCGAGTTTCCTATCCTGTTCAAAATTGTGGCTTCCCAAGATTTATGGCCAGGGCTTAGGCTCAACATTACTGTACTGTGAACATACAGAGGCTTTTATGAGGCCCTTCAGAGATGAAATATTCATAACAGACGGGGGGGGGGGGGATACAAACCGAGACGATCTTCACACTAGATAGCGGCGCTAAGGCTGAGATGAAACTTTGTTCGCTAACATTGATAAGTCCTTTCTATTCGAGCCCGTCTCTGACCGGTTCTGGGTTGGTTTAGCTGCGGACGCCGTCCTCCTGCTGGCACAGATGATCATTACCGATGCAAATTCGATGTAAACAGCTTATAGAACAGCCGGCTGCATGCCAAAGGGCAGTCTGGTTGAACTGATGCCAGACTTCTGCTTCTTAAAACACTCACTGGTCAAGAGCCCGAGATTCTCCCGCCGACTCTCTGTGTCAAGGCCAAAAACAGATGACTCGGCAGTCGTCAACCAATCATCACCCAGCAACGCAACGGCTGGAGAATGCCAGATATAAGAGCTAGTTTGTGGGTATATCAAAACGGGTCACCGGCTCTTATTGCAGGGAGGGCAGAGAGAAGCCCAGGCCTGGGGCTCTCCTGGTTTTAGAAAAGAACTTCCTGTACGAAGACGCTTCCCTCCCCTAAAAGCAGCGACAGAGAACCTGGTTCTGTGTGGAGCCGACGCTGGACGCCTGTCCCTCGATGCTTAGTGGTGGAAAAAGAAGGAGAAATCCAAAGCTCTGGGAAGTGGTGTCACCAGGAGTGCTTATGGAATAGAAAGGAGCTCATTATTATGTCACACTTCCAGCGCGGGGCTGCTCTCCTGCACACGCTGTCTGTAATCACATTGTTTATCGGGCGTGTGTCTGTGTGTGAGTGTATTTGTGTGTCTATATTTGTACGAGGCAGAAAGAGAGCGGTTATTTCGGTGTTTCTGTGTTTTTGGTGTAATATCACAGCTTTGGGTTGTTATTTGGGATACTGTAAGTAGGACACCAAGTTACTGAGCCTCTGCCTTGCTCTCTTGCTCTCCATCTTTCTTTCTAATGCGCACACACACAAACACACAAACATGCACACAGCTCTTATCCATCAGTTTTTTCTCCCTTTGTCAATGTCATGCGTTTTCCCTATTTCTGCCTATACCCTTCTCATTCTGGCTTCATAAAATCTGGGAGTCAGTGCCTCTCATGTTCTCTCTCTCTCTCTCTCTTTCTTGCACACACAAACTCAAACGATGCAGAGACTCTCAGGGCCACGAGACACGGGAAAGAAAAAAAAAATAGTAAGAAATGAAGAGAAGCAGCGAGATCAAGAGGGAAGAGGAGGAGGAGGAAACTACATTCCTCCCACGCAGCAGAGAAGATATGAGCAATTTTAGAAGGGACTAAAGGACATAGGAACAGTAAGTCTGGAGGAGAGAATAAAAAAAGGAAAAAAGACAGGAGTTATGATGGAGTTATGATACTTCATCTCACTAATCTGCTGTCATTAAATCTGGGGGTTCTCCACGCATGCCTGGTGGCGACCCGCTAGACGGCGTGCTTACAGTGGGGAGGACTTTGGAACTGGCGGTGATTATGTGACGGCTGTTCTGATTCAGCCGCTTTGATGGATGAGCGCATGCTTTAGCAGAGTGGAGGTGAGACCAGGGGCTTTACCGTCCTGTATTTGGGTGCTTTCAGACATTTTCCCCCATAAAAAGCAACCGGAGACGTCCCCGCTGTCGTTGGTGAACACATTTAACATTTATTCTGTTAGCTTTTAACCCTGGCAGAGTTTAACCCAGCCAAAGAGCTGGACTGTGTGTTGGTGATTCCCCCTAATTGCACCCTGCTTCATTATGCGAGGGCTCCCAGACTGATGCGATGGGCGCCTCAGGGCCAGACCCAGGATCAAACCGCCGTCTGCTCTCTGACCTGGAGCAGCGCAGTGATTTAGGATTTCATGCACAGACAGGGTCATGCATGTTTCATGTGCAGCTCTAGAAGCTGATGGCGGGCATCCGCTGGTGATTTGGGCCATTTCCCCGGCTCTCAGAGCTGTCTCCTCAGTCTTTTGATGAGATTCTGGACTGTAGGATATGGCGCGTGGACAGTGTTCACTATTTGGGTTGAGTTGACATCATTGCAAAGTCATTTTCTTAATAGATGGTCTTTCTATTTTCACAGATGATTGAACTTCCTCTCGCCGTTTCCCGGTAATTTAACTGAATTGCTGTTAGTTAACATAATTGATCGCAATATATTCCGCCAACTGCTCTTTTTTTCTTTAAACCTTTGCAGTTTTTGGTCGCCTGCGTTACAAGAATATGAGATTTGTGGCTGCCATCAAGTTTTTGACAAATATTTTGGACACTATTTGTGTTTCGTTGTGGACAAAATATGGGTTCACGAGATTTGTGAAAGCCCAAACTTTTTTTTTCCTGCTTTCTGTATTTTTCATGATTTGAACCTTTTAGAATAATCCAGCCCGGAATGGCTTACTGTCATGTTTACTGACCAGAAACAAACGCTGGAATGACATATTAATACAGTTAGACTGTTAGAGGCAGCTGCTCGAGATGAGAGAAATTAAATGAGTATTTCTACTTCACAAAGAAAATCCCAAATCAAGTGGCTTAAGCTTTGTTGACTTGAGGCTGATATGTTTGCACTCCATTCTGTTGATGTGCAATTATAAGTTTACTCATCAGATTAAAAGTACGGGAGTTCATTTAGAATTTTCATGCACAAATGAGCCACAATCAGCTGCTGAAGAGCCCCGTTTTCAGCTCTCTTACTGCAGTTCCCCAAATAGGACTCCAAATTGAGATGTGAGGGGTGTATAATAGTACTGTATCATTTCAAATGAGTCTGTTCATTTGTAGACATTTCTTTAAACAATGCAGATACACATATAATGAGGGAAGAATATTTCCAGAACACCATCGAGTGTAACCAAAACCTTTAAAAATTGAATTAAACCAAAGTTCTAAGAGAGTTGAATGAGTATGATATAAATGATGATCAGATAAAGCCATCTGAGGGGTGCCCTGCCAATGATAGCCCACCACCGGACCCTGAACCGGAACAAGTGGAAATAGAAAGTGATGGATTATTAGATGAGTTTGATTTAACAATAGTCCACAACAAGAAATGTGAGACTGAGCCTTTGGTTGGCTGTCAGTCTGTTAGATGTGCGTTTCCCTCCTACTAATAACAGAAAGGCTGCGCTGGGTGGAAATGTTATTTCTATGATAATGTTCCGTAATTGCCTGTTATGACAAAGGAAGCAATGAAATAGAACGAGTTTAAAGCAAAAGGGAAAGAAAACGCTGCTGATTGCAATGCAGTCGCGGAGCTAAAGCGTCACATTTATAAGACAATGAGATTTGTGTCACATCGCTAATGGGAATCCCACTTTTTTTTCCTGCCACTAATGCTGGCGAAGGGAAAAAACGGTTCCGCTGAAGACTGAGGGCAACCCCGAGAAAGCAGAGTCAGGATCGTGGTCAGATAGTGAAAAAAACATCACAAAAGAATGGCTGGGTGTTAGCCACGCCTCGCGTTGTGGGAATAGGAGGAAGTTACCGGTGAGGTTAGACAGAAACAACTGAATAATCATCATTTAGCTGCAGAACCAGAAATATGATGATGCTGAATCCCGGTGACCCTGCTCCAAAATGTCCCCCATCCTTCATTCCCGGGCTTCTCTAACCTCTTTAACTGTCCCTTATTTGGCTGTATTTCCTCTCTGAGGCTGCCCGAGGCTCCTAAAATGAAAGTTAATTAGTGAAATCTGTTGAGCGCCCCTTGAATTTTTTTTTTATATCCTTTTTTTCAGCTCACAGCAGCTGTTTCCTGCTTTATTTCCAGTTAAAACTCAGATTTTGGCCGCAGTCAAAATGCAAAGCCCGTCTGACTGGAGGCGGAATCATGTGACGTTGTGATGTCACTTTGTCTTTCTCAGAGCATATTTCTTCCTCTTTTCAGTACCTTTGACCTCAATGTTGAAATTGTTTATGAAAATAATTGCATTACTTTAAGTATAAGAATTTCACAACTTTTTCATTCTCCTATATATATTTATATATTGATTATATATATATAATCAATGTATATCAATATATATCAATATATATATATGTATATTGATACATTAATATACATTGATTTTTCATTTTTTTACACCACGCCTTGAGATCGAAATCCATAGTCTTCATTTCCTTTTCTGATTGTATTATTTTTACATATCCAGGCAGTACTTGATCTCTGTAGCCACGCTCCATACCTTAGAATACAGTTAATTTGGGGCCGATGTGCTGCTCATTTAGGTACTTGTGTAACAATAAATGATCTAGAAGGCACTTTGTTAGTTGCATTGATATCTCTGTCAGTTCGGAAATATTTAGGCAGGACAAATAGTGAGTTCTCCAGGGAAACGGTTCCACTTCCCTGAGCAGTAGCAGCAGCTCCCCTGCACAGACTTATATCATGTCTGTTATTCCACTGCTAACAGAACATGCATCACACTTCATTAATCCAACAAGTTTGAGCTCCTTCGGCAGTTGTCTTCCAAACTCTGCTGGCTGTTAGTGTGAAATGGGCTCCAGCTTCTCCTGGAACAATCAGCCCCGGCGCAGCGTGACAGGAAATGCTCAGCTTCACTCCCTCTTCTGCAACTTCTCTGGGATTGTTACTCATGTCAGTTCCATCGTAAAGCGCAGCAGGTGGGACGGGCGGATGGATGTTAATGTGCAATTTAAATGCAAAACAAACATATATACATAAAATGACTGATCTTCCCCCAAAAAAATAATAAATCAAAGGAGTAAACTAAACATTGCACACACCTCAAATATTTCTGCAAGTCTTAACTCTTTAAGGTTGAGCTCCTCAGTTTTTCCGAGCTTATTTCAGGACTCACCTGTTTCTTTGCTGGATCTATGGAAATACTTTTTTTTTATACTTTCAGTCAATTTTTTTGAGAGATATTGCTCCGAAGAAGGAAGAAAAAAGTAATACTTTTTTCCTATTTTTCTCAGCGCGGGGGTCAAGCAGTCAAAGAGGAACATATAAGCTCATGGAGGATCTGAGACAACCCAAAAAAATGATCCAATCCCAGTTTCAGGACCTAAAAAAAAGTATTGAATGGAGAAGGGAGATGGACAGATTTGCAGTCTATGATTTCCAGGATCCTCCATAACTGTAGTCAACTGTACCAGAGGCCGGGGAGAGGTCCAGCAGTCATTTTTCATGAGTTGGCTGACTTCAAAATGCCACTGGACACTTTGAATTGCCCCGTTTTGGTGGAGGGAAGCCTGAAAAAGTGTTAGAAATGTTCTTTCTAAGAAAAATACTATTTGATTGGACTGCACTTTTTCTAATATTTGGGCCAGGAATGGAAGCTTGGATATAGGCCTGAAGTTCTGCAGGTCTGATGAGTCAAGGGAGAATTAAAAAAGTTTTTAAATGTAGAATAACATGCAAAATGGGAAGGACAGGTAGCACATTTTGGTATCACAAGGTCCAACAATTTCAAAGACCTTGAGGAAAAGCCTAGTGGGAAGGACATCCGAATCACATATGTTCTTAAAAACTGTCAATATGGCTCTGTCGAATTATGAACCCAGAAAATGAAAGAGCTTTTGGTCTGTTTTTTTTTCTTTAAATGTCTAAAATTCAGCTCCATCCATCAAAGGCAGTTGGAAAAAAGCTATGTCTTTGATCAATCTATCGTTTCTACCCGTTCAGTGGTTTAATCACTGAAGCAGAGGCGGGGCACGGCATGGGCAGAAACAAACTAGCATTAATATCCCATGCACCTGCTAAAGTAAAGGTTAAAAAATATATAATGCATGTTTTAGGGGCTGGATATCTGAAAATTAGCCCCACATGGCCAGAGGGAACATGCCACTCCACAGAAAAAAGGCCCCAGCTGGGATTCAAACCAGAAACCTGAAGGGGTGGGCCAAAGGCAGCAGCGTACTAACAGACTCCCGGAGAACGGAGATTCTCTGATAGTTACAGTAATAACAATGACAGAACAAACTTCCTACAGGCAGACCCCACCGTTGCCGTTAGCCCTGCCACAAAGGAGAGGCAAAGCAGGGAGAAAAAAAGTCAAAGCCTTAAAGCTTCAGTGTTTTTTTCTGGAAACAGCTCGGAGGGCTGAAAGCTGACACAACTGCTCCTCTCTGTCGGCTAATGGGGAGTTTGTCCTTTACATTAGGTTTGAGCTTCACCTGCAACTTCCCTCCTTAGATTATTAGATCAAACACAGCGTCGATCTTTATTGAAGGGCTCACAAAAACTGAGTTATCGTGTAAAATATTATTACAGGGCTGCACATCAGTTGTGTATAATTCAGAAATAATTAGGGAAATAGATTCTCCCTCCCATGTTATTAATTACATTCATTTGGAGATCTATCATAAAGTCTTTTTGATCAAATATTTGATTAAATATGTGATGGATGAGGAATCTTGTTACAATATAAAACAACAATATCCATCCATTATCAATACGGCTTATTCCCTCATGGGGTCGCGGGGGGAACTGGAGCCTATCCCAGTGGTCAACGGGCGAGAGGCAGGGTCACCCTGGACAGTCCGCCAGTCCATCGCAGGGCCACACACAGGACATACAAGGACAAACAACCACACACACTCACATTCACTCCTAAGGGCAATTTCCCCAATCTCCAATCAGCCTAACATGCAGGTTTTTGGACTGTGGGAGGAAGCCGGAGAACCCGGAGAGAACCCACGCAGACACAGGGAGAACTTGCAAACTCCACCCAGAAAGGTCCTGGTTCCCCCGGGATTCGAACCCAGAACCTTCTTGCTGGGAGGCGACAGTGCTAACCACCAAACCACCGTGCCGCCCTAAAACAACAATATGTCAAAAGATTCTGATTGCGGGAACACAAAGAGAGAGATGATAGTATTAGTATTAGAGGGAAACTACTCCCAATCCAACACTGTGCTTGTATGGGACATATGACGAATTTATTCTCAGGCAAGACACCTGTTTAGTGCTCTTATTTCACCTTCAGGGTGCTTCTGCGTTGTCCTCGACGCTGGTGTAATGTCAGCCTGCGTTCTAAACAGTGCTAATCGTTCTAGAAGATAGTTGTCCTTTTGCTCAACTCTATGCAAGCGGTTCTCACTTCAAGGTGAGACTTTGGCTTTTCTCCCTTTTTCTAGTTTTCCTGCAGTCTTGGTTCTTTTTTCCCTTTGAAATCTGTGCTTTTGTCTTTGAGTTTCAAGTGTTTTGTTTTCATCTGTCTTTTTTTTTTTTGCTCCCATGTGCTTGTTGGTTTTCATTTTCCCAGTTCCTGTGTGGGATCTTTGCTATTTCCACCCACAGCTCCTCCGGCTGACTTCAGTGGCTTCACCTTTCCTCATTACCCTGCGCTCTCTCCACTCACTAATCATTCTCCCCTGTACTTAAGCTGTCTGCTTTACTCGCTCTTTACCAGATCAGCTGCCAGTAATTGTTAATTCCTCCTCTTTAAGGTTTTTTAGTTTAATTCTGCTTTTTATAGTGTAGTCATTTAGTGTATTTATTCAGTTTAGGTCTTGGATTTGTGCTTAGCCCTACTTTCCATTGTATTGTTCAGTAAACCTCACCACCTCCTCCTTCATGCTCTCCAATGACAGCCAGCGTGTCCAGGCAACTTATTTTTTCATTTCCTGGCATTAATGGGCAGAAATTGGTTTTGCAAACCTAATACCAATGAACTCTCAGCTTGTTAACTTGTTGACATTTTACAGTATTTATTTTCTTATTGTCTTTTAGCAAAATGAAAATTCCAGCTTGGTTGCCTTTTTTGGATAGACCTCTTTTAGTTTTTTGTTTTTTAAATCTATTCATTTCGGCTATGAGAAACTGCTTTATTTAGTTTAGCAATTTAAAATGATTTTTTATATTCAGCCAAAATCAAACTCATTTATTTTATTTGATATTTTACACACAGTTACTCACCAGTATGAAAAGATTGCATTTTGGAATATTGAAAATAAACTGTTTATTGTAGGTAGCTGCTAGCGTGATTAGGTCATTAGGTGCCCGTCATTTGGTTTGGAGTAAATGGAATTCTGGGTGGCAGGCTGCAGTATGGGTCATTCTTTACGTGTTAGTAACGTCACTAAAAAGCTCCCAACAGGGCCCTGACGGCAGCGCTCTAGAGACTGAAGCGATTGAGACTACAGTGGTGCCCTGAAAAGCCATTTTCCCAGAACTGACTGAACCATAAGAGCACTTCTGGAGAGCCCAGAAAATGACTGTAGTCTGTGTAGAGACACAGACCTCAAATAAGACGCAAAATATTTGGTCAACACCTACTCCAACTAAATCTTGATTTTTTAAAATGTCACATATGCTGAAATTGTTACTGTGTCTCGACATCAGACAAACAATGCATCATTTAATAAAAGTCAGGACCTGGCCTTGGTTTGTTTCACTTACCAGCCAGACTTTCATTAATTTAAACAAGCCACAGCGAGCTGCGCATTAGACCTTCAGCAAATGATTTCACATTTAGTTTCTCTTCCGGCTGCGTTTGCTACGGGAGTGTGAGAATCATCCCAAATTTGTGAACTTAAGAACTTCTGAGGCTCTAAGACACTCCCCGACACAAGGTCAGTGCTGCGTGCTCACAGGCCGCCGGGAGCAGGCTTTCACATGTAAAGGGAAATCATTAGATTGACAAAACAGCCAGTAGTCCTTGTAAGTTCTCTCAGCCCACTTAAGAGCAGCTGAGAGCAGATGTTCTCCGGTGTTAGTGATGCAACATCGCCCTCCACAAACCACCCAACTGAACAGGAGCCGAATTTGCATTAGACGAGTTCAGTTCAAAATACCCTGGTTTTCTTTATTTCTCAGTGGTCAGATCAGCCCAGTGGTGAGTGCTGTGCTTTTTTTCCCTTTTATAATCTCTATGCATCACCATCAAACTGTGTTTTCCTGACAGGTGTAACAACAGCGCTATTACACTTTGTCAAAGAAATCCACGTTTTCTTTTTTCCCCGCTCTTAAATAACCACACAATCTTTTTTGTCTTGTAAGTAGTGCCATCGTTATGCACCACATTTTTTAGTTTATTACATTTCTTAAGAAAATAAGATCTAACACCAAGCTGATATTGCAAAATTCTGAGCTTTGATGGAGACATATTTTGATTTTCAGTGGTCCAAAACCTTGGTCTGTGCCACTGGTGTGACCAGAGTGTCTCACTTGGTGTCAATTTTCAGACTCTCATACCTCTTGAATTTTTAAAGTTTGGGTGGCTTCATCTTGAATATTTAAATTCATGTCTTGATTTTTACAATCGCAGGGTTGTATTAAAAGGCTAAAGCCTGTGCTTGACATTACAGAATATTTAATAATGAATTTGTCCACACATTCTGTCATTAAGTCAGTCAGACTCTGGCCTGAGTTAAACATATATTTGAAATTATTAATTGAACCACACAGTGCATGAAAGTATAACACAAGTATGCATCATTTGCTCATAACAACTCATGTTAGCACGAGGGACGTGCTAGCTGCTCCTCTGAACCTGCTGACACGGTGATAAAGCAGAACAGAACAGAGGGGGGAAAGGTGAGCAGTGAAAAACACATTGAAAGGGAATGGAAGCCATTTTAAACCTAGCTTTTTATGCTGTCTGTTCTGAGCACTCTATAATAGAACAGGTTGTAGAAAATTGGGGACTGGCGCAGAATAGACATTTTTAACCCTACAAATACAAGTTGTGTTTTCCCGACCTCAGGCTATCATGTTGAGATTCCACACCATCAGATATAACTCCTCTTAAAATGTACGTTTGTATTTAAATTGTATTTTTTTCCCATGTTTTTTTCCACCCAAAAACTTCAATTGAATTGACTTGGTATAAAACTCTACCGTCTCATCTTAATTCAGAAAATATGGATTCTCGAATATGCTAGTTCGGTCCTGTTCATGTATTCTCCCCCCAGCGGTTGACACCATGCTTAATTGATCTGTTGTGGTAATTCAGGCATACAGTTAATAAAGCAATGTGTGACTATTGGTCAACAAATTAATTGGTTATTAATCATCATCTCTAAATAGCCAAATGGTTTGATAAAAAGCAGATGGGTTGATAAAAAGTTCTTACATCGCTAAAGTGTTCCTCATTTCCATTTTCAAGAAAACTGCTTGTTCCAGGAGATGAGCCATGTGAGGGTTCTGCTCCTCAGCCTTTCACACGCAGGGCTTGTTTCAACCAAAAGCTGAGGCATTTGGTGGGATGACTAAAAGCTTATTTCCCTCAGCATGTGGTGTATGTGGTTAGAGGAAGTGAGGGAGTTACCCCCTGCCTCTGGGCTTGATGATGGAAGAGCGGTTCAAAGTTCTTGATGGGGCAGCACCTGGCCTTGGAAAAAGGAGATTTGAAGGAAGCTCACGAGTTAGTGGCAGGGGGGGGAGCCTGGTTCCTGGGGATCAACTGGAGTAGCTCTAAACACGCCACCTGATGCAACTTTCCCTTGAGGACTTCACCAGGGAGGAGGGAATCAAGCTTGTGTCCAAAGTGAGTTTACATTTACATTTCTGTATCTAGCAGTCGCTTTCATCCAACGCGACTCACCAAAAGAGGGTTTAACGGTCAACTACAACAGCAGTTCCACACTTAGCTAACCTTGAGTGCAACATGCTAGAAGAGGATTTAACATTAGGGATTTAACATTCAACTGTGACATAGATTACACAGGAAATAAGAGATTTTAGAGCTTTAGGACCAGAGACACTCTGTAAGAGTCTATCTATCTATCTATCTATCTATCTATCTATCTATCTATCTATCTA
>CAJRST010008890.1:15525117-15546768 GCA_907169785.1 Menidia menidia | reverse complement strand
TTGTGCAGCATTTGAGCCAAATCAAAGGGGGAATATGTGGATGTTCATTTGAAGAAACTATTGTAGCATCTCCTCTCTCTGTCTCTCTCTCACACACACACACACACTCACACACACACACACACACACTCACACAGCAGACTGATGATGAGTTACAGTGAGCGCTGGGGAATTGAAAGTTTTCTGTTGCGAGAAACAATTATGCTAATGACTTCATTAAATGCAAGTAAGGCACTAATCAGAGTTCCTCATAATATGTTCTTTGAGCAGAAGTACAGCACTGTCTTCATGACACATATTAATTAAACACCGTGGTTGTACATTCTGTACGTTTCAGTTCAGATCACTTAGAAGATGAATGTAGTTTAATTCTGAACAGAAAGAAATAATACTATTGTTATTTTTGGTTGCGTGGATATTCAAAGCCCACTTTTACTGAATGAAATTCAAACGTGTGCGACATTTGTGCATTTAATCTTTTGGTATCCCCTCTTGTCCTTTCCCAAACATGCAACCCTGTATCAACAGTGACTGTTTGTTTTATTCAGTTTATATCTTTCACATTTATATCTCTCATTCGACCCGTTCCAAACAAACAGGGCGTAAAGCATCAGTTTTATTTTTGCCTACAATTCCTTCACAAACATGAACCACCATTCCTCCTTTTTTAATGTATCTATATTTTTGCAGTAAATTTAAAATGCCTCTCTTTTTCTTCACAACATTAATAATAACAATGTTTGAGGTACATTTTACATAGACAGAAAGTTTAGCGAAAAGAAAAGAATTGGTGTCATAGCTGTGGTTTGTGTACAAAACAGATACTAAATAATATGAATGAACGCCGTCTGAGATGTATGATTATTATTAGATGTTTAGTCACAGATTGTTAAGCGTTGTTCCATAGCTGAGAACAGTCTGTGAAGACTCTCATGAAAGAGTAAAAATGAGTTTCCACAACAATCCCCACACCTACACCACCCACAGCACGCTCCCACCACTCAGAATACGAGGAGCCTGCGTGACTGGGAGCCCCTCTGAAAGGCTCCATTCTCTGGAGACCAAGTTATTTTTAAAAGTCGAGGTGTGTGGCGCATATTAGGTAGGAAATATATTGTGCTATGAAACGGAGAGTGGGAGAATTACATTCAGTATGGAGGAAATGATCGGAAACATGGGAGACTGCAAATCTTTTGTACAAATTGTCTGTTTTGTGACATTTCTATTGTTTTTAACTTGACTATTTATGCTCCTTTAACTTCGTCCCAGTACATAATATGTCTTGCACAATAATGGTTTATGATTTCCAGAATAGTGTTAAACAGTCAAGACTTCAGGAACATAGCTTGAAACAAGAGTAAAGCGAATTTACTCACACGAATGGTTTATTAATTTACTCCATCTTATTTTTATCTCTAGGATTTATTTACCTTTCTCTTATCTCCACTTTGCAGTTACCTCCTTTTCCCCGAGGTGCAATTATTTCCAAACCTGCTTGTTTTCCCTTTACCTTTCTCTTACTCGAGGAAGATAAGATAATGTTAGATAATGTCACAACATAGTCACAGAGGCCAGAAGTCACCAGTTTAAGTTGAAAATACAGCAGTAGTCTTAAACCATGGTGGTGAGTTTTTTTTGTATATGTTATTTATACATTCATTTCTACTAACAATGTCACTTTTAGCAGGTCATTTTGTGTCTATGAGTCATTCGTATTGTACCTGCCTGAGAAGAGCTAGCTTTAAAGGAGACACCGTTTAGCGAAATCTATACTCTCTGTACCTAGAGAGAGAGAAAAAATCCACAATAGTATATTTGAAAAACTCATTATAAGATTAAAATGCGATTCACAAATAAACCAAGAGAAAGTGATTGAGGAAAAATGTGGAGATGAAAATCTGTTGAAACAAATTAATCAAATGTGATAACAAATGAGGCTGAACTGTGTTGAGTCCACTGGAAAAATCAAAGTACAGGAGCCTGGCGGTGCTGCCTGCTTTGTCCAGATGACAGGGGCTTTGTTGAAGCAGGGATGAGAGGGCGTCTCCACGGCGATAAGCAAACTGCAGGGGGTCCTGATACCTGCTGCTTTGCCAGGGCAGCAGCTTTACAGCCTTTCATGACTAGGCGGGTTTCTTTGGTATCAGAACCAGACAGGATGTCCTCCCCGACAGCAGAACCTTCTCTCGGGTCAAGCTCAGGTCCAACAGGTGTTGCAGCGTCCCACAGAGCTGCTCTGACCAGGCTTTCAGGACTCTGGGGCTCGTTCCGGTTCAGTCTCTCCAGCTGCCTCTTGGCCAGACTTCTGGAAACAGAAAAGTGGAAGGTGGGGGCAAAGGGAGCAGCAGCCTCTCCTGACTGGGTTCAAAACACACTAGTGGAAGTGGAAAAGCCCACGACTGAGGAAGAGGATAAAACATCTGAGGTGTGACTGGAACCTGTGGGTCAACGGAAGGGGTGGGGGGGGGGGGGGGGGGGGGGGGGGGGGGGGGGGGGGGGGGGGGGGGGGGGATGGGGAGCTTGTTCCTGAACTGATCCTGTTAAAGAATGTGTTCAGCTCATTTGTTCCGTCCAGACTTCCCTCTAACTGATCCTCCATTTTCTGATTGAAGCCTCTGATCTTCTTTATCGCCGACCACACATCTCTGGTACACTTTTCTCTCCAGCTTCTTGCTGTACTTGTCTGATCCTGACCTTTAGCTGCTTTTGTATTCTCCTCATTAACTCTCTCTCAAGGCTCTTTTTCTCTGTTTAAGGGTTCCTCCAGGTCTCTGCTGATGCTGGTTTAGTTGTTTGTTTGGAGAGCATCTCACTCTTCTGGAGGGGATGATGTTGTCCACACAGTCTCACACTCAGTCACGGCATCAGTGTCCTCTCTATGTAGCTTGCAAAGAGAAATCCGATCAGTATCATCAAAACAACCCTGTAGGGCTTCTTCGGCTTCCCGTGACCCCGTTCTCACATTCCGTTTTATTACTGATGGTCTCTGGTCAAGGGCTTTGTATTCTGAGCAGAGAAAAACAAGGTTCTGATCTGATTTACCCACAGGAGGACTTGCTGGAAATATATGAAATCTTGACATTTGTGTAAAACCAATCCAGTGTCTTGTTTTTTTTTTTTCTGGTAGAGCCGCTGACAAACTGTTGAAACGCTGAGAGTGTAGCTCAAGTTTCCCATTATGATGGATGTTGGAGGTGGTTTGAATTTCCCCCTCCCGTCTCTCCTCTTTGCTCCTACTCTGCATCCACAACGCCCCCTTTTCAACTCCTCTGGGATTTCTGGCTTCAAGCGTCGTATTATTTCTGCTTTTTCAATGTTAATAAGCTGCTCCCTGTTGAAAACCGCCCTGTTGCTATGGTTACGCATCCTAGCAGAAGAGCGAAATATGAAAAAAAAAGTATTTGGGAAAAATCAGTCCAGATTCAGAGCATCTAAGACAAGAAAGAACGGTTGTCCAAAAAAAATAATAACAATTTTGCCAGAGAAAATTAAAAGCCGTGTCTGTCCTCTTAAATCTTTGTCTACCCATCAGTAAAGAAGTTGACTGGTATTAGGCTGACTCTTATTTCCCAGTTAACTAACTCCACAGTAATGCTGTAGAAATTATTCTTTTAAAGCCTTTCTAATAAGATTTAGAAAATATGAAGCACTCTCGTTTTTCCAGATGCAGAAAAAAGATGATCTAAATTTTCTTTGGCTAGATAAATAGGACGCTTTTTAGAAAATTTCCATTGAAAAATAATGAACAATTTGAACACTTTTGATTCTTGTTACAGCCCGTTGACAACTGTTCACGCCTCAAAAGTTTTATAAAGTTTTAAATGTTCATTATTTCTGCTCTCAGGTTAGGAAATATAATCAGATATTTTTTGATAAATGTAGATGGATGAAGCCTGAAACATGCATTGCAGGGCTTTTTTTTTACTTTACAGTTAGGGACAAATGGCTTAGCTGACTCAGATTTTGGCCCGCGGCTGAGACGGCGTGAGCGTTGCACCCAACCTATATTTTTATTTAATCTTCAGGAAGGCTAAAATCCTCTCTCCCTGGCGTGCGTCTGTGGTGTTGACAGTCAGTCTCAAAGGTTCAAAAGGCAGCGTGCTGCCCCAGTTATGACTGCTTTTTTCTTTTTTCTTTTTTTTTTATTCCAGAACGGCAAAATGAGAAAACCTTGTCCTTACAGCTAAGTCCTTGTAGATTTCGATGGAAAAAGAGAGGAAATCAGAGAAAGTAATGGGTAAACAAAGCTAATTGCTTTTCTTAGAAGATAAACATGTATTATATCCATAAAGCCTCCCCCTTAAAAAAGCTAATTTGTTTGGCAAAACCATGGAAGGCAGAGAGCTATTCTACCTGCCATGATGCTGGACAGGACGAGAGGAAAAAAGAAAAGAGGGCAAACAGATATGCTCTGTAATACCGACAGGGCAACAGTACCGTTTCTTTGTTGTTAAGGGCAGTTATGAACTTTTATTAATTTAGTTAGTGTAGCAGAAAAGCTCGGCTGGCTTCATTTAGAGGCCCTCTCTTGCTTAAATCCTATAGCAGTATGCAAACCTGAAGAACAGCAGGTAAGAACCAATATATAGATGATTTTATAGTGTATGATGCAAGAGTCCGTGGAGGAAGTGTAATGAAATATGACGCACTAGTAACAAGCGGCCTTAATGCACCATGGCAAAAGCTGTTTAATAATGCCCGCATGGTTCCAAAAGTTCATTTACAATTTAATAAATTGGTTTGAAGTATCAAAGCTGCCCCTTTGTTTGAACATTTAATTTGAGGTATGTCCTCATGTCCGGTTTTAAAAAGCATGGATGAATTGAATATTACCGGTGTCACATGTTAGACCCAGAATCGCCCGTACGCGTGTATTTTACAGGCTCTCTCTTCTCCTCTAAAAGCACCAACAGACACCTAAACATCTGTGCAATGTTAGTTTTTTAATATTCAAATTTGAAATGAAAAGGTTTTTAATGATTAAAAACGAGCAGAAATGCAGAACACTATATGTGTATGCTGGTTTGAACTTAAAAGCAGTTTTTTTCTAATAGTCTCATCACATTAAAACTGAGCAAAAACAACCTTGAATTAAAAAGCTGAACTAATAATGACTAACCAGTAATGGCCTGACTTTAGACAGAGGCTGCTTTGCCTCTATCTCTGACTCTTATTCATACAGTCTCCGTTTTCATGCCTTCTTGTAGAAGCACACGTTTACGTGCCGTCCAACCAGGTGTCTTTTAATCCATCGTGTTAATGTTAAAACACTGGTGCCTTTTACAGCCACTGTTTTATTTTTATTTTGGTTGGGTTTGTTTAGCACATTTGCTAATTCCAACAGCCAGTCATGTGGCCTTGTGAAATGTGGTTAAACTCTTTATTTAAGCTTTTTTTGGTCTAATTTTTTACTTTAGCAGCGAATGATGTTATGTGAATGGCCCTGCTGCTTCCTGTGTAAATGTGTTTGGGTCCTCTTTGCTTTTTCCTCCCTTCTCCTCCCCAGTTCCTCACAATTTTTCCATCTCTTATCTGCTCTGTTGAGGATGAGGCTCGGCTCCACGCTGTGCCTGAGCTTCCAAAGTCGAGAGTTGAGCAGATTACTGCTCACTGTGTGCTCACACCTAAAGCCAGGATCCAGAGCCTCTTAGATCGTTTTTTTTTCTTCCCTTTGTGGTAAATTGAGTAAAGTTGAGCGTGGCAGGCGAGTTTTGAGGAGAGTGGTAAATTGGATAAGAAGGGCCACTAAAGATGATGACAACTCTTGACAACGTCGCAACTACAGTGAAAGCTTCCCAGAAAGTCCTAATTCGCTTTCCTGTGAGACAGATGTGACTTATGGAAGTTATTTTTATTGTAGCAAAGATCACTAAGGCTCAATACAAACTTTAAAACTCTTAAACATGAATATAAATGGTGTGCTTTGCTTGGATGATCTGCTCTGTCCTGCTATAGACAGTCTAATTTCTAAAGGTATTTTGGTCTGCAAACTCTACAACAGACCTACATTTGTTTAAAAAGTACTTGAAGATCTAGTCTTCTTTGTATGGAACTATTGATTTAGTCATTCTATACTGACTGTGTGGAAAAAATGAGTTTTTTCTTTCAACTGCAAAAGTGCACGACCCTTAAAGAGGATTTTACAGGGTGACATTATTATTTTTACATTTTAGTCTGCTATGATGTTGTGATTGGACTCCACAAACATAGACATTTAGCGTTTGAATGTTTTTAAATGATTTCATCAGGACACATGCAGGAATATTATTGTATTTACCCGTCTTCAGATCTGAGTTGCTGGATATCTCTGGGAAATAGGTGTGCTATTTCCTTGCTGAGTAAAGCCTGAGTGAAATGAAAAAATGAAATAGCGCTGGGGTTGATAGAGCTTCTTCAGCCATTCGAATTTCATTCATGGGAATCCTGAAATTGGATTGGTTGAAATCCTGAGCTGCTTTTTCCCCACAGTTCTCACATTTGTCGTTCTGCAAATGGTTACTTCACCTCATTTTTCCCTCCTGATAGGGTTGGAGGTCAAAGTATATCATTTGGTTCAGTTTTAATGCACATGGCTAGGTTTAGATATTAAAGTATATGTGGGGTGGGTTAGAAAACAGTGCATTGTCTTTAGTTGTGGCTCCATTTCCATCATTGTCTGGCTATCTTCAATCATGTATGTGGGTCTATCAGTAAAATCAAAAGCTGCTTACCAGAATTCTTTAGTTTGGCTTTAGTTTTTTCCAAGGTAAGAACAAAGGCACGGAAGCCTTTGTCAACTGTAACACTGCATTTAATAGGCAGAAGAGTCTGAATTTGGATGACCATCTGAGGTGAAGTTTAAGACTCATCTTTGCCATCCATCCATCCATTTCCGTAACTGCTTATTCCCTAATGGGGTCACGGGGGAACTGGAGCCTATCCCAGTGGTCAATGGGGAGAGGCGGGGTCACCCTGGATGGTCCACCAGTCCATCACAGGGACACCCAGAGACACACAAGGACCAACAACTACACACTCTCACACTAACATGCAGGTTTTTGGACGGTGGGAGGAAGCCGGAGAACCCGGAGAGAACCCACAGACACAGGAGAACATGCAGAACCACCCAGAAAGGTCCTGGTTCCCCCGGGACTCCAACCCAGAACCCTCTGGTCCTGATTTCCCAGGACTAGAACCCAGAACCCTCTAGAAGAAAGGTCCTGGCTCCCCCGGGACTCCAACCCAGAACCCTCTGGTCCTGGTTCCCCCGGGACTCCAACCCAGAACCCTCTGGCTGTGATGGGGCTAACCACACAACTTTGCCCTCTTATGTCAAATTAGTTTGCCAAATATGAACTTTCTTCAGCAGTCATTCAGTTATGCAGTTGTTTCCTTCCACTCTCTCCGTTTGGTCCCTTTTGAATAACAAGGCAGAGATTACTTTGTTATGGTAAGGAAATAGAAAATCAGATTGCCAAATCTGGACAACATTTTACTTTAATCCAGTAATAATCAATATCAATATTGTTCCTGGATTACTGGTTAAAAAGTCCACTCAGCTAAACACATAAATGTGGTGGACACACACATATATACACACATATATATTTATTTATACATTATATTTATATATATATATATATATATATATATTAAAAAACGCTGAATACATCTGTATCCTATTCTGAGACATAACTAACAGTAGTGCTGAATAATGCAAGAAGAGGTTAATGCTTTTTATGTTTTTTTCTTAGAATTATTGGAGATTTTTACTTGGATTACTTTTTGAGTCGTTCCATGAGACTGCGCTGAATCTAATAGATTCTGCGTAACATCCCACCACGTCTGTGATTAGTCAGAACTTCTGGGGAGATTAGAGCTGCCGTCTTCCAGCTCACAGTTCCCACCTGATTTTCTGCTCCTTCCCTTTTCCCGTCCCCTGCTGTCTCGGTACACCCACTGTTTTCCGAGAGGGCTGGGATAGCTGCTCATTTTGAAAATCTCTTCAAGCTTTTAACTCAAACTGTCTGAATGCAATGAGCAAAAGATTATATGATGCAGAACTTTAAGAGAAAACGACAGCTAGTTTTGTAATTGTACTAGATTTTTCCTTTCAGCCATGACAACATTTGCATAAGAAGTCATGTTTTAATCAAGAAATGTCTGAAAACCACATTTTTTACATTTCACAACAAACCTGGAGTTTTAGAGGCATAACCAAGAAAAATAAATCCATTATGTTTGCGTCAGACAGAGATTCTCAGAGGCTGTGAAACGCCGAAATGCTATTGACAATTATGATGAAACGCATTATCCATCTAATTAGAAAGTCTAATTGTGATTTCTCATAGTTGAGAAAACATGTAATTTGATAAGATGTCATTTGCATCTCATTTCAAAGGCTGACGGTAGTCACACTGGGCTGCTGCTCTCCATCTAAATGTGCAGCTATTGTCGCCCGAGTGCAGCCACAGCACAGCTTTTCCCATCAGTTCAGTCCCGAGGTCACGTAGTGCATCACGTAGAATCAAAAGTAGAAGTTAGGGCCTAATATTCTGAGTGCAAACGTGTGTGTGTGTGTGTGTGTGGAGTACTGAACTCATTAGGCAACATCTGAACACATTTCTGGGCCATGTGCTTGTTGAACATGCACAATTGAGCAAAGGATGCATCAGACTGCACCTGCTTATTCTTGACTTTTCTCTCTCTTTCTCCCCATAACACACACACACACACACACACACACACACAAACACAGGCTTCCACTCCAGGGGTAATCATACAGTGAGATTGCAGGATGGATACAGGGTGCACTTGGAGTACTGTGACTGATGTGCTTTTTCTTATCTGCCTCTCAGCATTTCTTGGGTCACGACATGCTCCAGAATGTTTTGGAAAATTATGAATTGATTAATTGCAAGAATTCAATATGGAAGCCATGTAGAAGATACACAGTAAACTTAGTTTGCTGGGTTTCTTGTATACGCAAAATGTTAACAAGGGCCTATATTATCACAAATCATGTCCACTTATGACATAGATATATATATATAATGATATTTATATGTATTTACTAACTGAATACAGAAAGTACCAAGGATATTTTCACAACAGCATACTTTTAATTAAACTTGTTAGTTTTCATTGGGTGTATTGTGCGATAGCTAACTTTTTAAAATGAGTTTAGTTTAGTTTAGTTTAGATTTGCCAAACATGGCCTTGTACTCTATAGCCACAGGTCTCCGCTTGGATTCCATTTGTTTCTGAAGCCTTATCGTTCCTTCAGTCATAAATTTGAGAACCCATGATTGGATGCTGTGTCCATATCAGAGTTACGCTTTGTCTTTTTTGTAAGTATTTCCTCTGCCTGGAATCCGTTCTGGCCTGGAGGTTAACTTTCTGGGACGTCGGCTGCTGTGATGATGAATGTTTTCCACTTGAGACTGTGTTTACTCACCATAGAAAGATGAACTCCCACTTGTTTGGAAAGGGTGTGATCATTCCTCGTAGGAGACAGTGGTCTTTATTATCCAGCACTACCATCTATCCATCCATCCATCCATCCATCCATCCATCCATCCATCCATTCATCCATCCATCCATCCCATGTGTTCCCTGTGGGGTCAGAGGGGAGTTGATGCCTGTTACAGCTGTCATTCTATGAGAAGGTTGGCAGCCCATTATTGGATCTCACATTCCCTCCCACAGGAAATTTAGAGTCTCCTCTCAACCTAACCTGCATGTTTTTTGGGAGGAGGAACCTGATGGGAAGAAGCTGGAATACCCAGAGAGAACCCACATATATATACAGACATGCAAACTACGACTACAGTCCAGAGGAAGCCTTTTTTTGTTAACTTCTGCTTCATCGGCTCCAATGTGATGATCTGGCTGAATTAAGTACAGAAATGTTTATATGAGCTATAACATACTGAATATGTTCTAGATTTTGTGATTGCTAATTTTAATAATGGTCCCTTAAAGTGTTTATGTCATGGTGCGGGGCTTATTGTTGAATGTTTGGTTGTGTTCAGGAACCGTCAGAGGTTTTAGGGGACTCTTGGTGACATCTTGATCCATATCTTTAGATTATTGGACTGCTGCTGTTATGGATGCAATAACAAGACAGAATGATGTACAGAAAACACAAATAAATCAAAATCAGCAAAGCTTTGCATGCTACTGTGCAGATGAAATTTTAAAGGAAAAACCATGAACCTTTGGCCCCTGCAGAGAGAGGCAGGAGCAATTGGTTTGAGTGGGTTTGGGCCCACTTGACCCACTTAGGAAAAAATCGCCGCTGCGAATGGGCAGCTCCAAAGGGCCAGCTTTATTTATGAGCAAGCATTTCCATCTTAGTGGTGGCAGCTTTCCCCCCTTAAGGAAATGAGGTGTGATCGAATGCATTAATGAGTATGTCGGTAATGTTAACCACATGCTGTGGCCTTTGGACTGACCACTGCCCCACTAAGGATTGGAGCTGATGTGGTCTCCACTGCCATGAAAACATTTGGGTAAATCATTTAGGAGAATTGTGTTTCTTGCAGGGTTTCAGGGACATTCCCACATGTGTCGATCCCCTCGTGTCCTCACACACTTTCACCCACCCACAAAAAAAAAGAAATTGAAAATAGACAGAATGCACTGTAGGATATTCAATCCAAAGTGTTTTGAGGGCAAATAAGGATGGATTTTTACTTGTAAAAATCTTCTCAAACCAACCCGTTCACAGCAAATGCCCTGATGGTCAGACAGTCGTTCTGTTGAGCCGTCTTCTGTGTAGTCACATTAAGTTAACTTTTTTTTTGCCTTTCAGGACAGTTCAACCATCTCTTTGCCTTGTGTCATGTTACTCAAGTCATACATGAAGGGAGAACCTTTCTAATGTTCCTTCTACCAGCAGTTAATCGAACACCCGTGTTTTTGGTGTTCTCATGTGGGAGGAAGGAGACGTACCCATGCATACATGAGGAGAACATGCAAACTCCATAATAAAGCCCCAGGAACATGCATAATGAAAGGCAGCGCCCTTCAAAGTAATCACACAGTTGTAAGGTTGACATATGTCTCTAGTGTTCCTTTAAGTAAAAACCAGTTGCCTTTCTAACAACAAAAGAGGAGACACAGCCACATATAAATTTACCTGGACAAAAATATAATTGGAATGGAGGAATGATGCGTTCGGTTTTTATAATTCTCATTTGAAACTGTTTTTCTCGTCCTTTTAACTCATTTTTCTGTGAATTCCACTCAGCTGCAGCAATTTCATGACCATTATCAGTGGGACAATGTTTTGTTCTTCAGCTTTATGCTTCATATTTGAACAGAATTGTAAAATTGGCATAATTTCTTGGAGTTTATTTTGTTTTTACACCACCCTTTAAAGAAAAATCATGAGACATGATTAGAAATCTGACTTTGAAGACTTATCACAGCAACTAAACTTGTTGAAGAGAAAGATTAAAGTGTGAAAGTCACAATTCTGGGTCGAACAAAATTAGAATAATTAAATCTTAATCTTGAACACCCTCCTTCTCATGATCCTCAAAGAACACAAAGATGCTGTCATCCAAGAACGCAAAGCCATGTGAGCTTCCACTAGTTTGTGTATTTAATCTCACGTCTTCATGGCAGACACTAAACAATTGAGCAGAATTACTTTAAAACCAGTTTTACAATTTCCTTCCATAGATCAGAAGCTAAACTTCCCCCCCCCCAACTCATTTTACAATTTTAATTTAAAAATAAACACTGGGACACAGAATAAGACGCCATAAACATTTTCAGTACCAATTAGCTTTTAAATTGCCAAATCTCGTATGACCACTCATATTAATTCAGTTAGAATTCATGGCTTTAGATTAAATCTCCTGTATTCTGTATTTTCTTGTTATTTGAAACAGAGAGAAAAATAACATTTTGTACCTAAAGTCAGTAAGGTCACAGCAAGATTTAGGTCAGTGAGGTGTTATTTGCCTGGTTTACTTTCAGATTGATTGGAAAGCTTAATTAAGAGATTTGTCTCTTCGTTTAAAGATAGTAAATGCTGCTAAAATTCAGAAGGATTTTAAATTAATTGTATAAATACTTCATGATGAAATAGCATAGAAGCCCAGGTGAGGTATATACTTTACATCATTAACATTATGATGCAGTTCAATATCTAAACCCATATCACTGCAAAAATGCTAAAAAGCTAAATCGATGTAAATCTCGTGTTTTGTTTCCACTGACACAATTTTCCTGTTTATCCTTTTTCATTCTAAAGCTCCCAACAGTAGCTCCGCAGAATAATAATTGTGTCGCAGAGACACTTATCAATATTGCTCCACTTTTAAGAGGCTTAAAAAGTCGGAGGAGTCGTGTTTGAGAACTCCTCTGATCTTTAAAGTAGAATTATGAAGTTTGTGTCTCTGCAAAACAGTTTAGCCATCCCACTGTTCACATATCCAACCATGCTGTAGAGTCATGGATGTGGATGGATGACATTCTCTGCTCATATCCAAGTGAGCCGATTTGTACCCAAATGCGACCCTGTATATCAATCAACCCCCCCAAGAAGAGAAAAAGACTGTTGTTTAGCATAACAGAAGGCAACTTTTTCTGTCTGTTTTATGCTAATTAGAGATTTTAGAGGATAAAATATTGTGTTTTTTAATTCCTTTTAACTGGAAGGCTCTTTCCCTTGTTAGGAACTTTAGGGGTAATTCAGATGCTACTGCTTATCTCAGCACTTATCGACAGTCTGCTTTGATTGCATCAAACAATCTGCTAATTATTAAATGTCGCTGTAAACAAAGTGCTAGTGTGCACCAATCATTTGCAACTGTACTCAGTCAGGTGGTCACTGTTTTCCACAGACTGAAGTGGATACAAATGGCCGCATGTGGTCGTAGGTTAAACGGAGTCTCGTAGTCTTGTGATATGTGGTAACTAACTCATGTGTTTGCCGAGTGGGAAACCCATGTATGTTGACTGCTGAGGTAAAAAAAAAAGAGATTGAATTCACAAAGGGGTGTCTGATGAGGCCTTATGCTCCGGAAGTTTTAAGAAAAGCAGACCCTAAAACACGAGACTGACATAAAGCTCCACTCACGGTTAATGAACGGAATTAAAAAGGTAAAGTTTCACTTCATCAACTTCATCGGGATGGTAGAGATGTACTCATGAGTATATTGTTAAAGCATTTGGGAAAAAGGAAAGGGGGGGGGGGGAATGAATGAATGGCTATATTTGGGCTGACCGCTCCCTTCTCTAATAGGCTGTGGATGGTCTGATGGCTGGAGCCGTTTCAGGGACACCGGGTGAAAGAGCACAGCTCTGTCAAAACCCCGCCACCTGTGTTTGTGCTTTTACTTATGAGAGCAGAGCTGCAGAAGCAGCCAAGGACGCATCGCATGCAGATAAATGCGCGACTAAGAGGAATGAATGCCTCCCACATTTTTTTTAAAGGACAAGGTCGGTTTGTGTTCGCGGCCGTGTGTGTGCAGAACAAAAAGAGAGAAATTGCCGGCTGCTCTGGATGATGCAGCACGAACACAGAATGGATGTCTGATAAGAGACTTCATTTAAGGTTTCCACAGTAGCAGAGACTGATAATGAAATCATTTCAGAGAAAGAAATTGCTTTTTATAAGGAACAAGAAAGGTTAATGTGAGAATTTACAGGCCTCGTAGCCAGGTTGTATGTTTCCCGCTGTCACCCGTCAATTCCGAAAATGGCAAAATTCGTATTTTCTCAAGCAACCAATCTACTTAATGGCTATTGTTTTCTAAAAGAGGCATGTTGTTCTAAATTGATTTGCCTCCATGAGCTGACATGCTCCGTCGAACACTCATCTGGTGAGTGCATCATCCCCAAAACAGCCCGGCCTCACACCTCGTCCCAGCGTGGGATTTCCAACTGAATTCTCTGAGTTTTCTCCCTGTTATCCGCTCACCAGGCCTCCGCGTTTCGCCTTTGATACTCAAAACAGCAAATAGCTTCCGACTCTAAAAATGCCTTTTTCAGATTTTTGTCTCCATTCTTACCATTTCGTCTAAGTAAATTATTCTCTGTATTTCCCCGTCAAAATATTTTTAGGACTACTATGATTATTGTGTGCCTACTGATTGCATTCAAATAGTAGAATGTTTTATAGTATTTGTCACAAATACCAGCCCAAGTGTACCATAAGAACATGGGGTGTGTCTCTCTCTGCTCTGAAAAAATCCTGATATCAAGATATTGGATTGTATGATTCTGGAATGATGACTTTCAATGAAAACCTAATAGATAAACGCAACTAAATGCTTTAGTTGCATTTATTTATTTATTTTCACCCTGTATCGATAGTGTTTCACAGAAATGTCCCTTTAGGGTGAACACAACTTTTAAAATCTTGAATCCAGAGTTGAATTGAAAACATCATTTGATGTTATATCAAATACTATGTTACTGATATAGTCAATGAAACCCTGAAACCTCATAGTGTCTCTGTTACTTCATTGCAAAGCCAAAAAATCCAGGTCTTGATATTTTGTGGTGTTCATTCCTGAGGGATTCACCCATTTTCTCACGCATGAACTCTGCAGAACTGGAGGACAAAGACAGTTCTGTTTGTGCTGGAGACGTCCCCTCACAGCCTGACACCCTGGAGAAGGTATGAGTGAGTTATGGGGCTGAAAGCTAAAGGTGGGGATGGCTGCATTTTCCCTGGCAACACTGAGAAGGGTGAAAGAAGGGCTTGGACAAAGCTACGTGAGCGAGCGGGAGCTTTTTACCGGCGTGTAAACATGCTGACTCTAACTCTGACTACATGAGCCAGGGGCTTGGTGTAGAAAAAAGGTTATGAGCACCACTCATGTAATTTCCCGCTGCTGACAGGAGCTGTAATATTGCCCCAACTATGTCTCCCCGTGAAGTGCTCCCTGTGTTCATATGACTGGGATTATTATGCTGGGCACTAAAACCTGGGCTGCAGGTGACTGTTCACATCTGTCAAGCTGCCTCTGAACTCAACTAAGGCTCTGAGCTCCAAAAATAAGGAGTCATTTTCCCTATTTTCTTTATTTCTTAAGAACTCAAAATGAGTTCCAGATTCTCTGATGGCGTAAGGTGCATTGAACATGTCTCCATTGTTCATGGTTCATGTTATTTTTGTTTGTACCTTGCAACTAATAGATCTATTTGGATAGATACCATTTTTTTCTGGGTGTGAGCTACTTGAACCAGTTTAAATCTCTCGTTTGGTGCATTACTGGAGGGCCAATACTGGTCCCAGTCTTGTGTCAGTGTGGAAATCCTGTGTTGACAAGATCTACAAAGCAATACCTTCACCAGATGCCTTCAAAACGTAGACTTATACATTTGATATGTACATGTTACAAGCTTTTGCATATTGAATCGTTCCATTTTTAACAATCCAATCAGGTAAGCACACCAGATAAAAATGTGTTAATCTTCTTGCTTTAGAAGATGACTTTGTTATTTTTGGGCATGGGGGTTAGCGTTTTGCGCACTTAACTTATAAATGAAGGTCTGTGGATTACTGAATTAAATCACTGATTAATGATGATTGAGTGTTTTTTTTAACCTGCACAATCAACAAAAAGCTGTTTTAATCAGAGACAGGTTCTTTAATTCCCTTAAAAAATAGGCAACACTAGATATAAGTCCATTTTATTCAAACAGGTGGACATTTTTGTGACCTATTTCCATCCATCCATCTTCTTCCGCTTATCCAGAGTGGGGTCGTGGCTATTTTCAGTTAAAGATTAATCCACATTTGATGCTCTGCTGGGTATTTGAGGAATGAAGATTCAAAATGTTAATGTCGGTGAATAACGCATTACCCAACAGCTTAGTTTTTTATTTTTTATTTTAATAGATTCCGTAGGAAATAAAATATATGCCTCCATGTAACCGAGAGACGCACAGCATTATAACCAAGCTCTGGACATACACACACACACACACACACACACTCACACACACACACACACACACACAATTCTTCTTAGTAAGAACATTTGGGTGAATTATTGTCAATAAGACAAACAAAGAATAAGCAAATATCTTTCGGCTGTTTTTTTTTCTCACCATCACCATGGTCTCATAATCATGATTTGTCAGTTTCTCCTACAGCAGAATTCATCATTGCTCTTGTGGATTACCCCATAAGTCTCCAGAAAGCGTCCTCTCTATATGAGGCTCTCTATTCCACCTCCTCAGGTACCTTTTCTAGCAGTGTTTGCCGCTCTCTGTCTCCTCTCCCCACCATTTTAGCCCTGTCGTCTTTATAAATATTAAAGTGGTGGCGGGTCCTCGGGGGCTTCCTGTCTTTTGCCTCATCCCCCTGTCGTCTTTCTCTTTCATCATGTATCTGTGTGACCCCTGACACTCTCCTCTGGCCAACTGGATGTGGGGGGGCACCTCTGTCTCTTCACTGTGTATGAAAATAGAAATGATAAGGAGCAGAAGTCGTCTTTTTGCCTTGACTGGTAGCTGGATTATCCATCTAGATGCCCCTCAAAACAGGGCTTTACATTCCAGAAAAAAATGTTCTCCCGGAGGCCCCGACAGTCCAAACTGCCGTATCATCTTTATAGGATTTGATAAACAACTAGCTTAAGCTCACAATAAAATCCTGTTTCAGGTCCCAGTGAGGGTTTTACAGTTGTCAGGTCTTAAGCAGAACCTGAGTCAAACTGACTGTCAACAGAAAGTCTTTTATAACATGTTAAAAAGAAAAATTATATTAAAAACTGATGGATCTGCGTAACAACCCACCACAAAATAATTGTGTCCAAGAGATGAACTGAAGCTGTTTGAATTGAAACTGATAGCAGTAAGTTAAAACTTTTTTTTTACCCTTTCTAAATTATTTTATTTCCTAACCTGAACCTTGTTAAAGTAAAAAGTAAAATTGTCAGTATTTTTTTTCCCACATGAGGTCACAAAGCCATGACATGAGGTCACAAAGCCATGACGCCCACGGTCCAGCGGTCATCTAACAGGCTGCACAGGTGATGGACAGCCAGCAGCCCACCAATTAGCATTCAGAGTGGGACCCTGCTGCAGATAAAGACACCAAAAAATAAACGGCCTAAGCTTTGTTCAGAAGAGGAAAATGTAAAAACTCAAACGTGATCCTGTAAATGCACGCCGTTTGGGGGAAATGGTCAGTGCTTGGTTCAGAGTGGACAGGGGGGACTCGTTCTGAACACAGGTTTGGAAACGTGTTTGATCCTGAGCCGAGTGGACAGAAAAAGTGTAACTCACAAATGGAGAGCAGCTGTCATTTAATGGCGGGTGCGAGATTGAAAAAAGATTTTTAAGAGGAACTTTTATGGTGTATTTAAAAGCAACAGTAAATGGAAAAGCTGTTTTTTTTATTTTATTTCAGAAATCTCTGGCGCTGGCAGGAGCTGATCTTTCACAAATGTAATCTCTGGAGGTCACACTTCATTTTCTTGCGTTTGGTTTATTTGCCTGGTCAACGTGCGGCCGCTCGACAATTCCTCCTCTTGACTTTTTCCCCTCTGCTCCTGAGCTGGGTCTGAATTGTGATTCCTCTGTGCTGATAGACGGGCGGCTGCTGATGATCTGCCTGATTATGCCAGCGCTCTACATCTGGACTCAGCTCAGGAAGTGGTTCACATTCAGCTCACATTATCTGCCGTGGAATAATCTGGTCCACTTCCTCCTTTCACTATCTGTGGGTTGTTAAAGAGAACACTTCAGAATGATGGTTTCCTGGTGGAGCCGTACCTCAAAGGGAATGTTTGTATCAAAAGGGATGAACAAACAGTTTTTTTTCCTGAGTTGTTGAGTTTCAGTACGTGCAGAAAAACGATATTTTATCTTAACCTAACAAATATTTCAACTGATATTAACCAAGCAAATATTTAACTTTCAACAAAGGTTGTATCTGTCTGAATGGACAGATTACGTATTACGAATATATACATAATGTTTAATATATGTGTGTGGTTGTGTGTGTGTGTAAAAATAACTATATATTTATTCTTATATATATATAAAAAATATTTCACTCAAACTTCAGATGCCAAATACATAAAGTAAAAATAATATTTTATCGTTTGTTGTGGCAACTTATCACTCCTGACCACTGTCACCTTAACATTGTGTTAACATTGTTAGCATTGTGTTCACAGTGGAAGTGTGCTTGTCAAAAAGCTGTCGGAAAAGCCACCATTATGCGGCCGTGGCCACAGATGGAAAAATAGAACTGAACAGGACCCGAGACAGCCGAGGATTTCCACGGCAGGCGGCTTTTCTTCAGCTACGTCATCAACTCCCTGAACACGCTGTAGCAAACTGTTCTCATTTTCATCCTGTCATGCAGTGAGATGAGACCTCTTACAGGGTTTAAGGCTTTGGATCCTTTAGAACTGTGGAAAATGGGCTTGTCCCGTCCTCCATTATTCTAACGATTTGTGCCCATTCACCGACGGTTAGAGATTTTCACACTTATGGAGGTAACTGCTGGTAGTGAGAGGAGTGTACACGGTGTGCGACGCTGTTTGTGTGGTTGTTTTGTACCAAAGGAAATGTTCACAGGAACATCTCAACCCGGGTTTAGTCCTCTTACCCCAGTCTTACCTTCAAATTTGGTGCAGTTTTCTTATTCAGAGGCCTTAATTGCTGGGCTTTTATCCTTCAATCGAGCCTCACAAATATGGTCCAAATGGAGACATCTGCAGCCTCGACAAACTGTCTCATGCTCATCCCGACACACAGGCCGTGTCGCACGCAGCTGGGAAGTGTGAGAGTGTGTTAACATGTGAGTGTGCGCCGGGCAGGGGTCAGAGCAGCCCCATCTGTCAGCGCCACGCGGCCGGGGTGGGAAGGGTGGGATGAGTGGGATGAGCAGAGGCTGACGGAGGGGGGGGACGCCGGAAAGCTGGAGGCATATGCTGGAGCTGAGGGTCAGGTTTCTCCCAGCGTCCCAACGCTGAGTGCCAGGCATGAATATGAACCCCGCGCCCGGCCGAAACGAAAAGATTCAAGTCAAAGTTTTATGAAGCACACGTTGACACCGGTGAAGGTTTGAAAAACGCTCCTCATTAACTGGGTCTTAGTGGAGCATGCTGTTGATGAGTTTTTTTTATTGTAAAGACAGCTGTTTCACACTCTGAGCTGTCATTAAGCCAGATTTTGACAGGCAGTATGACTGTTTAGTAAGCGATAAGCTCATGACTCTGCATGTGTGTGTGTATGCATCAGTGTGTGTGTGTGTGTGTGAGAGAGAGAGAATGCTGCTGCATTTCCATGTGTCAGAGTGTCAGCGGCTTTAGGGAGGACGTCAGAAGCGGTTTCCGTGTGCGTGCGACCCTGTTCGTGGACCAGTCGTTACCTCGTGAAACCCACATCTGCCTTTGTTGAGGGCACTTTTCAGCCGACATGCAGTCCAGGTCCAGCACGGTCCAGTACGGTCCAGTACGGTGGGGTGGAAGAAAGGATCAGCTGGCGTTTGAGGGAAATTACATTTCCAGGCAGCAGGACGCAGCACACATTATTGAGCTCGCGCCCATTAGAAAATTAAGCTGGACGGGGGTCTGAAGGGCTTCTATTTTCCCTTTTCTCTTAACTGCCACCCGAACAAGCGTTGCTCCCCATCTGACCCCACCAGTGGCTCATTTCTAGTCTAGTTTCAGTGAGAAAGGTGATGACTGGATAAGCTGCCAAATGCCGTTTGAAATTGCCTGTCTTTTTCCAAATGTCTGCCTAAACGACAGCCCAGATGATTCGGTGCCACGAGCGGCCGGATGTCTTAGTTGTGGAGCGTGATCCAGGATTATCTGGTCGGTTATCTCGATCTAAAGCATATTCTGAACTGCTAGCATACATCCGAACGGCGTGTCACAGATAAAGAGGATCCGACACGTTTTGGCCTTGCTGGCTGCTGCATCAGATGTAGCCAAACTCTATAGCTGCACGTTTAATAAACAGCATTTCACACCTCCTACCGATTTAAGAATTGTTTTCAGCCTCAATGCTAAAAAATCCCCACTGTTTGTGATATGTAAAACATTGTGAAGCATTATTTTCATTTTCGAGCCGCTGTGGTCCACCTGGCAGGGGAAAAAAGTAATCAAAGAGCATACCTGTGTGCTTTGTGGATGTTGTCCTTGTGTTTAGAGCAGAACGGATAAAAGTCAAGCTGTGTCTGCCTGTGTTCAGGACTTTGCTGTGGAGTTTCTGCAGCTGCCTGGGAACAAACCAACACATCCAGAGGCACAGGACGCTGTAGAAATAATCCTTCTGCACATAGAGTCTAATTCAAGTTCTGCATTTCATCCCACGTTTTGCTGCTCTTATTCTTCGGTTTGTTTTCTCATGAGAAATGCTGCATTCGTCAAAATGGCTTTGTTCTAAAAGCAGTTCTAAAACAAAAATCAGTTATTTTAATGTTTATTTTGCAAATTTGTTGGCTGCTTTTTTTATTTCCCCAATAACCAATACAATAACCATTACGCACCTATAAATATGAGCTCAAATCCAGACTAAATGTTAGTACATGATTAACAACGAAGCTCTTGTATGGTAGAATTGTAATGAAGAAAACAATTAGGAAAATGTCCTGATGGCAAACGTGGCGTATATGGGCTTTATTGTGCATCTGAGAGCATCTGGAACAAATGTGACAAATTTCACTGTGAACAAATTCAATTTATATCGAAGTTGTTATTATTACATTTCTCATGATCCTTGAAATAACTGCAGCAAAAAGTCAATGAATAAATCAAATTATATATATATATTTTTTCACTACAGAAAAAATATACAATTGATAAATGAATAAGAGATCAAATATCTAGAGCTATTTAAGCATCTCCTTCTAACTCATTCTGCAAATTGAATGTACATCAATCATGGTGGCAACAATGTAAACGCAAATGACTCAAGGACACAGAAGACTAATTATCAACTCAAGGACCGAATTATTAAACCATGTACACAGAGAAATGATTTACTTTTATATAGATTCTACAGAAATTCTACAAATTAGGAAAATGTCATCATGGCAAATGCAGCATATATGGGCTTTATTCTGGAACAAATTTGACAAATTCCACTGAGGGATTTTGTGAATCATTTGCAGATTCTCCACGCATATGTCAGCTTCCTGTTGGACAGCCTAAGAATAGCTCTAAATCAGCATCCATCCCCTCATATCCTTCACTCTTTATGACTTCTCATATGCTCTACTGTCTTAGTGGTGGTTTATACCCCTGTTGCATGTTCACACAGATGGTGGAAAAAGGCCTCCAGCTCCCACTCTCTGCTATGTATTCCTGTATTAAAGCAAACCCACATAACTGTCTGCTCGGGCCTGGCACTTCTCCATTATTTTATTTTAAACTGGATGGGCCGACAGATGCAGCGGAATAGCAAACAGAATTTGCCTTAGTGTTTCTCCCATTTAATGTTGATCAGTTTAGTTAAAAAAGTGTCCGTTATTACGATGAAATGGGATCAAATGAAACATCTTAAAAAAGGACTAACAAGGTTGCAAAATTCAAAAAGGTTAAATGTTGAATCTGACACTCAGTAAACATATTCAGTTCAAGCTGTTCGTCGGACAAACGTTGAGTTTGGCTGATGTCCCATAGACGTCTGTAGTGTCTCTGAAGACTGTGAGATATCAAAGCTTGTGAGTAGTTT
>CAJRST010008890.1:15504130-15520117 GCA_907169785.1 Menidia menidia | reverse complement strand
CCTCACACAGCCTCACACACAGGCTCTGATGTGTAGATGGGAGGCTGTAAGTCGGGGATCTCACACTCCGGTCCCAGAGAGCTGCCGTCCCGCATGTTTTAGATGTTTCCCCTGCTTCTGCACGCCAGGACTTCCATCAGTTGGTGGACTTCTGAATAATTCAACCATCTTTTGAAGAGATAGTTTTAATCTAAATCAAGTGTGCAGGAGCAGGATCGGAATTTGAGATTCCTGCTTTTACCAGTGGTCAGGCAGACTATAAAAGTACTATTTGGCTGGCTTTTATATGCTCCCCCCTCCAGCCATCTGTACTCCTACCTGTCTCTCCTATTCTGAGAAAAAGAAAGCATGCACCTGCACTGATCAGGGGGCTGTGTAACTACGGTTACAAAGTGAGTTCCTCCAGTGAAATATATATATATATATTCGTTTTTTTCTCTTTGTGTGTCCAGCAGCCGTGATTGCGAAATGCTTTCAGTGCTCGCTAAATTCTGTCTGCTATCATGCAACGTTTTGCGAGTGTGAGCTTTGAGAGCTTGGAGAGCTTCTACCTGCTTTATCAGTGTCCCATTTGTGTCAAAGATAATATCGGGTCGCCAAAATCTTCTGCACACCTGAAAGGACTGTGGAGCCCGACATCAAAAGCAGTCACACTCTCTGGCTGATGAGGACGTGATTAATCTTTGCGTCAGATAGCGAGATTAGCTACGCGTTTAATTTAGCGTGGAAGGTTTCGCAGCTGTAAATACCTGTATGATCATCACTTATCCGTGTAATCCTAATGAAATATGAAACATTTACTGGGATAAAATACTTCATGGTGATAAATACAGTTTGTAATGCTTCTGGACCTGTTTTAAGAGTTATGAATTTGTTATTTTATTATATCCACATCCTTGGTTTTACATTTTTTCCCCTTCTCACATTCTGCTTTGTGAAATTCCTACAGTCCATTATTTCTAATAAACCATCTGGACAATCACCCCTGGCTTTAAATCAAATATATATTTTGTCATGATACCATTGCTTCTCTTGATATACCAAAAAAGAAAAAAAGAGTTTCCAGTCATTAATTGTCATTTCTCAATAGAGAATCTGATGGAAAGGGGCTGCTTTGATCTGCAGAAGAACGACGCAGAGCTTTGCCGTTGCATTTCCATGACCTCTTTAGAGATTTTTAAAATTCAGATGCATAGTATCTTCAAAATACTACTTTATGCCGTCTTAAGTCTTCTGTGATTAGACATATAGGCTATGCCTTCATTTATATTCAGATTTTTAAGCTGAATGTCTATACAGGGTGTTTGAATCATTAAAATAAGGCTGAGTTTATTTGTAATGCAGCAATTCATAACATAAGTCACCTCAAGGCACTTAAAACGACATTAAAAACATTGGTATGAATCTCATGACATTACATCATACAAATTTAATTTATCTTGAAGTTGTTCCTTCTGCCTTTCTCAGGAGCTTTGAAATAAATGCAGTAAAAAGTTAGTGAATAAATCAAATTTGATGTTTTAGAATCATATATTTACAACTATGATTTGAAAAGAAAGAATGTGTATGTATAAATATATAGTTGATTAATTAATAAGAGATTCAATATATGCCATCTCCTCCTAACTCCCTGCAAATTAAATGTACCACACAATGATTACATCACAATCATGGTGGCTACAATTTTATAATTGTAAACTTAAAGGACTCAAGGACACAAACAAATTATCAACTCAAGGACCGAATTATTAAACCATGTACACACAGAAATGATTTACTTTTACACAGATTCTACAGAATGCCTATGAACGCAGATGAGTAATTTTCTTTATTCCAAATCACTTAACTGAATAGTTTTTTTTTCAATCCAGTAATTCAACACTTTTACTTGATGAGAGTTTTGTGAAACAAAAAAAGTTGAGGCAAAGTTTAACGGAATGTTTATTTTGCATGGTTATCCTTTAGATTTTCACAGTGCCAGATTGGTCCATGTGTGCTGCTCTGATGACATCAGCGTGTGTTTGACCGTGTTTAACCCCCCCGAGCATTTCACCTCTGACAGACTGACCAAAAACACCAGCACGTTCTTCCTGTAAGATGTAATCTAAGAGACAAATAAAACATGGCACTGAACAAGTTACAACATGAGGAAAATACTGTTAAAAATAACTGATTACGTTATTAGAGCAATGACAAAAAACAGAAAGCAAAAAGAGAACAATGAATAAATCCATACTAATAAGAGTTTCATGTCATTAATGTAATGGGATGACGTTTAAACTTAATTTAAGGAGTCATAAGGAGGCTGGGACTGTTATTTATTAGTGGTGTAGGACTATGCGGGAAAGAGAAGAAGCCACTTCCTCTATCATGGGGAGTTTTATCTTAAAAGTCCATCATATAGATCTGTTCATGACACAACATTTTTCAACCTCTTCAGCTTGAACATTTGGAGCTGAATCAGCAAAGACGTTTACAGTAATGAGTCAAAGGTCGAACGGACAGATTCCCATGAAAGGGCCACACCTTTTGAAGGTTTTCAGTAACTTTTAAAGCCACGGCTGCGTGCCAAGTTTGGTTGGATATAACCACGGGACCTAGAAAGCTTTTCTATGGATGGATGGGGCTGAATTTCTGTTCTGTTCTCGAGGGAACTGGATAGTTATTTTGCCACAACTAGGGGATAATTGCACAGTGATATATTCTATGATGGTCTTCCATCAGATATGAATAGAGTAGGAATGTTTCAAATACAAGGACATCTTCTTTCATAGTGAATAATCTAATTAACCAGTGAAAATCCACAATGCTGACAAAGTTGCGTCATAAAAGGCTTTCACATATTCTGACGATGTTTTGTCGGAGTCGACTGTCCAGAGGATGCAAGTAGAGATCCAAATAAATATTTCAGTGGTGTGTGCACAGAATGTAGTAGAACTCATTTCTAATAATGTATGAGGTCAGGGTGTGATGGACCTGCCAGTCAGCAAAAAGTCGGTTTTCTGAAAAGCACCGTTATCTGTGTCTCCACAACATTTTTATAGAACATCTGGAGAATCATGTCAAATCTCCAGAGGGACATATTTCATCTTCTCTGGTTAGAACAGGAGGCTATATACATATATTAGGACTGGCCAGGTTTTAGTTTATTGCTTTAATCACCACCAATTCTATGAATTTGTTAGATTGATCATGCTTAATCTGATTATTATGCACATGATTTTATAAATGATATAGCAGTGTATGTCACAGTTTAAAGTACCGTTTTATGGGAAAAGCAAATACTGCAGTATTCTCCTCATGTTTCTCGGAAATGTGAACACAAACATAATCAAATCACATCAGTTCAAATGAATTACAAACCTAAAGGTACGTACTGCTGCCGGAGAAATTTAAGTGATTTTTCAGACTGGAAGTACTGCGACAATAAGAAGGGTCAGCGTTGCAATGTGTTTTTTCATCCAGACCGCAATGAGGGGGAGTTTTTCAAATGAAAAGTCCCTTTGACAGTTTGTTACTTTTCTCCATTCTGTGCTCGTTAGTTGTTTTCTGTTGAAAGTGAGCGGTCTTGATGTCAAGGCCGTGATGCTCGAGGGCCAATAGCGATCATCATCCAGTTCTCCTTGTGATCCAGGTATTAAAGTGTGTGAATGTATTCATTGCAACACACTTAAAATGCATTAACGCTAAAGAATATGTCAGTGTTAAGCGATAATGACATATTAATGTGCCCAGATATACACATATATATATATATATATATATGACTACGATTTTTTCTTTATGTCCTCCTGTAAGTATATGGAAATCTTGCTCAAGTGCAAATGAAAAGCCTTTCCTTTTCTCACAGTTTTTATATGATTTTTTTTGCTAATTCGGCCCCAAAGACATCTTAAGGGGAGGTTAGTCGAATAGGTGACATCCACAGAGGGCACGTCTTGTAATTCCTTCTGAGACTCTCATTGTGCTGAAAACCTAGAAGTGCCACGGGGTGAGCATGTTATTCTCAGAGAGCAGTGTCACCCTCTAATCACAGCGGCGATAAAACACTGTATTGCCGGGGAGGCTGTCATGAGATGGGATGAACGATAGCTGACGCTCGGGGTCTGCTAATCCCAGCCAGCAGGGAATGTAGGTCGCTGGGGCTAATGAAATATCTGGATTACTGAAACGCTGCGCTAGAGCTCATTTGAATAGAAATTTTCATGGTGTTTTTCTTAATATCCATACTAAGGGGCACATGCCCCTTTTTTTGTCTAATTTATCCTAGAGGCAGACCAGATTTATGTGTATGGATTTGACTGTTTTAAGAATACCACATAGTACGTGATGCACATGAAAGAAGGTCAAATGAAAATGAATTGACCTGTTTCAAACCTGTTGACATTATAGATAAAATGCCCCTAAAGAAAAGATGATACAAGAATGAATGGTTACCACAGAAGCACGCCACATCCATGACAGGGAAACACGGAGTCTGACTGGTGCTGCCCTGTGAGTGCAGCTGAGAGCTTACGGCCCTATTAGTGTCATGAATGGGGAGAGACGCTTTCTCTCAGACTGACAGGAGCTTTGCAAACATTCTCCTGCCTTCCGTGTGGATGGAGGGGAGTCCAGGACACGTCCCCTCCCCACTTCCGACACCATTGTGTCAGGATATTCACAAAACACCCCTGTTTTCCCAGCGCACTGATACTACCACGGAGCACTTTCACTACCCCGATTTCTCCCCTGAACGCTGCTGGCTGCATTGTGATGAATTTAATGCTATATCAAAAAAAACATCCCCTTCACACTTCTGACGAGACGTGGAAAAACACTGATACAATTGCATAACAACGACACATAAAACCCGCTTAACTTCATTTCCGTTGCAGTATCAGTGTCTTACACTACAGCGCACTGTCTACACAACGGCTGTGATATTCTGGGATACTCACTCTTGTTTCCCTTCGCTTGTACTTATTCATTGAGCAAATGCACGCGATTCCTCTGGCCTGAATAATGAAGGCTGGCTGGAGCAGCCTGCTCATCTGTTCCAGCAGGCCTAATTCCTCTGCAGAAGCACGGCCACATCAGCATCCTCTGCCTCGTCTGTGAACCTCCGGAGGAGACGGTGATCCAGAGTGATGGGACGGCCGTCCCCATTTTACGCTACACCCGCATAAACAAGATTTGAGGAAAGACAAAAGAATCAATCTCATCTGTACTGATCTACAAATAGAGGATTGATGTAAAAATCAATTATCAGCATAAGTACCCAACCAGCCATGGTCATTACCAAATGGAGGATTTAATTCCCATTAACCTTGTTGTTAATGTAGTCTTGCTTATTGGATCTATTTTCATGCATTAGCTCAACTTTCTACAGACCGTATAACTCAAATAATGAAATCTTTTCAGAAGCGCGTTGATTGCAAACTCTCCTCTGTACCCCCGAGAAAAACATCCAACGCAATTACACCTCAAGGGCTAAATTAAGAACAATCCCATCTGAATATTCTTAATAAGCTGGCCTGTCCAGACTGTTTTTTCCATGTCTTGCTCAGTGACAGCCGGCATATGCTCCTGAACCCTGTGGCCCTGAAGTGGAAAGAGCGGGTGTAGAGGATGGATAGATTACCATTCATTACCACTATGGCGTCAATTCTTTTAGGTTTCTGTCTCGCAAACCATCCTTTAATATGATGTTTTGACGCAGGATTTGCTACGTTTGGAGATATTGACATTATCCTGTTACACATATTTATGTATATATATATATTTTTTTAGATCTCAGGATGAAAAGTGAGTTGTAGAGTTTGCCAGTTCAGTCAGACTCTGGTAGACCTTAATCTAACCCTGGATCAAAGCCCTGTTCAATCACAATGCAGAACCAGTGGCAGGACCCAACACTTCAAAAGGGAACTAAATATAGAAACAAAAAGGGTGCGACAGGGCTGGATAAAAGGCTACAGCTAAACTAGAGAGAGGGCCAAACCAAAAAAACTTGGAACATGGTATAAACATAATGGTTAAAGCCAGAGAAAACTGAGAGACATGGAAAAACATGAAACCACGACAGGCATCGCAATAAAACAGGAGGCTACACACCAGAAATCTAAAACAACACAACTCAGAAAACGTGGAAACCAAGCACATACCACTGGTCCATGTTGTGTACCAGGGCCAGGTCCAGGCTGGGGCTAGAGGGGGCCTGGCCCCCTCAAATAAATGTTGTGCCCCCTCAAAGTAAATCCCCCGAAACTGATTAATAAATGTCCAAGGCGATGCCATCTCATCGTCCTGGTCCTGGTTTCTGATTCCATTTGGACTCCAGGTCTTCAGTGTCCTCCACAGAAAGAACAGAAAGGCAGAAAAGCCTACAGTTGTTCCAGGAATCCAGAGTTTAAGCAGCAGACTGAGTCCCAGCTGGACCAGATGCAGCCCTGCTGCTTTTCTCTGGCTGGAAGAGATCTGCTCACTGGAGTTTAGAGACCAGGCCACCAAATCCAGGGTTTAGATTTTAGGATTTAGGGGGAAAACGCAGAGAAAGGCTCCCAGATGCAACAGGACAAAGACAGCAGTAGAAGCAGATCTGCACTCGCCAGAAGACAAACAAAAGAAGAAAAAGAGGAAAGAGAAGAAGCCACAGGGCATTTAGAAACATATACATTTCATTGTGCCCCCCCTCAATAGTCCGTGCCCCGGCCCGGCCCCTGGACACGCCTCTGCTTTCTACCCCACTAAGTTGAACTAGACTTGTCCTTTTAGATTAACATTGCCTTGGCAATTCTTTTTCATGGCACAATTCTTTACTGCGAGACAACTCAGAGTTCATAAACACACTTAAAGCAGCTGTAGGAAACTCTGAAGGGTTTTGTTTAAGAACAATAGTTTGAGATTGTTCCATACCCACGGACTTAGTGCTTAAGAATATGATACAGTCTCTCCTTTCTCAGTTCTAAAAATGGTGGAATAATTTTTATGGTTTATTTGTTTGCTTTTGTTTTGTTTTGTTTTTGGATGGCCTAGGATTGCATTTTTGAGACTGAATATAACTGAACCCGTCTTTCTAGTCTTAGAGAACACTAACCGATGGCTTATATGTTTGAAGAGAAGAAAAAATATGAGATACATAATTCTAAAAATGCTAAATCAACCTCAATAAAAGAGTAAAGTTTCAACATTTTGCTCAACCCATTTTAAAATACATCCAGTAATGTAGTTGTATCTGTATAAAATATTTCAGAGCATAACTGCAAACAATTGAAATATCACCACCAAAGTGCCCAACGACAGCTGTTATTAACTGATAACTGTTGATTAACCTGATAAGAACTAGACAGACATCCCTGTTTCAAGTCTTCAGATGATCAAGTAGGTGGAAACACGGTGGCCTCCAGGCCATCCACCTGTGACTGTCAGGGACAGAGAGACACAACTGTGACAAACCTGTTCTCCTGAGACCCAGAGACGGTCTTTAACAATTATTAAAATGTTACTAAATCTATAAATGTCCACTCACTGGTGCAACTTGTTAATGATCATTCATTTACTTTCATTTACTTGCTTTATTGCTATTCAATATCAAGTGCTACACTATCATCATACACACACTATTTCTGCAGCACATTGTATAATTTAGCCCATTTTTTTCTCCTGGCTTTCTATACGTGGGCATTGTTTAAGCACTGAAAGGTGATTTTGGGGTTGCATAATGATGAGTTGGTTAGCAGTGTTTCGAATCCCAGCAGGGGCCTTATTGTGGGAAGTTAGTTTCCTCACCCCGTGCTTTTGTGTATTCTCTCCAGGGACTCACATCTAGCCATTTATTTCCTATACCTGCATGACCCTAATCAGGCGCACCGACATGCCTGTTATGTTAATTGGTTGTAAATTAACCTTCAGAGTGAGTGTCAGCATAAACGGTTGTTTCATCTTTGTTTCCCCTCAGAGGGATGGCAGCCAGCAGGGTGAACCCACTGAATCCCATTTGTTTGGGGATTACATTTGTACATCAATAAGTGTGGCGGCAAGTTACCACGTTTTCTCCGAGTGGTTTATTTTTCCTGTCTCGTGTTGAATCCAAATAGCTGGGGGCAGGGAGGTTTTCGCTAAAAGCTGGGCCCGTTTCCCTTCTGAATGAGGCTCATTTGGAATGGTACAATTCTTTCAGGGATTTCTTTTTGGAGCAGTGCAAACAAGCGCCGTTCCTATCGCTGCTGGCAGGCTGGCGCCGCCGAGAGCCCTGCCAAGCCCCCCCCCCCCAGAGGTGAGCCACAGGTGGCGGGTCTCTGACGCCAGCTCGGTTCCTCTGCAGCAGAACAAACACTAGCGCACGGGGTCCTGCTATTGGTTTAATGGTTTGACCACTTACATATTCGATCAATCTCTATGCCATCACTCCTTAAAAACGGGAACTGAAAGCTTCTCCGTGGGACTCTAGTTCCCTCTCTGACACAGTTGATTCAAAAGTTCACCTGGGTGAATGCTGTTGCTGCCTGATAAAAGAAAATAGTGATTTGAACCAAGTTTCGGGAGCAGAGAACACCCAAACACGAGTGTTATTACATTATTGACCCCAGAGATGTGGTCAAACTGCAAAATAAGATTGCAAAAGCTTGTCCCGAGGCAACCAAAAAACAACCAAATAAAAAAAAAACGTGCTGTTTCCATAAGTAAGCTGAGTCTAAAACTGTTAGTAACCAAACATACTTATACATGCACATATTTTAAACACATTGTTTACCATTTGTTTTAAAAATGGTTGCTATTATTAGTTGCTGGAGCAGCATCCCATGAAGCTTAAATTCCTAATAGGATTGCACCAACACCAGATCAAAGGACAAACCCTCCTCATCACCACATTAAATCGAACATAACATATTCTGTGTCATTAAATTCTTTTCTCTGATCAGCGATTTGAAGAGATGGTTTATTAACAAAATGAGGTTTGTTGCCCGAGGTCAACCTCACACGTTAGAAGGCTGAGGAGGATGCATGACTGGAAAGCATTGAGCAAAAAGGTCCTTAAGAAGAAACATCTTGCATATGTTTCATCATCTAACCATTTAAAATAAGCCGAGAAGCAGTTTCTGGCTCCAGATTAGTGGACCGGAGTAGTGTTAAACATCATTGTGGGAATTTTTAAAGCTTATAGCTTATATCTTAAAGTTTAACAACTGTAACAAATGACCAACAGTTTCCATTAAAACAAAAAAAAAGAAAGAATAAAACATATTACCAACAACGTGTGAGGAATGAGTGACTGTATTACTCTGAACAGCATGCAAGGGTTAAAATCCAAGTAATTCTGTGGTTAAAAAAGCGTTTGGATCAGTAAGAAAATAAGAATCCAAGGTAGGCACTGACCTCCTCTTTCACAAGACAGGTCATTGGGAAAACTACATCATTAATACAACTAAATTAATACAGATTGCTGCTCATTTTTCAAGATTTCTACCAATTCATGCACACTTGATGATGCTTTTGGGGGGAGGGTGTACACTGGTGCTGTTCAGTTTGTTTCTGCAGCCAAAATAGAAACATCACAGCTTTCAAAGAACTTCCATGATAAGATTTGATGGATTTTGACATCTGCATAAGCGCACAACACATCTCCTGCTCAGCTTCTCCAGAATGTCTGACTCTGAAAGCCCGGCCGCTTTTAGACGGAGCACTGTTGGCTCCGCTTGCATCCATCTCAGAAACATATCGACTCTGCCGTGTTAATGGATAAAAAGCATCATGAGCAAGACGTATTTGTCCAAACATGTTCCCAAAGACGCAGACATGAAAACTCTGGTGCCAGACGGTGGATGAATGAAACAGGGCTCGGCCTCCGTGAATCCACTTCATTTTATCTGGGATGGGTCTAAAATCTCACTGTATCTAACTGTTTCTCTGACACTAAAGCGGGGAGTTTGTTGCTAATATGGATTTTTTAAATGTTTTGCATCATAGTTTTATGTGTTAACCTGTTAGCATTTGTTTAGTAGAAGCCATGTAATTACGTTTGTACCAATTTGGGAACAAACTAAAGCATTTTTGAAGAGGAAGGGTTTAACTGAAACAGTCACCACTGAATTGTTACCGAAACAGTGCTCATTTTAAATTTCATGGTAATCTAACCAACAATTCAAATGCAAATGTAAAACTGCTAATGCTAGCAAGGCTTAAATAATATGTTTACACTGAAAACGCATGAGAAGGCCAGCTTATCGGCCACGGCTGAGAGAAAATAAATCGGGGCTTTTTACTGGAAGCAGTACAACTCTTGCAAGGGTTAAACCCTCTATTTGAATATTTTATTTCATGATTAATGCTCCTGTGCATCTGCTGAGTGAGAACACATAGCATGGCCATCTGTCCTGGTGAGTGTGTGCATGCATGTGTGCGTGCTCGCTGGGGAGCGTGCTGAGCAGCTGAAGAGGGAGATAGAGATGGGTGCTTTTATTAGGGAGAGAAATTATATTAAAGACCACAAGCCAACGGCTCATTTGCTTGCACGGCTGACCGTAGAGTGCACGTGGGGAGCTGTGCATGTGAAGGAGTTCAGAAGGAAAATTGTGAATTCTCCATTGTGTGTGTGTGTACGTTGTGTCTGGGTTACACACTTATCTGGGCCAGCCTCCCTCTCAGCCTTCAGCTTCTTGTAAGAGAGTTTCCTCTGACGCTGTTGCACAACAGATTGGCTGTTTTTGGCTCCTGCTGTCAGCAACAGATTTCTTTGATGCTTCGAAAATCAAAAAAATTGCATTTATGAACATCTTTACAGTAATCAATAATCCACCCTGCTGTCACACACACACACATATATATATATATATATATATATATATATATATATATATATATATATATATATATATATATATATATACTCATACCAGTACTATTAAAATATTTGCTAAGTAGTTTGGGAACCTGAAGTTTGAGGCCCTGTCCAGCGCTCATCCATTCACATCCATTCATTTGAGACCACTTACAATAAGACTGTTCTGTTTGACAACTGCAGACATTTCTTTTTTGGTAGGTTTCACGCTAAAACTTCAGCCAGAAAAACGATGCTGATAAGGGCTAAAATACATATTCTTAAAGTGACCACCAACCCATGTGGCTATAAAAAAAAAAATGGAGGTCAATTTAACTTAGCTAACGAAAATATATGAACAGATGAAGAGGCATTGACAAAAAAAAAAAAAAGAAAAGTTAGAAACTTTATTTCGGGCACATTCTATGAATCATAGTGTGCCAGTCAGCAGGAAATATTCAGGGCACTGACAAAGAACCTCTCAGGGTGCCTCATGGAGGGTTTAGTACTTGGATTTAAAACTCGGAGTTATAGGATGATAAAGGTGTTGTGGAGCATGATGTGCTTTAACCCATTGAATATCATTATAATACCTTCATTTATGTTTGTATATTGTCAGGTATTGTATAAATATTATCCTGTGAACCCCCCCCCCTCATTAATGTTACGCAGTGTTGGCCGGCTGTGCCCGTTAGCATCAAGCATCTGCTGGGTTAGCAGCTAAATGTTTGGGTAAGACTTAGTTTTGTTGCTGTTCAGATGTTGGATGAACATTTTAGACTCTTCCGGTTTTTATTTTCAGAACTTTCATAAGTGTTTTTTGCAGAATTGAAAGTTTTACCAGCAAATGTGGATGTGACGGGTGGTCAACTGGTCCCATAGCCGATTCCTTTACCCAGGGCCATGACTTAAGACAGACCAAGTGCTTTAGCTGCTAATATTTGACATAGCTGGGAGAAAATTCATTTACAAACTTTATCTGAACAAGAAGAAAATATCAGAATCCCATGTCTAGGCTCCCCTTTCACCGCTCGTCCTCGTAGCGTTTGGTGTGTTTGCACAGCTGGAGCTAGCCCAGTAGCCAGAGCCAAACCGCAACAGCAGGGACGGCTGTTGCTTTCCCTTAAATCATTCATGTCCAGCGGAGACGCCCCACCCCAGTCGGTGAATTATTCAGTCACAGTGCCACGATAATCATCATCACTTCTGAGCAGAAACAAATGAGTGAGTCAGACTTGTGCTTACTGATGTGATGGCTCTGAGCTGGCGTTTGGCGCACGTTGGCTTAAGAAACAGAAGGGCTGGGAGGACACATCCACCCATTGGGAGATCTGGTGGACGAATCAAGTGTGTCTTAAGAAAAAAACACCAATACTCTTTACAGATTGTGAGCTTCTCTTTGAAAACACCCAGCCCCCAACAAATAAAAAAAATCAAGGCCAGAGTAATTCAGTGTCCAATGGCCTTCATGGAGAAATGAGACACGACTCCTTTTTAAGACATCAACAAAAGCGGCTCATAGAATAAGTATCTGGGCCCTTAAGAAGCACCGGGGCACGTGTTACAAGTCCAAATGCGTCTGCCTGACCTGTAACCGGAGCATTTACAGCAGAACCCGCGCTCCCACGGCAGCCGCGCTGAATGATGGGAGAGCTCACCCCCTTCAAACTGCGTGGATCATGTCTCTGAAAGCTCCACAACACTTGCAACCCTGTGGGGCTGCTGCCCCTGAAAATCCATGAACTCCTCCATCCACCCTATACCTGCGCCGAGATGAGTTTCTAGCCCATCAGCCGGCTCAGACAGAGCCACAGATATCCACACAATTACCAGTTATCATCACCAGAGGAACACCCGAAAGAAGAAAACACTCAGAGGAAGAATGGCTGAGCTTTTACCACCAGACAGACCATAAGTATCACCTCTAAATTTGATAAACACAGAAGTCTTGAGCCTACGTTTGGCTTTTGTCGTGGTTAATATTGGGTATTGCTGTGGGGTTGGTGGGGGGGCAGGTGGGTGTAAGGTCAGTCGCCGCAAAAAGAAATTACATTCACCCGGCGCCGTCCTCTTCATCTCCAATATCGCAGAATTATATCTGTGCCTCAGTCAGAGTTCATTCACATTCTGCAGCAGGGAGACAGAGAGCCTGACAATGACAATGGTTCTAAATATGATGTCATTTGTTTATCCTACCTGATGATTTTGCTTTGAAGCATTCTAAAAATGAAACAAAGCTTAGGTGAATGGAAGAGAATCTGTCATTTCCGCTTAATCAATGCACACAATTGCCGATTATGGATTGGACTGGTAGGAAATTCTCTTGGTATGTGCCTTTCTTTTTTACAGGCAGTTTAAACTTGAGAGCTTTGCTCGGGAATAATTGATCTTCACCTGGGAGCTTTAGACTCACTTGTGACTTTTCCGACATAAGTTTGCCCGTTTTATCTCTTTCACCTTCTTGTGATCTTTCCACAGGTGTCAGATGAAGTTTGTTAGGAGGTGCGCATGTCTGGTCCTCCAGCTTCACTGGCAGATGTTCATTAAGAGCCAATCCAACTTGTGACCGTGTTACTCCGGAAAAGCCATCAACTTAATTTACTTCTGACACAGTGATGGAGCGACCTTCACTTTTGTAACAAAGAGATAGCAGGGAAAAGGTGTGATAAGAGCTCAGAAAATGACAAATGACTGTCCTCGCAGAGCCTCTGAATGCGCCGCCGCATGCTGGCATTTGACTAATAGATTGGATGGCACACGTGCATGCGTTCGAGCACGTATGTGTTGTAGTTGTGAAAGTGACACTTCATTAGTCACATCCTATCGCATGTACTGACTCCAGAACACGGGCGCACACACACATTCAGCCAGAAAAAGCAGCTCAGTCAGGCAGTAATTGATCTCTGACAGCCATCTCTGATCAAACAGCCCCGAGAGAGGGTGACCTCTCCATGAGATTCCAGTTTACTTCCATCTGACATGAAATGATACTTCTACTGTGATAGTCCTGTTAAGCTATCAGATAGCCTAAAAGTGAAATCGTTCTGTTTTTGTAATCGGTGACTGGGTAACATTTACATCATCCACTTTGTATGATATCATCTGCTGTGATAAAATGAATACTAAAAGAGACCTGATAAGCAATAAGACCAACACAGATTCTACAAGCTTATAGCAGCTGTGTTTCTTGAAAACTGAAGTAAAAAAAAACATCATATCATTGTTATTTGTTTGTTTTTATTTTTACAAAGTCCTCCTCCATATCTGTGAGATAAATCAAATAAATATGACAAACAGAACTTGAAGTATGGTCATGCTGTGGAACATTGTAAGAATTTTAAAAACAGATTTAGGCTTGGTGTTTGGGTTTTTGTCATGTTTTTGGTTGTTTGGTTGTGTTAAGTTCTGGTATATTCCTCTGGATTTTTTGTACAACTAGCAATTTACACAAAGACTAGGGTGTTGTGGGGGCTTGACTTGTGCTGGGTGTGTAAAAAATCAATTCAAAATGACTCCAACATCAAACCTGCCATGTGATCACAGGTCAGACTTCACTTATACGTCCATCATTAATGGAGCTGATTCATTAAATGTGATGATTCTCACAATTAACAGACAAAAAGGGTCAGTTTACATAGACACATTTTTGTTCTATCCTATTAATACCTCAATTTTTACACAGTTAGCTTTGCAGTATTCATTTATTCATTTTTTCCTTTGACCACTGATCGTTTTCCATGCATGCTTTAACCTATTGAAGGCGGCTTAGTCTGGATAGGTGGCCGGGTCAACCACAAAGCCAACACACAGACGAGCAGGCCGATGCACTCACACTTTGGTAAATTGACATGGGTGCTTCTGGATGATGGAGGAACCCGGAGTGGAGAGAATATGCATGAATTCGATCAAAACACCTTCCTGATTCAACATGAACCAAAACTTCAAATGAAAAATCTAACAGTGGACCATGCCGAACACACACTCACTCAGCATAAGGTAAACACACAACATTGGACAATTTGCAGTCTTATTTATATTTTAATGAAATTACAAAAACATTGAGGAATGAGCAGCTCTCTGGCTCTGTGTATTAAATGAATTATAGAGAAATTACATAGCTAAAATCGAGCCTTAACTATGACAGATCTTCTGTCCTCCTCTCCTCTTACTTTCTCACAACCTTGGAGAAAATTGGTTCAAATAGTTTTATTTCAAAAGGATCTTTGTGATAGTTTAGAGTGTGATCATATGCTGGTTGTTTGCTTGAGTTTTCATGTTGTGCATATATTTACTCGCTCAAAGCAATGAGAATAGGTTCCATTAATCAGTTATTTCCAAAAGACGGCTTAATCTAAGGTTAGCCCCTAAAGCCTCCTTTTTCATCTGGACTCATTTTGAGTCAGTATTAGTCAAATAAAGACAATCATTACAATAATTATGTGTAATTTATTTAAAAGAAATGACAAAAATTGTACGTGCCAAAAGAGCCGGTGACTGCTTTTCATTCAGCTCAGAAATGACCTGATTTCGAGATGAATCATTTGAGTTTGAAAACGCTGGCATTGGAAGAATAAGAAAAACTTACATGAATAATGAAAATCTGTTTGAAGCCTTCCAAAAAAAAAATCTCTCGAGTATTGTTCTGACTATAGTCATAAGTGCTGTTCTTTTTGCATAAAATGGGATTAGATGAGACAAAACGAGGTGGTGTTGATGCTCAGAGGAGATCATCTGATAAAGCAAAGTTCTGCCGTCACCTTTAAGGATGTAGACTTCACCTTGATGGGTTTCTGTTAGAGAGGATTTGTTTTTTAGAGATGAAATATGAGCACACGTGGAATCTTCCAGCGAAATCCCAGAGGTTATCGGACCGTCCGGCGGTGGGAACCAAAAGGAGATCTGACTTGATTGACTAATGATAACAAGAGCTGGGGCCGAGTGAATCGAGAAAAATCAAGAAAAACAGACAGGCCCAGACGAAGCAGCCAAGTGGGAAACAGGTTTAGAGGGAAGAAGTCAGGAGGCCGGAAGAAATGAGAGGAAAGACGCTCGGGGTAAAAGGATTGAAAGGAGATGAGAAAGAGTAGATGGAGGTAGACAGAGGTGAGCATGGGGTTATTCAAACAGGGAATTAATCATTCTGACAGGCCATCTGTCTGCCTCTTTCTGCCATTCATTTACACATGTTCTCA
>CAJRST010008890.1:15439545-15493499 GCA_907169785.1 Menidia menidia | reverse complement strand
TGTGTGTGTGTGTGTGTGTGTGTGTGTGTGTGTGTGTGTGTGTGTGTTGGGGGAAGGGGGGGAGGAAATAAATTGCATGGAGACGCTTTTTATGACTGAACAGTGCAAGCCTCAAGCTTCACTTGTAATCCTGCGTAATGACGTCTTCCTTTCAGGTCCAGTTGATCCATTATAACCAGGATCTATACGCCAACTACAGCGAGGCTGCCAAGAACCCTCACGGCATTGCAGTGGTCTCCATCTTCATAAAGGTTTGAGTGTCCTTCTGGAAGGATACACCACAATGTAGAAACAATCAATTCTGGGCTTGAAATTTTAGAAGCATCTGCAATAAAATAGAATAAAAACCCTAACAGGCTTGTGTAATAAAAAAAAGAACAAAGCCAGAATGTTTCTTTCCAATTTCTTGACGTTCACTGTCTTGCAGCCTTTTCTTAACACTCAGGTTCTTAAAAAAATCAAAGACACCAAAACAAACAACCTCCTAGTCTATACCTGATTTGAGTCAACTTTCCCCTATAAGAACATGGCTGACGTAAAACAACTCAGCTGAATAAACGTTTTTCCATTATCAAAATGAAAGTGTAAATGTAAAGTATTTCCACTTTATTTTGCGGGGTTTGCGTGTTTGTGTTTGTTTGGATGTGATTAATATTTGACGCCCTCTCTTTGGTCTTTCAGATCTCTGAACACTCTAATCCCTTCCTCAACCGCATGCTGAATAGAGACACCATCACCAGAATCAACTACAAACGTAAGAAACACACACACACACACAAATGAAAGGTTATTTTTGGGTTCCACTTGGTCCAGCCTGAATCACAAACTGAATGAAACGGCTGACACCGGTCAGCCAGCCTTACTGCCGTCCTTCTGGCCTTTAGTCTGGATCGCATCCTTTCTTGAATTCAGAAGCTCTCATGTACCATCAAACCTTTGTATAAGTTAGCAGTTTAGATATTTATATCATCTTATATATATGTTTTCCAAAAGTTATTTTGGACTTTATGATGAATCCTTATTGATATTATTGACATAAGATGAACCAAAAAACATCCTCACATGAGTGCTTCACACCATAAAGCGCCCAAAGTGCTCCGACAACATTTGGGTTTTTAACTTTAACTTTCATCTCCATTGAGCTTGTAGCAGAATGCTAAGCCCAAACAAGTCTAAGTGACTTTAGAGTAGCTCTCCAGCTTCCGATGCTCTCAGTGTAAAAGTTCATGGGTAATGAAGGGAGGTGTAGTCTAAACTGCATGACAGCACATACACAACAACAGTTTCTGCTGCCCCCCCCTCAGGAACAAAGTATTCTTAATTGCATACAAACATCGCCATAATCTGTTTTCCAACCTCTGTGGTAAAGACTTCCAGCCCTCTGGAGAGTCCCCCGTCCTGTTAATTGGTGCTAAACATAGAACAGCTGCACTACCACACATGCAGAAAACGCCTTGTTTGTGTCTTCAGAGGAGACATACTCAGAGTTTTTTGTAGATGCAGGCTTCAGTCGAGTTGTGCATAAAGATTTGTAAAATTACACAACAACAACGAGGCAGATGAAATTAGGTCGTAATACGCAGAAAATGAGGAGTCTTCTCCAGTGAGGTCTGCTGTCAAAAAACCCGCAATATTTGAAAATAAATCTGAAATTTAAATAATATATGACTTACGTTTAAAGTACTAAATCACAAACAAAGTCGTCTCTACACATTTCAAATCAAATCAAATCGGTCCAATCGGTCATTTCGAATCCAATTAATTGCAATTTAATCATAATACAGTCCAATCAATTCCAGTCCATTAAACTCTATATTAGTCAAATTCATACGGATCCAATTCAAGACAGTTCCCAAGTCAAGGAAACCAACAGATTGTACTAAATCTCCTCCTCAACCCGATCCCCATCCTGGCCCACACAGAGCAGCTAGGGGAGGAAAAACCTCTGATTTGGGGATCCGGGCCATCTGGCTCAGTCAGCTGGGGACTGACAGGACGGGGAACGCAGAGCAACAGCTCAAGGACACCTGCCCAGAGAGAGTACAAAAGGAGAACCGAGGGAGGAGCAATGCATCATGGGATGAGCCTACAGCAGCAGAACTCTGGGATGTTTCAGGGGGACCTGAGCCATCCCAAAATGTTAGCTTTGTCTAAAAGGAAAGTCTGAGGCCTGGTCTTAAAGGCTCTCTGAACCCAAAATAACGGCTGGTTCCACAGAGATGGGCCTGATTCTACTTTCACAAACTCGGGGAACCACAAATAGACCCTCAGTCTGAGAGCCAACCACTCTGCTGGGAAAATACCCAATTTTGAGCTCTTCAATATATAGTGGAGCTTGGTCATTAAGAGATCTCTACATGAGGATCAGGACTCTCTGAATTCAGCTGGGAGCCAACGATAGGAGGCTAAAACTGGAGTAATGTGATCCCTGCCGCTAAAGCTGAGCTCATGAAATGAAATGTGTGGAATAAAACCACAAACCCAAATGAAAATCATTACATATGCAGGGCAACATTGGTTCTTTACTAATGAATCCATATTGTGTAAATCATTTAGAATGTTCTATTAAGAAAAGCAAACAATTCTCATATTAATCCTTTGGCTGGTCAAAGCTAAACCTGGATCTCTGAGCCAGTTTGTAGACTATCCAACATCAGTACAAAGTACAGGGGCCATCTTTCCTTGCTTTTTTTTCTCTGCTGTTCTTCTTTCTTTATAAAAAAATGTCCTGGTTCTTTTAAGTCACAGAGTTAGAGTGAAGCTAAAAAGCATCAAGCCTTTGTGGGACAAACACATGAATCTTCATGCCTTCTCTTTGAATTTTTTTTAAATAAGTGTTATGTCTGGTTTGGACCTCTCCTTAATTCTTGTTATAAATTCCGAGTGATCTGCTCTTTTGAAGATATCAATGCGTTTTTTTTTTCCATAAAAGAACTGATAAAACAAAAGATATTAATGATGAGACACAGGTACACGACAGCCTCTGCGTTTTTCAGGCTGAAGGGAAGAACATAACACTGGCAGGTTTGCTCGCTTTGTACAAGCTGGAGGGCTTTCAGACTCCAACAGAGGAACCATCTATTGTAGCGATAATACCTGGGCTCCAGACATGTAAAATAAAGTATGAAATGAGAAGAAATAGGGGTCTGATGATGACAATGTGGGGCTGCCAATAGGGGGCACTATTCAATGATTCTTATGTTCATATTTCTCAAATGTATAACACGTTTTTAGTATGCCGATTTATGAAAACATTTTGTGCACCTGTTTGAAGGTACTCTTTTACACTGTTTTGAAGTCAGTCTGGTACTTATCTCCATTCTGTGATGGGTAGCTGTTTTTTCTTGAAAGACAGCAGTCCTAATATGGTTTATTGGTTGAGAGCCTGAACATCAGATCAAATGTATGAAGAGTTGCATAATTCGTTTTCTACTTTCCCTAATGCACACCTGGGGAAAGAAACCCATAGATGCCTATGGGGGGGGTTCTGGTGTTGTAACAGTGTCTGAAAAAATGGCCTCAGACTGCTGCCACCTGCTAGCAGCCTGGAGCCCCGCTTCCCTCTCACCCCCCCTTCCTCTCAGCAGTCAGTGTCTAAATTAGGAGTCAGCCTCTCTAATTTTACTCAGGAACAGTCAATGTTCCCAATAAACACGAGAGCACTCCTTCAACTTCAGCCTATTTAGCCCTGCGTTCGGGGGCTAATCATTGCTTTTACTGGATCAAACGCAGATGCAGATTTAAAGGCTGATGCGCAGAGCGCCGGTGTCTTTCTCCCTCTGCCAGGACGCTCTGTAAATTGACCAAAAGCTTTCAACGCACGCTCCCGATTGGAGGAAAAAAAGGTGTTTGAGCTTGGGCATTGTTTCCATGACATCCCATTATATGATGCTGGTTTTGTATTTGTGTCATAGAGACGTCATGAAGTCATTAAGAGATATTCTTACTTCTGACAGACGTCCTTAGAGCAGTGACAGTACAAGTAGAGATACATATGAGCACAAATTGTACATTTATCTTCTTCCTCTGTATCATCGGTGGAGTTTTGTTATCAGATTTCAAGATCACTGACTTTGCTTTTCCAGATGATGCCTTCCTATTAATGGGCCTGAACATCGCCGACCTTTACCCTGACACCACCCGCTACATCACCTACGAGGGCTCCATCACCATCCCCCCCTGCTACGAGACCTCCACGTGGATCCTCATCAACAAGCCGGTCTACGTGACGCAGATGCAGGTGTGTGAGAGGGAAGTGTGTGAGAAGAGAACTGACGCCTTGCCCTCCGTCTGTCCTTTCAGATTGAAACATCATTTCCAATTTCCTTCCAAGCATGGTGCACAAACATGTCTGAGATGCAAATGACTGCTTTCTAAAAACCACACTGGGTAGCATCCCCCTCCCCCCCAAGCCATTTGGTTAAAAGGAGCTTTGTTGTCGCAGTAATACAATGTACACTGGAATGGATGGAATGAGCAGCTCAAACCTTTCCAACTGTTTCTCTAAATTATTCCAGGGTCTAAAAGAGCTTTCCACCTCGTCTGTACCTTTTGAAGCAACCTGAACTGATTAGCTTTATTAGATTAGCGTAATGTCCCCGTCCTGCCGCGGTGGCGAGGCGTCTCACCCGCCGCCGTGCTGTAATGGAGCGGGGTTCAAACTTGAAAGCTTTTCTGTGTTGCTGCATCAGACAGCCTTCACTTCCCAGACAAGGAAGCTCAGCATCAAAGTGCAGCACATTTACAGTCCGGAGCAGCACTTACCTGCATGCATCAGTGCCATCAGCTCCCACGCAACATCTGCCGGGCACTCGGCCCTGCTCCTCGCCCGCCCCTCGCCCGCTTCCCTTTAGCTTATCAGCCACTTTTGAATCTGTCTCCTTTCCTTATTCGCGCATTCGAAACCGCGAGCAAAGACGCATTCCACATGATTTGATTACAGTAAAGCATCCGGCAGCGACTGTTTGACTGCAAATGGGGCGTTTTGGATATTCTGAACCATCTGAACCCGATCCAGCTGGAATTGAGTGCCTGTCAAGGATTTAAAAGAAACAATTAAATACAGCTCAGAGTCCCACAATTCAAGCAATAGTAACTTAGAACCCTTTAAACTACAGATGTAAGGTTTTTCTCTATAGACACTAAGTCAAACTCGTTTGAAATGTTCCCACATCTTTCTCTTTTTTCCCCCCTTGGCATAGATTTCGGGATGTTCTCATTCGATTGGTTCATTTGATCACAGCAACCTACGCTTTTCGTCTCAGCGTGCTCATTGGGAGACTTAAAATGACCTTTTCTCACACAGTTTCCTGGGGTCCTATTGGTGAAAGGCTGTGGATGGTAGGCCACAGTGTCTCTGGTAATTAGGGGAATTACTTTTGTGGCCTTCGTTTTTACATCACCACCTTCCTAAACTGGATCAGCTCTTTTCAGTTAGGTTTGCCTCTTTGTATCACACACCAGCAACAAATAAGTCATCAGGAGTTGGGCAGAAAAAAGATTGTTAAAACTTCCATTGAATATAAAAAATTGTTTGGCATAACAATGAGTTATAGAACCATGATGCTGGACAGGACAAGGGGAAAAAAATCCCATCTTACTGCCCCAGGTTGATCAAATGACAAAGAAATTGTCACTCTTTTTTTGTCTCTATTTGTGGAAGCTAATGTTTCCTATAGGACCAATGTTCCATTGATACGCAAAGGATTGTTTTTGTGTTGCTCCTGTGCACAGAAACAACAGATTAGTGGGGATGTCAAACGTCAGACTATGTACTTGTGCAGCGTTATCAGATGTTTAGTTGTTTCTAACTTTAGAATTGATAAAACTGCTGTTAATATCAAAGCAGAAAACGCAGAGCACACATTTTTAATACAGCAAAAGCATCGGGATCTGAAGGTGTGGTTGAATTGCTTTTTTCTGAGCCGGACCTGTGAAGTCATCTATGCACGCTGGATTTCTCGCTAAATGGCAGATTTGCACACAGAAATCCCCCAAAAATTGCTTTCGAGCAGGGTTGTGTTATGGTGGAGTTTTTGAGTGCCGATGCAAAATGAATTCCTCCTTTTCAAAGGCCCCGGACGCATTTTGGCATCAATACAGTCATTCAACCTTCGAGAAAAGATGATGTTAACTGAATGGAAACCTAAAGTGACACAGATCCAGTTCAAATGTGACGATTTACCGTAAACGATTACCATATCTGAAGATTTTTCTGCGGGATAGGTCCCCTCAAGTTGGCCAAACCAAGGTAAAAGCGGCCTGGAATGTTAGTGATTGCGAAACAACCACGTATTTTAGAGCTATGCACCCCCTTGCATGGGTAACAAGTCTCTGTCCTGGAGGCAGGGCCTTCCTCTGAGGTGACGGCTGCATGATTCAGATTCAGGAGAGTTTCTTCTGACGGAGCCGTGGCCCTCAGAAATGAGCCGCAGAGCCCAAGTCCCCCCGCCGCGTCCGAACTGCTGCTTCTTGGCAAAGAAAGGAACCTGTTTGGAGAATCTGATTAGGATGCCGTTTGGACATTTTCCAGCGGGGATATTCCTGGCAGGAGGGTCTGTGATAGACCCAGAGCCTTTCTGGCAGATTCCCAGATCCCTATGTGAAAGTGCTATGAGGAGCTCATGAAAGGGAAGCTACAAGTCGCAAATGTAAGGCTCAATTTCCACCCCAGAACTGACCTCTTTTGCATTCTCACAGCACATTGACAGTAAATTATTCGACATATAAATGGTGCACCTAAAAGGTCAATTTTTTGATTGTCCATTAAAAGTGATCCTGGAGTCAAGTCAAACATTTACAGCCTCACTTTTAATCATGACTGTGCACCCAAAACTCGGATTCCCTCTTTTAGCCTGCATTTCTGCTTCTCTGTACCAGAATCCTTCTTCTTTCTTTGACCTTTGACCTCTTGGCCTCATAGCAGACGCTATCAGACATTACTGTTTGAAATCTAAAATGCTTTTAGACATTTTACAGAAATCATGTTCTTATTGGTGAATTAATATGTTGTAAATAGGTCATTTGGACCCTCAGAACAAGATAACAAAAACATTTAATTAAATCTCTAAACAGACATTTAAAATCTAAAGATAAACCCACTGAGACTCTATGAAGAAGAACTACCTGTACCGGGACAAAGTCTAGTTATTAAACTTATAAGCTCCTACTGGTCCACAGATCTGGAACAGAGCAGAAACACAGCAGATAAAAGCTGGACTCCCAGGAGGTCAGTTTTGAATTGTTCTGCACGGCGGCTAAATGAACCTGGACTGTTTTATGTGTCTACAGATGCACTCCCTTCGCCTCCTCAGCCAGAACGAGCCCTACAAGATATTCCTGAGCATGAGCGACAACACGCGGCCCGCCCAGCCGCTGCTGCAGCGCTGCATCCGGACCAACATCAACTTCAGCAAGCAGGGCCGCGACTGCCCCAACAACCGCACCCTCCGGCCCCAGTACAGAGGTGAGGGGCCTCAGCCACAGCAGTCTCTCCTCGTCTGTTACAGCTAATCACACCAGCCGCCGCAGCTATTCTGACCTCACACTCCTCCACTCACTCAGAAATAACCAGGGAAACTTTCAGACCTAGCCGGCGAGCCATTATTTAAGGGTTGGACAGTGGGATATCTCTCACTTTTGTAAGGGAGGGCACCAATTACTGTATGACAAGCACCCAAAATCCAGCAAAACTCTTGTTATAAAGGTAAACTGACAGCGGTAATGATACTGGCTGTGCTGAATGCAGTGCTCCATACTTTACCCTTTACACACTTGTGCTAAAATCCCATGTAAATGTCACTTTTTGGTCACGATGAGAGACACTACTCCTTTTTCTATGTTACTAGAAAACATCGCAGAAAGGTTCGCAGCATCACATAAACAGTTGTGCCCGTTTGCCAGTCTTGTTCAGTTAGCGTTATGGGTTTTGTTGAGGAATTTCTGTGCACACTGCGCTTGATTTTCCTGCCGGCTATATTGATGCTGGCCAAGGATTGGCCTGCAGGTGCTGGGGTGCTCAGATGATGTAACTTTATGTAAAGGTTGAAGCCATTAGGCTTCCAGTATTGAAAGCAACCATTAGAAGGACTAGAGGGGTCAGCGTAAATACAGTGTTCTCTGTTATAAAGGTTATCATAGCACATAAATGGCCTTTTTGCCATTGTTTTCCCACACAGGATCGTCCCCAACCAAGAGAAAAAAAAGCAATTGTTTTCTGTTTTTGTTTTCATGTTTTCGTCCACAGCGATTCGAATGACTCTTTTATCCGTTTAGTTGTTCATTTCACTGTGTGCTGATCAGTCTTGGTTGGCTCATTTGATTCTTTGCAACACCAAACTGAAGGTGCTAATTAAAACAAAAGTGATATCCGCAGGTGTATTTTGCAGTTCGTGTTCTATTCGAGATTGTTTTTTCTTTTTTTCAATTTCTTCAGCAAAGGGCTCATGAAGAGGTGAACAATACGTCTAATTAGAACTTTACTATTTATTATTGCCATTTAATTTGGTGCATTCATTGAAAAGTACCACCCAAATACACAATTTTATATTCAGTTTACTCTACGTTCAATATAACGAGCAAGATTCGAATATATTCCGTGAATACCACTAAATATGTTGTTCATATATATTTGTTGAATCAACATAATCAGTTCATAAAGTAACCTATCATTGATTTGCTACTAAGTCCATTTTAATTAGAGAAGTGAGTAATGAGGCTCACTAATGGCTTTAAGTGGACTGTAACTAACCACACCTGACTGTTACGTTATGGGATGTTATTTATTTATTATTCACAACCATTTAACTGAAGAAATGCAGCCGTCTTTCTTAACGTGAAAGTATTCGGTGGATAATGAGTCAAAGACTGAAACGCTCCCGTTTCTTTTGCCACAGAGCTAATTAAAGACACAGTTGGATTTTCTCGCCACCACACTTGTCACTCGCTTAACCTCATCTAATTGGTCTTTTGACATGTCCATTCATGAGGTGTGTTTCCATTTCCATAGCGGATGAGTCGTGACGGTGAACGTGACAGCCTCGCCGTAATAGGTGGGCAACACGCCCGACAGGCTGAGCACAAAGAGACAGCCAGGCAGAAGCAGTCCGTTTTCCCAATGCGATGGGCTATATCCGAACATAACACACACACACACACACACACACACACACACACACACACACTCGCGCTTGCACAGCGTTGCATTCAGAGAATCCACATATTACTCACAGACACAGAGAAAGCAGTTTGTCCTTTTAAGGATTTGGGCAAAGACACCTTCCAGAAGCATGTACATGAGCTGCTGAGGCTGTTTCTCAGAGTTGAGCTACAGGGCTCGGATCTGCTGGGGAGCCGGAGTATTTTAAGACAATCCAAAGGTTTTAGGCCTCATTTGGCGCCTGTACATGACTCTATATGTTTTGATGTGCTACACAATGATTGGTGTGAGTTTTACTGTAGAAGAATTCACATGAAATCTGTTTGAACGTATTTACAGCACATGGTAAAACTCCCCGATGAGTCTCAATGTGTTTTGATCTGCATTTGCAATCTGCTCCCCAAGTATATGGAGATTCATAGAAAAATGCGCTCCCTCTTTCAGTTTTATGAGTTCGCAAGTGCTTTAAACACTGATCAGCAACTTTTTTTTATCCCTGATCTGAGAGGAGACGCCAAAGTTCACAGGTCAGCGTCCACCTGATTTATCAGCTGTATGGGTTTGCACCCGGAAAAAAAAAAAAGAGAGAGAGCACACGACACCTCAAGGCTCAGAATGAGAGACGTGAAAGAGAAATTTGGTTTGTGCTAAAGGAAATTTGATGGCAGGTGATGTTCTCGTGGTCGGTTGCCATGGCAACCGACCCTCGAGGTGAAGTCATGTCTCTTTTCGAAGCGGAAATCCCGGAGTTTAGCACATCTGGGGCTCAAGGGGCATGCAGAAAAAAACCTTTTCTGTTGTAGGACCTCGTCCGCTAGTCTCATGACTCCCCCAGCCCACTGCTACTCCCAGGACGTCAAACGTACTAACAAAACAATGGCCAGGGAACAGAACCTACACACTGCTGAACCAGACTCATAACACCAAAAACAGCCAAAAACCCAAAACCTGAATTTGAATGTTGGTGGAAACCTTTAGGTTCCATGTGGAAGCTGAAGTCAGTTATTCTACAAGACGCCAAGCTTTAAAATATCAGTTTCAGATAAAGTCACATCACATTTTAGACTTTAATTTGCACCGACACATACTCCAATACAATTTTACAATTTTGTATTATTATTGTTGTTATTATCCATTTGTACTCTTCTGTTAAATACGGTGTTTGTTTGTTAGATGAAAAGTCACCGGAGCTGACAGTACAGCGACGGGAAGAGAATGTCTGAGACTTTCCAAACCCAAAAGAGATCAAACACACTGTGTTTTGCTTCAATAACTCCAGTCGCTTTGGCATTATTGGCTAAGTAGCTGAAAGCACACAGCGACAGTGAAGTATTTCAAATAGATGGAAGCAAGCAGGAGCAACCCCTGAGCTGACCACTGGCCAGCGGAGGATAAAATGTCCTCCTGACGCCTTAATGGTGGAGGATGTTTGAGAGTCCTGGCTCATCCGTGGCAATTCTTGATACCAGTGAAGTTGAGGCTCTATATAAAATGCATTAAAGTATTAAAAAAATGATATCGTTTTTGCCTTAGAAGATAAGAAACATGGCTGAGTTGGGGTGCCGCTCACCAGCTGAAAACATTTGGTGCATTGAGACAGAAAAGACAACAAAGAAAACTGAGGCTAGTCGTGCGGCTGGAATTCTATATTAGGCAAGAATAGTAAATCACTTCTCTCCAAAAAAAAAAAAAAAAAAAAAACAGCAACTGACCAGTTTTAGAAGGTTTTTCAGTTTAAAGTGTAAAAAAAAGAGGGGATACTGCCCGGTTGCAAACATTGCCTCATCTGATGTTTTGTTTGTTTGTTTGAGTTGCTGCCATCGACTTAAAGATAAGAAATATTAGTAACGGCATCATGAATTATAGCATGAATTCAATTTGATATTTTTTCCATGTTAGGAGGATAGGAGACTAGTTTATCTATTCTCATTTTTTCTTCAAATGTTGGGACTTTTTCAATAAATCAGGTTTTAAAACCCGCAGCTACACTTTAAAATGTAGAGACTGACTTTTTGATATTGGAAAAATCTTAATATCATATGGACGGCGTCCACTGGATATGTATGTGAAGCCATGTGTGGGAGTGTAATGTCTGCACAAATGTAAAAGTAGAAGTGCGTGGGCTAGGTGGCTGATGCAAAAAAAAAAAAGAACGATTCACACAGACACACAAACAAACAACAAGACTTCATGATCCTCCAGGAATAGATCCTCAACAGCCTCTTATGTGGACTCCACATATCTCTGTTTGCTTGCTCGCTCTCCGCAGCATCAGAAATATTTCTGAGCCTCGGCTTGCTTTTGATATTTGCCTTTGCGATACAGAGCCCGACATCTAGGGTGAGCCAAACCCAGGCGCCGGGCGCAGAAATGAAGATCAACAAGCTAGAACAAACAGGGGTTTCCTTTCCGTGGGGCTTTCAACCGGCCTAATTAAAGCTTTGTTTGATCACAGGTCTGCCTTCAGCTGTGTAGCTAACGCTATCAGAATCCATAAGCAACGTCTGAACCCCGCCACGGTCTCGCTGCTGTCCACAAAAGGTCGAAATGAAATTTATTTAGAGCGTCACATGAGAGGTCGGCAACATTTTCAGCTAAAATTAGTGGGAAATGGCACGCTTTCGTTCATTTCTTGTCTCATCCCGAGGTGTGGCGTGGTGCTGTTCCTCAGGCGTTGCTCCAGTGGGCTCCAGCTTGGAAAGCATGAAGGCTAGCATGTCTGGAGGACCGGGGTCGGGAACCAGTGGTTTAGATGTGTGATGCAAAGCAATACATGTATTATCAATTTGCTCATTTCTCTTTGGGGATTTGAATCAATTTCAAAGGTTCTTTTTTGTCTCATTGGAATTTTCCCCCCTTCACAGTCTTAGAGAAAGCCCTCTCTCTTAATGTTTTGTCTTGAGGACTGCTTAATACATTCTTTGAATGTTTTATTAGACAGGTATGGGTGAAAGCTTGTAAACTTTTTTGAAGCAGGAAGCTGAACGGATGCCTCATTAGCCACCTTCCCATGCACACATTTTAATTAGTTGGGTCACAATTCTGATCAGAATTAGCTATAAAGTCATTCCAATTATGATGTACATTTACATGACTGACACATTTGAATGGAATAAAACATTTTAACAAGAGTCTGACGCTCAGTGTTCAATGTTCACTGTTTAGTTTGCACTGGAATGTTAACATCAAGCATTTGTATTAATGTCTAACTTTTAATCCGAATGTTGTGGCCGTGTAGACATGGCTATTGATCAAAAACACCGATAGAATTCTAGAAGATTATGGAAGTGAGCTGGATGTGCTCAGTTTGTGATGCTGGCTTCATGTCAGGGCTTCACATGGAGAGCGAGTTAAACGGTGAGAGGGGGAAGCAGGTGCTAATGGCACGCCTTGTTGGGAGGCTGGGGGTTAAAAAGGCAACTAGACAAACGCAGAAGACTCGCAGAAGGTGTGACCTAACCGCACAGGATGAGAGCCATCCGGTTCTAGATTTAGATTTACCCAGATGCCAGAGGAATCTCTCACCTCGTTAATGTCTGCATCCAGGATTCCTCAGCACACAAAGCATTATGATCAATTTCAAATAAAAAGAATCTTTTACTACTTTATTCCACTATATAATGATACATAGATGTCTCTCCTCAGTAGCAGTAAGTGGTGTGTTTCTATTGTAAACTTTTACCCATGTGACTTCCTTCATTTTCAAACACATTGTTTTGTTTGGAAGATTGGGACAAAATATTCTTATCGGGTTTGTCTACCGCAAAGTGAATGTGATTGTGCCGCCTGACGGGAGCCACAGATGGTCTGGCCTCAGCACAGTCCCTGTCCAAACATCACAGTCAGTCAGGGATTATATGAAGATACAGAGAAAACTGAGCCAGGTCTGGACCATTCCCCAGCAACCTTGCTGTCGTCCGGCGGATACGATGTGGTCATTCTGTGTGAAGTTAATTCCCCTGAAGGATGTAAACAACTCCACAGATTTATTATTATGCAAATGTTTCACCTCGCCTGTCACAACAGCAATACAGCCAGTTCTTATTGGAAAAAAGCTGTGCATTGTTTGATTATTCTCCTGAGAGCCCGCATTCTATCGGGTTCTGCTTTGTTCCAGATCTCTGGATCAATAGGAGCTGATAAGTTAAATAACTAGACTTTTTCCTGGTACAGGTAGTTCTTCTTCACAGAGGCTCAGTGGGTTTATCTTTATATTTCAAATGTTTGTTTGGACATTTAATTCAATTTGGTTCTGAGGGTCCAAATGACTTCTTTACAACATTTTAACCCCACAATAAGAACGTGATTGGTGTAAAATGTCTAAAAGCATTTTCCTTTAGATTTTAAACAGTAGTGTCTGATAGCTTCTGATATGAGGCCAAGAGGTCAAAGGTCAAAGAAAAAGAAAGGATCCTGGTACACAGAGGCAGAAATGCAGCGTCCTCATAGGAGAACGGGCTCTCATGAGGGTATTTGTGGTTTTTTCTTCAATATGGGAGTATTTTTGATAAACATTTTCAGCATTTTGGAGATCATAGGATTTGTTTTGTCTGTGAGATTAGGAACAGACTGCAATGTTGACTGTGAATACACAACCAGAGTTAATAAACACATTAAATGATCCTTTTTTTCAAACGTGGCTGACACTACCTTAGTCATATACGTTTTTTTCACCTTATTTTTCTAGTTCATCCCAAACTGCTGGTCGTGTTTGTGTTAATCATCCCTTCTCGTCTCCTCCTCAGTGAATCAGTGGCTCCTGAAGTAGAAGATCAGAAAAGACACGCGGCCCAAGCGCGGCGAGAGGAAGAGCCGGGCCTAGCTGAACAAACGGGAGATAAGCTGAACGGGAAACACAATAGCTGCACGTCACTAAAGACAGCTTAACCAAACTGACATGAGCTGAGCTCTATTTCTGAAACCCCACACCAACTGCTGTGCGGGCCTCCAACCGCACGCGTCGCTCGGGGCCGGCACAGCAAGGGGCTCCACCAGTTCAGACTGTCAAATAGTACATAAGGATTCTACTGTCCACACTGTCCGTGTTTTCATTTGTTTCGTGAAACCACAAATGCCAGAGATAGCAAAGAGTCAAACATTTCCAGAGGGAGGATCAGTATCTGAAAGGAAGAGTTGGACCTGAGCTTCAGAGGGGGGGAGAGCTAAACTACTGTCGTGGACACAGATGGACGGGTGGACGGCACAGATCGGTCAGCCAGGGCAATGTGGACGCCAACCGGAGGAGGGAACTGGTCCCGAGGTCAAATTGTAGCTAAAAAGGGTCATTTTCAAAGAATGTGAAATATGTGAATGTCGTTTGTAAATCTACAATTCGGGCTGATGATCATGTTGTGTTTTGAGACTAAAAGAAAAATAAAAAAAAGGAGAAGAAAAAGATTTGAAAGTTTGAAATTAAGTGTATGGAAGTTTAATGTGTAACTTTAAAAAATATATGTTTTACTTGACAAAACCTAAGCTTTTAAAGATTGTGTATTTTTTTCTTTTTGAATGGCAAAAAATATATATACTTCAGATTTCTGCAAGCATCTATGTTTCGTTGAGTTTTCCCTTTTGAGTGCAGCATTCCTCGGTATGTGATGGCTCAATCAAGACATCCTTACAGGTTCGAATGCATTGATTTGCTGTTTCCGTCCGTATCTGTTTCATTAAAAGGTTTGTAAATGGTTGTCCAAGGAACCCTGGCTCTAAGCTGGGGTTGAGTAAGATGTGTCCGACTCATAATATAACACATCACAGTTTTCATGACTTCTGAAACTATTTCCTGGAACCATGGTCATTATTTCTCAAATCCGGATCAGTTTGATCAACAAGACACAATTTTTTGGGGGGAAATACTTTATAGTATGCGCACAATGTGTCTTATTCTGTGTGCACTCCGCTATTGAATTTAAAACTGATTTAGCCAACATTCCAAAGTAAGTGAAAAAGTTAATTTGTGACGCTACATGTTTTGATAGATTCAGTCTGTGCTTCTTTAAGTTTCTAATTGAGCAGCTGGTGTTGAGGTCATTTGTGTGTACAGTTTTGCAGAAAAAGTTAACAAAAAAACTGATGAAAAATGGTAGAGTTGGATCACAAAAGTGAACATTAATAGATTGTAGCAGTCAAGAAAAAAATTAAAAAATTGCATTTTACAGCCCCAAACAGAGAGATTTACAGGGTAATGGGACTGGTTCCAGACTTTGCACGATTTTACAGCATTCACTGGTTAGCTCATTAAAATGTGCCAGTGCCTCTCAAATAGCATCCGGTCCTTACTTTTCACAGGAGCCAGTCTGTTGCTTTCCCAAAATCTCCAACGAAACATTTGGTGCCAAACCATGAGCACACTGATCAGCATCTTTTAATAGATAGACGATGCACTTCACAACGGCGTAATAGCAAATCTGCATTTGCCATTCAGATCGCGATTACTATAAATATCAAAGTATAGGTGCTCTGATTTTAATCAGAGACGTGCTTTCTCATTCAAATGCCTAGTCGAGTAATCACTCTTCATATTTAGCCTGTTTACACGCAGAGTTGAACTTTAACTGAAGATTTACATGTAAATCTTCAGTTAATGGCTTGATTCAACCCTTTTATACTTTTTTTTCTAACACTACAGTAGAATTCTATTTTTGATTTCAAATAAGTACTGTGTTTTATTATCTTTTCTGTGGTTGGCCACAAAGATCCCACTTGAAAGCGCGAGGACAATAATATCTGACCAAGGGCAGAAGTCCCATCCTCGTACCAGACTGAATCTGTGTCTGCTCCACCTGGAGCTTGTGATTGGACTTTCTGGCTGGAACCTGTTTACTTCATGCCACATTCACCTGGTGTTTGTGTGTGTGTTGGATATTGGAAATGGGGGGTTGGATACACTGCTGCTAGTTACGCATGTCAAGTTCAATAGATCCTTTAATTGCTAGCGCTGATTCATTCTTATCTGCAGGTGAGACGTTTATGTTGCTAAATCCGTCACAGGCCGACATAATTACTATTTACTGATGGGAATGAGGTTGTTAGCTTGGCTTCAGTGGGATGTAAGCATGTAAGTTTCTTAGCTCGCTTCTGTCATAGAATAGGTCAGCTGGGAATCTAAAACATTAACTTTTCATAAGGTTTCCACCACTGGTATAGGTTTTTTAATGAGCCCAGTAAGCAAATGCTCCTGTGTTCATTCTTAATGGGAGCTTGTGGTCTTAATGGGTTACAGCAGTATGGTACTCTCGTCACTGAATAAAATAGTAGATTTTTTGCGCTTTCCGGTCTTGTTAACCAGAAAACTAAAATGATTTATAACAAGGCTCTATCAACCTATTCATGCTTTTATCTAGCATTACTTTCTACTTTAGGGGAAAGCGTGTTGTTACATTCCAAGAATAGACTGCAGTTGTATAGTGAACATAAGGTATTTTTGTTTAGCTCAGAAATAAAAACAGTCAAGATCTTTTTTTTAATAGAGTTATACATAATGCACAGTTCCAGTTGTAAACTGCATGTATATCACGAAAGAACTCAAACACTCAACAACGTGGTCTCGAGCAAACATGAGATGATTCAAAAGTCCTTCTTCAGAAATATTCTGGACACAAAACTTTCTCCTATAGGTTTTAAAAGGTTATCACTCGATTTGTGTTTTAATGCTCATGTTTTTGGAAAAATTGAGTTAGTCCACTTCTAATCCATAGGAACAAATGCAAAACATATTTGCTCAATTCAAGGAAAAGAGAAAACACCTTTTTCATGTGTGAAATTGGGCAAATCTGGTTACGCATTTGACTTTAATGGCAATTCGAACTCACACAGAGACAGACAGATTGGACTCTGTCAGCAGTGATGAGGGGGTTTCTTTGTTTAGACCCTCAGCTATGGTTACAAGATCTAACTAGTGAAAGAAACTTGGATGTCATTCACACAAACAGAATCAAAAGGAATCGCTTGAAGTGGTCGGAGCATCTCTTAGAATTCCATCTTGTTGCTTTACTTGGCTTGTTTTCCAGGCAAAGCCAACGGGAATAAAAGGCCTCACAGTAGATCTCCCCGGTAACGCGTTGGGATTCCCAAGAATAAAGGAAGGAAGGCATTGGGGGGTTTCTCTCTAGAAACAGACGGTGGATGAATGGATATTTTCCATTTCAAACCTACAAACCTGACTAGAAATCCTGTCACATTCTCCATTTGATGATAAATATGCAGGAAGAAATCTTTTTCGAGTGTTGACAGCCAATGCCATTTGGCCTAAAAGTAACTTTAACACATTTGTGCTTTCTACAGGTAGAAATACTAACATGATATTACTTAGTATATCGGCCCCTTTATCAAATGAATGGGGCAAACGTTTTGCAGTAGTTATGACATCGTATAAAATGGTAGTTGGCCGGCAGCATAACTTTCTGATACAGGACAGCGGTACACCAAGTAAGCAGAATCTGACCACCATTTGAAAAGCCGACATGGTAGTTTTCCCTTCGAAAACTCTGGTTGCATCGGTAAAATCGGTGTCAGTGTGTGTCAAATAAACAAAAGTGAGACAAACCTGAAATTTAGCTGGCATGATTTACGACACATCAAGAGAGAGAACTATACAACGACCAAACAAGGCAATGACCAATGCAAACCCAGTCGATTGAGGATCATCATCAACCTAGCATGGATGTTTTGGGAAGGTGGGAGGAAGCCGGCACCCAGAGAGAACCCACGCACGCCCAGGGAGGACCTGCTAACCCCACAGAGGAGGGCTCCGTCTCAGATGTGAGGCAGCGGCGTTCTCCGTCTCATCTCCATGCTGCCGAGGCTTAAATCCAGGGCTAGTAGAGCTTAAAAAGGTATGAGCTTAGAAGATAACGGCATTCAAGGTGCGTTTTTTTCAACCACAGCTGAGCTAACAACTTGTTGAGGTAATTCAACTTGTATTTCCTGATACATATTTGTAAAGATTTAAAACATGGGGGGCATACACCTCATCTGGTTTAACTGGCAGCCTGTGTACAGAGAATGTGGCTACTCCACACAACTGCCCCACATTGGAGTTGCTGGCAGGTCCTTGCCTATCCCTGACCCCTTTGAAGTCCCTCATCTGTCCTATAAATACCAGCCAAGTACCAAAATACAGTAAACTTCTGTTACATTCCTCCATAATGTTAAATCAATTTCTATGTATAAGAAATTTAACCAAGATTGTGATTGACCGTGTTGAATTGAACTGCTTATGGCTGGTCTGCATTGCTTTGTTAATTTTCTGTGTATCTAAATGATTTACACTCTTAGTTTCTGCACGTGTTAAGTGGATTTTCTTCTTCTCTAGTGAATCATGCTGGAACTGAAAACCTGGCATGTGTGACAGAGGGAGCCACAGGAGCTCAAACATTTTGAGAAGATTTAAGCAGGACATTACTGATGATCAAGACAGTAAACAACAGGCTTTGGGGTTTTAATGCAGAATTTATGCCATCTGAAATACAGGTTGATCACAATATGTGGAGGAAAGAAAAACCTTTTCACAATCATATTGACTAAATCATGTGGGATTGTGGACAGATCTTGTTTTTCCATGCTCCCAAATGATTTTTTAAAAATCATAGTCTGGTTTGCTCAATGGTGTCTCTTCATGCTAGAAGATGTTCTGCAGACAGAGTGAATCAATCATGCATTTTCAAGATGCACATGAATCTTTGAAATATTCAAATCGGCCTTCGAGATCTCCTGGTAAACACGAGAATGTTAGATTTTCAGTGTTTACACTGTGCGTTTATGTCAGCTAAAGTGGTGAGCGCGTTTCCATTGCCACAGAAAATTCTTTTAGAAGCAATGTCACTCATGTCGGCTTGCATTTTGCATCCCCTCCCGCTGCTATTCACTAATGATACTAACAGACGTCACACAAGTTGTCTGGGCAAAGACAAAATGCACCCAGAAATCTCATTGTTTCACAAAAGAGCTTCAGGGGTTGCTCCAATCAACTAATCAGAAACAATAAAGTGCGCCAGGGTCATAAAACATGGGCCTGATTTCTGAGTCTGATTTGAATCTGGGTCAACTTAACGCTGCTGTTTCTCTACATCCAGTGGACCCAAAGAGACCTTGAGTCCACAGTCGCACCCCTTACATTCGAAATAGGATTTAACCTCAACTTAATATAGTAAAGAGATGCTTTAACCCTTTAAAGCCTGATCCAAGAAAATAGAACAAAACAGAAAATTACTTTTTTTGGTTAAAATTCCTTATTTGGCCTCATAACAAAATATGTAAAAAGAAAAAACAGAAATACATTTTTAATATTAATGATTTATTACTATGCGATAAGTCAAGATTATTTTTTGTGTAGTCTTCTGCCCCCTGTTATCAGGTGTATCTGATTGTGTACAATAGGATTTGGAGCAAAGTTTTTACCATTAAATCACGCAAAACATTTCAGAAACCGTGTGTATCAAATATGATTACAGGGTTAATGTTGTGTTTCCAGCGGGCATCAAACTCTGAGATAGACATACTCGGCTAAGTGTGATAACAGTGGTAATAGGCGTCATCAAATAGAATGAAACATCTCTCAGGATAACCTGAAATAAATTTCACGTTGCACATTAAGTAGCTCTGTAAACAATTGGATTTTAGACGGATTGCAGTGGAAATCCAAACCTGTTTTGATTAAGACAAGTGCCGTAATATCTTAGATATTGAGCTGTGAGCCACGTCTCTGCAGCATAGCGCCGGGTTGGAGGAATGGATGAAGCACCCCCCTTTGATCTCGAGCTGTGTTGTTGCATGAATGCCCAGGGAGCAAAACCTACACAACTCGAAACAAGAGGGAAGAAAATAAATAAATAAAACAATTAAATAAGGAACAGGGCTGTTCTTTGCTTTAGGCTACAGCTGCCGCTATATATATGAAAGCAGCAGTATGGCTGCTCTGAGTTATGTAAGCCTGCCCTTATACGTCAGGTGAGGACTGCTGAGGTGGAGGACTACCTATTAGGCCAAAAGAAAAGGGGACATTATGTAACAGATCGCTCCAGTACTCAGATGGTCCTGGCTTAGTCACACTCGGAGCTGTTACAAAACAGAATATTTTCACTTCGCAAAAAGTGTGATTGCATAATGTGATAAAAGAGAACACAGTGACAAACAGTAGGCTTATTAATACTTTGTGATTTGCCCACATTTAGGTCCTGATTGCCTCCATAATCTGATGGGAAGCACGCGGGACGGAGAGAGATGACGTAGAGGGGAATAAAAACTGGGACGTGTCAGAGAGGGAGGGCTCCACTCTGCAGTTGATGGTTTGTCAGACTGCGTGAGTTAAGACTGTCATTAAAGCAGAACCATAACCAGGCTCAGCCTACACACTGCGATCAACGCGTTTCACCCCACTCACGAATCCAGATGATGTGCCAAGTTTCGCTCGTCTTCACAACTCTTAATTCTTGACAGAAATGTGCAAAGGAAAACTCTCATTAACTTCAGCACAATTGTATATTTTTCCCTCGAAATGTTTCCTGCATTGTAACATAAAAGGTCCTTTATTTTCCTTTAATAATTGAACTGATTTGATGATCATTGTGAGTTCAAACGAAACCATAAGCATAGTTTTTCTTCAAATATTTTGTCTCAATATAAGCACCAAAAATAGATGATAAAATGGCTTAATTTAATTTTTGGTGGGAAAATGTAGGTTTTCAGTCAGACTCTTGTATCTCTTTAAAACAAAAACATTTGACAACAAAGACTTGTCTTGGATGGAGGTTCAGATAGTTCCAAAAGCCACTGGGATATTCTGAATTCCTTTTTTTTATCATGGTAATCCATTAAATCCCTGCTAAAATCTTTTAACTAGGGGCAGAGTAGCACCACACCAGCGTGGCCAATAGCAAGCAGAGTAACAGTTCCAATACGATGTAAACAGAACTTGCATGGAATGGGGAATAACCTCCGGGGAGGACCATCCACCATCCAGCTCGGCTCGGTTGTAAATTAATTTTGCACCCCACCAATTTCCCAGCGAAAGCTCATTTCGCTCGCTCAGTTCGGGAAAACAGTCGTGCAATGTCTCATGTGGCTTGAGAGGAGTCACGTTTGAGAAATAACCCTGATAAGAACAGAGAGCCTGCCTCGCTGGCGTGGAAACTCATGTGTCAGGCCCATTTCCACCAAGTGCAATGCAATTCCAAAAGATAATATCGACTCTGTCACATAGATGGAGATACTTTCTTCTTTTTTTAACAGGAAATATCAACATAATTCAAATTATTAGTTTAACAAGTCATTTACAACACAAGTCATCTCATGATGAAGTAAATTCAGTCCAGCTCTTGAATAAAATTCATTAGTTTTAAGGAAGGCTCAAGGGATACTAAATAAAGTCAAGCTATTAAATATTATAGGGAAGGCAATAATTAAATATGAAGCCCGGCGTGCCAGCTGGCGCCGTGCATCCTCTTAATAACAGATTTAGGCTCCTTGGATGTGCCCGTCTCTGCTGACCCACATAGAGAAGGTTGCTCTAGTAGCGGCTCACAGAATCGCATGTGCAACCCCCAAAATCTCAGTGGCAGGCTCATTTAGCATGAGCTGCCGCCTCCCTGCCAAGCAGATGAGAAGCAGCAGCAGCAGCAGGAGGCAGAGGCCAGAAAGTTTCAGCGAGTTTCCAACGGCGCTGAGTCTGCGCAGGAAGCCATGGAAACGCACATGCCGCTGCATCTGATCCTGTTTGGATTAAAACGTTACACACCATTATAGCAGTTAATAGACAGTCTTCAGTCATTCTAATTATGACAGCCCTGCCTAATTCAGGGCTTTCCAGACAATCCACCACATCTCTCTTCATTTACATGTCAATATGAATATCAGTTTAATGGATTGATAGAACTGAGCAGATCACACACATATAAATGCATGGATGTATATTAAAATAGCATAGAGGGAACTCAGACAGATATCTAAGCCTCAAAAATATTGAATGAAGTAGGAACTTCTTACGCTCCTGATACCCCAGCTTTTATCTGCTGTGTGTTTCTGCTTTACTCCACATCTCTGGATCCGTAGGACCTACCTAATAAGTTTAATAGAATTTTTTCTTTCTTAACAGGTAGTTTTTCTTCAGTAGTTTATATAGTTGTATTTAAAAAGTGTATTTACGTTTTTAAAAGTTTACTCAGAAATTGGGTTCTGAAGGTCTAAATGTCTTAATTACAATATTTTAATTACACAAAAAGGACATGATTGGTTGAAAATGTATGACCTTTTTATTTTAAATTGAAAATATTTGTGTCTGATAGCATCTGCTATGAGGCCAAGAGGTCAAAGTTTTTAAATTAAGAAGAAGAGAGGGATAAATGCTGTGTCCTAATGTGAGGATGCTGGGACTCACCATACCTGAGGAAGTGGAGAATGCCAAAGAATGACTGGCTTCCTGCCCAAGACACTGAATGAACAGAGTCCAAGCCCCCCAGACGTCCAGTATGCCGGTCATCAAGGTGCCCCACTGGAATAATAAGATGGCCAAGGAGCAGACAGGAGCCACCGATGTCAAGACAAGAAAGCTCCTCATGGCACACAGCGGGTGTCACTCCAAAGTCCAGAACCCGACGTTATACAAGGAGTGAGCATTAGAGCGTTTATTCATAGTGATGGAAATATCGTTCTGCCTAGAAAACGGCGTCTCAGGCGTCTGAATCAGAGGAGTAGAGGTGGAACCTGCACTGGAGGAGTTACCAAGAACTGAAAAAGGACTGAAAGACAGCACAGAGGCACTAAACATGGCTGTTTAAGAACAGGTCCCCGGCACATGAGCTGGATTAAATAAAAGTTCTATACTAGGCAGACTGTATTTTTGCCCCCCCACCCCCATCCATCGATGTTAGTTATGAATCAAAACCTGAAACTTACCAAAGTTGCTAATAAAAGTTCATTCCCATTTTACATAGTGTGGCCTTTGGTTACGACGAGTTGGCTCTTTGTTTCTTGAAATAAGTCATGTATCATATATTAAACAATCAATTAGACTTATTTTTAATTACCATATTTATATGTTACTACAAGGCTCTATTAAATGCTACTAAATGATCATAACTTATCCATTGTAAATGTAATTGTACCAGTAAATCCCCTCTAAGCTTTAGCTTTGCTATGTAAACACAGCAAATAAGTTTAAATCTTAATTAAATGTGTTGATTCAATTGAGTAATTTAGTAAGTAGTCAAATATACAAAGACCTATCAGAATTGCAGAAAGAGAAACTGTGCTGTGGTGGTAAAAGATGTTTTTTGTCACGGACAAGCGTCACTTCTCTTCAATTTTCTGGTGTTGGACACTCAGTGACTCAGCTCCTGGATACTGCATTTTATATGTCATTTTAATACCCCCCCCCCCTTATTCCGATTTAGATTTTTAAATGGAAAACTTACATTGTAAGACGCTTTCTCCTGAGTTTTGATGGGGGCAAAGTCCTACAGCGCCAGACAGTCAGCAGCTGTGGCAAATGTGGTGTCACAAAGACAGAACGTCACCAGGAACTGAAGGAGGAAGCTGAAGAGAGGTGGGAATGGAAACAACAGCTGCCACCTGGGATGCTTCCTGCAGACGACTGAACAACATCAGGAAGTGTCAGAGGCCTGCAGCTCCACTAACAACTCAGACACTCCGTCCAACCCTTAAGCTCCTCGGCCTCCGATGGAGCACCTCAAGTTGAACTTGAAACAAGTCCTGTTGCCCACAAGACCAAGAGAGTGGTGACTTTGATGAAAGAAGATGTATTCTACTCATTTTCTGAAGTAGTGAGCTTTTTTTTTCTGTGACCGACAACTGAACAACAGTGAAAACCTCAAAAAGAGTGGCCAACACGTAGCAGTAGGGTCTATCGATAACACTCTTTACAATTAAAGTTACTCTAATTTTGCAGATTTGCTGGTGTCTCCATGTAGTTCTTTTTTAATCCGAATTTCATTTGAAATCTTTACGAAAAGGTCAGATATCTCCTTGACAATGTCCTCCCAGGTTTAAAGAGTGAGAGGCTCTTCTTCATCCTACTTAATGCTTCTTTGTTTTTGCTTTTTCAATCGTCTTTGCCAGGAAAATGCAATTTTTTAGGCCATTGTTGATTTTTTCATTTTTTAGGCCATTGGTGATTTTTTTCAGAGGCCTGTAATCTCTCAAACAGGTCTGACTAACCTTCATGCTTAAATCATCAGCAGGGTTTGTCGGTACCAGGTGTTTGTGATGGTGTGTTGGGCTGTGGTGTTCTGTTCTCTGAACGTAAAGCTGGATATTTCCGATGTAACTAGGATTTTCTGTCATTTCTCAGGACATTTCATAACCCCAGTGTTGGAGGGATGGTGTTGAGAACTTGTCATCTGGAGGGTTGACAAGTTCTCGACTTTGCCAGATGACTTCTCTCCCTTTTGGATCAATACTGTTATCCTCACACTGTGGCATTGTGTTAACACATGCCCGCAAACTCATCCAATTCCAACAAAATCTTCCCTGTTTTTTAAAGGTGTTGCCATGTAATGGTGATGCCTAATCATATGCATCTGATTAGCCACACTTGATTTCTAATTCCCCTTTAAACCCACATGGAAATAGATTCTGTATGTTGTCTTTTTCTTATGACACTAATATACCTTAGTAGATGAAGTGAACAAAAACTATTTCAGCTTATTTTTGTCCATTTAAAGTTTGTTACGGTACAACAACATTAACGTGAGGACAGAGATGAGGGTCTGACTGTATATTTACATGCATACACAACCACTTTGTAATGATACCGTTGGAGGAGGATGCTGCTAAGGCTCGGAGCCTTCTGGATTGATCATCCCTTCACCATTAACAGCGAGAGACTCGGTAAAGCATGCTCCAGAATATTGTGAGTGCACCTCGTGAGACGAAGCTGTGATCACATTAACTCTGTGTGCTTGGAATAATTCAGTTTATGTTGGCTGTGCACGCTCCAAAATGAAATCAGCCTTTTTATGGGTCATCAAAACGCCCCGCTACCATAAAAACAGTCCATACTAAGACTCCCGCAAGCTTTTGTACGCAATATGAGCGAGAACATCAATAACTGCCTCCCGAAAGCCAGCTTTTAGGCACACCGAATTCTTAAACAGCTAGGAGTGTAATATTCAGGCTAATTAGACAAATTAGCTGTTGATTGGCCTCAGCGAATGATGAAGTGTACTGTCAGAAAATGCTGGTTGTTAAAGAGACGGCTGTGACGCCGAAGGACGAGCAGTTGTGTGCCAAACGGAAGATTGACGGTTTGACTCCCGGCTTCCTCCGGACACATGTCAGTGTCCTTGGGCAAGACACTGGAGGCTATGCTGCTTGCTGGTGTGCTCATTAGTGCACGGGTGTGTGTGATAGAGAGAAAGGACACAGACTGGGTGAGTATCTGTGTGAGTGTAGTAGGTTTTGTCACAGTGCTTCCACGTACTACACGAGGACGGTCGTTTTAAAGATTCATTGAATTTTGTCACTGTCGACCCAGCGCGAGGAAGCAGAACAGCGAGGCCTCGAGAACAACACTGTATTTGACCCAGATCCGCTCCCTAAAGGGTGTGTTTTTTTGTTTTTTTTCAGCGTTGGTTGAACGGACACAGAGAGCGACGTGATTTGTCTGCAAATTCAACTCGCGAGGCATTCCTTATCAAATATTTATCCTCATTTTTGATTCATAGCTGCGAATGTGAAGAGGAGGCTGGGAGTGTGCGCATGTAGAAGAGATTCTGTTTTTATGTTTGAACACTTGTGTGTGTGCTTAATACACACCCAAGCAGCCCAACTCTCGCCTGGGTTGTATTTTGTCAGATTGAAGAGGGTCTGATGATAAGTGTTAAGCAGCCTGCTGTCTGGATTGGTCTCAGTGTCTATCACAATAGTGACCATGGGGCCGTCGCTCTCTGCTCTGCCCCTCGGGTTAGAGGCATCCTGCTCCTCAGCTTACTTAATATGCTTTGTGACTCTGGGTCTTTTTTTTTTTATCGCACTCACTCTCGAGAACACTTACTGTATGTGACTGTCAACACCCCTGTATCACATTCACACGTTCAGAAAAGACGGGTGATAATGCAGATGCAGTGTAGCCCATTTGGATCCCTTAGCTCCAGTTTAAACAAAGCTGGGGGTTCAGAAGTAACCTTCCATGTAGAGACTAAAATACATCTCCAACTTAACGTGTTTCGTTTAAGTGCTTCATCAATATTACAGCCATCGTTTTGCATGTTCTCATAAATTAACATTACATTCACATCTGCATGTAAGCATTTAGCAGGTACTTTTATCTAAAGTGACTCACAAGGATACAGGAGACTTAACGATCAAGTCATTTTAAAGAGCATTTTCTATTAAAGGATTATAGTGTAGCACCATGAGGCATGTTTTATGGCTGTAGCAGTTTAAATGTTCCAGAGCTGCCAAACAACACCACCCTGGAAATGTTTTAAGATTTCTCAACCCACACAAAGAGAAAGGGGAGGCGCTCAGGTTGGTGGCAAATGAGGCAGAGTCACACTTTAAATACAATATGTAATTCTATAAGTTCCAAATTACTTAAAAAGATAAAAGATAAAAACCTCATTCACTGTAGAACCAATGTGCAAAGAGAAGAAATCATATAATTAGGTTCAAACAAGAATTATAATTATAAAACACCAACAAATGGCTCAACCAACCTTTGCAAGATCACAAATAGAGATGATTACAAATGAACAAACAGACAAATAACAAAGAATCCAACAAATGATGAGTATGGCCTGTCTCTCTCTCACACACACACACACGCACACACACATTTAAAAGGTGGCTTGACCCAATTAGGAGGTCCACAGCGAAGCACGCCAAACAAAGCCAAGCAAAGCAAGACAGACGAAGACAAAACAGGGCAAAACTTTGGCTGTGATCCAAACCCAGCTGAAAGTCATTAGAATCAACTGCTGTGCACCGAAACAAAAGCATTAGGCGTTCAGAGACCCTTAAGTACAGTTTCATGAACTCTTGAAGGGGATGTCAGAAGAAGGTGATGCAACATAATCATAGTCTGTGGTTAGTTTGTCATGAGAGGAGGCACTCTCGGAAAAGCAGAGCTTTCAAGAGCTTCTTAAAGGTAGAGAAGTTGACCCCTGCTCCGGTGGCACTTGGTAGGTCATTCCACTAATGGGCAACCGGACCACAGCTTTGAGTGGGGGGTAGTGCTAGACAATGTTCATAGGAGGAGCAAAAGAGGCCGAGCGGTAACCTGAGTCTTTTTGAGAGTGGTTGAGCTAACATTATTGGCTAGAAAGCCTGTGTAGATCAATGGAAAGATGGATGGACATGTGCCCTTTTAGGAATATTGAAGACCAGATGCACAAGCATGCTCTGGACTATCTCCAACTGATTTATCACATCCATTAGGAAGGTATTGCAGTAATCAGGTCATCTAGCGACCATGATTATCCAAAGACAGTACCAGGAGATGGAGGGCTTGTAATGTCTGTAGGGTCCAGGTGCACAGCGGCCCTGCCAGGAAACAATGGCCGCATGGTCAAAGAAGGTCAACTGGTTCTCAATCCTGACACCCAAGTTCCTACACAATTGGAACCAATGATAAAGAATCGATTTTGAAAGATATGGTCACAAAGCCAGTAAAATGTTGGCAACCAGTAGAGAGTTTATAAGCTCCTTTCATGGCCTCTACTTGAATAGCTTTAAGATGTGCTCCTGGGTAAGTCGAAAGGTTAAATCTTCCAACTTTAACATGTGCAAACTATTTCCACTTCATTTATACACTAATCAAAATAATCACAGGTAAAAGTAATGTTGATTTTAGTTTTGTTGTAAATGTTGAGGAAATGTAATTGGTTTTAATTTATTTTGGTTTTCTGGTTCTTATGTGAACAATTTTGTACTTATAAAACATTGTCCTCTTTGCTCTGAGAATTTAATAACATGCCCTCTAGAGCTCTCTTTGTGTAAAGTTCATTTTTCTCCATATGTTCAACTCCCAATGCTTTTGGTATCCCATTTTAAGGATGGTCTTTCATTTATCATCTGAGTAATTTACATCTTTGCCTTTTCTAAGTAAAGACCAAATGAGTAGGGAGATGAGGTGGTGGGAATACCTCTTAGCAAGATTTATAAAAAGCCCAAAGGCTTAGAATATGCTCCTCAACTGGGATATCTGTGCCATATTAACATATTCTGTATGACTGTGGGAAGTCCTGTGTGATCAGAGTTCCCTCCTCTTATTTTCACACTGCGTCCATGATGCCTTCCTGTGAGTCGGGTGTCTTTTTCATGTCTTTGTAGTCTGACTAATGAATCCCACAAGTGAGAATAATGGCACATGTGTTTGTGGTTTCTCCTTGAGCATATTAATGGTGTTCTGTGGTGGCAAAATAAAAAGAAAATGGGACAAGCAAAGATGTGTTTTCTAAGTTGCTGTATCTGTGCATCTGGCCAGGTGTTCTTTGAGGGAGCCGGCGATTCAGATTGTTGATAAAGGCTGACAGTGGAAACCGAGGGTCTTAGTTGCTTTTATGAATGATGGCTTGTGTGTTTGAGACTGCTAACAGTAAGCAACATTTTTTTTAAGACTTGAACAAGCTATTCAGTGATGCTTCATAAAAGAGTTTGCTTTGTTTGTAGAGCCGCAGTTGATGGCCACCTCCTCTAAAGTGTACCTACACATTAGGGTTGGGGTTAAGATTAAGGGTTAGGGTACAAAGCGTAACTGTACATTAGGTTTAATATCTATACATATTGTTTCTTCTTGTACAACTCTTCAGCTCTGCCACAGGGCTTTGGAGATAATTTTGATAAACACACTGTACTTGCCAACCTGTTTGTTAAACCAGAGCAGGTTACTGGCAAAAAGATTCTTTGACCAACCTCAAAGTTGAAGAGCAAGCAGAAAGAAAGAGTGGGTTGTGTGATTTACTGTGGGTAAAGATATGGACCACGCAGGCAGCTTCATATGGGCTCACTACCATCAGAAAGAAGATGCCAGCAACACAAGCTGCGTCTTGGGACACAGAGTGTCACCTTGCAAGAGGAAACAAACTTGAAATAAAACAAAACCAGTCACATGACTGGATGAATCTCAAAGGGGATTCCTAAATCCCTGCTGCGTCAACCAACATACAGCTACAGCACTGTGGTTCAGCAGGTATATTGTTGCTAGAATGTCCTTCATTGTAGTCCAGTGCTTGTTACGCATACGCATGATGTTACAGGATGGCTTGCCCCTCTTTTTTTGTTATGGAAAACTACCTAAACCGAGTTGTGTTGAGTCCGCTGGAGCTGAGCAAGACTGCAAAGCTACTAATGGAATCGAGAGTCGTCAGGTTGAAGTGGGATTGATCCGGTTCACCGAGGTCAGGCTCATCGAGTTGGCCCTGCTGAGAGGGATGGTTGCATCTCTACAGCTCATGGAGGAAATGGAAGGCTCCGACGGTTGATTGTGACTAAGCACCAAACAGCAGTTCAGAGTAACCAGTCGACTTGGAGCCTTTGGAATCGACCATGGCCACTTGTCGATTCCATTCTCATCATGGAAGACTTCGGTGCTAGTGTGGGCAACAATAGGGTGACCTGGGTGTGAATTGGTAAAAACACATGGCATACTTGGTGCCAGACTAGTATCCAGAGATGCGGAAGACTGCTGAAAAAACCTTGACTGAACTGGGAACATACATGTACATACATCTGGCAGAGGACCCTGCCTGTAAGGCCTCTCACGCCTGAAAATCCTGGGATCACCCGAAGAAGCAGACAAATACAAGTCACCAAAAGAGCCAAAGTATCGGTGAATGCAGAAGCTAAAATTGAGGCATGAAGTTCTGGGTGAGACAAATAGAGGTGGATATTTAGTTGGTTTCAAGGACATTCTTGCAAACCATTCTCAGATACAGTATTTTAGAGATGCCTTTCTCTTGGCATGATAATCTTTGCAGAGGATTAAGGCATATAGATACTTTGTAGCTCCAGTGTTCAGGGGATTGATGAGATTCACCCTAACATCCCAGTTTTTATTTTATTTTCGGGTTGTGTTGGTTTGCTACATGGTTCTTATCATGGATCTCTGGCACAATATAATTGGTTTGGTAGCAATGGGCAGTGGTTCAAATTTTTGAAAAGGGCATCAATGTATTTTACTTCTTACTTTTGAAACATTGGTCAAGGTTTTTTCCGAGTTGGAGCTGCTTAGGCTGTAGAAGAAGTCTGAACATTGACGGAAAGACGGTGAAAAACAAAGGCATTAATACTTGTTGCCTTAATTTACCGACTACAACAGCTTTACATGATACTCCAGAAGGTATGAGCTTCTTTTCATCCTCTATTGTTGAATGGGATGGTTTTGAAAGCTTATTTTCGTCAATGAAGGGGTCTAACTTCTAGCTATATGAATATATAAAGCTCCATCTTGCTTTGTCATCTCCACCTCCTCCCATCCTTCAGATTTTTACACATTCATGTACACTCCCTGACAATAACACATTTTCTCCTTCATATCTAACCTATCCTTCCTTTCTAATGCAAGCAAGGAATCTTCACAGCCTCTTCTTTCTTTTACATTACATACATCTCAACCCTTTCATTTTTCCTCCTCTGTTTCTCTTGTTCATGTCTTAGCTGTTTTTCTATGCCCACTTCTTTCTGACAGTTTCTATCTCCTAGATTTCTAATAAGGATTCAGCAGCAGTAGCATCAGATTCCACACCCTCACTTCTCCAAACAGAGATGCACACATGCACCCAGCACCCACTACCCTGCATCTCACTCCTGCCTGCCATTGTATCTTAGCAACCAAACTTTACTAGTAGTAGTAACATCATTCTTGCATTTCCTCTCTGAATATCCTCCATCAATTTGAATTGTTGCTGGTTAATGCAATGGTCTGTCTCTGTGAACTAACGTGCACTATAAGATCAAGCAGCAAATGCTAATCTACTTTGGTTTTTATTTTTTTCTCAGCCTTTATAAATAATCAAGTACTTTGAACACTGTATGACACAACGACACAATGTAATACTTTAAGTTTTAGGATTTTCTGTCCAGTGAATCATAGCTCAAACAGGCCAAACTGTGAATGATGTGAACAGTGGAATACTAGAATTAGAACGCTAAATCCCTCCTCCAGGTTTCCATAAAAGAAGATCTGTGGATTTTCTGAAAGTGTTGAGGTTCAATTACCATAAATGGCCTCCGACTGAGACAGGCGATAATTTGGTGAATGCTTTGTGGGTGTGAGAGGATGCATCACTGCAGCGTCGTCATGCCTGTAATGTGTTTAGGATGAAAGCATATTGAATCTCTTCATAAAAATTAACTTCTATTTTGATCATTATCCCAAATAACACCAGAACCTTACAAACTGTGTCTCCACACATAACAAGACGTTATTTAAGAATGCATTGTGTAAAGGAGATGACATTTGGATTAGATACAAAAATGAGCCCAACAAGAATTGATAATGCCTCTTATATTGTATATATAAGGTGTTTGTGTTGACTTGGTCTGTCTTGTCTTATAGGATAGAAAATAGTCAATAAAGAATAAAAACGAGTGCAAAATAATTTACAGTAAACATGCTTTTCGTAAACAAAAAGAAAAACTGCTGATATAAATGTTTTCCATTGCTGAAACATACATAAATTAACATAAACCCAATATTGGAAAGTAAAGCGGAGAGTGTATATAAAAAACAAGCTGTTTAGAAATCAGACTTTTCTGGTCATTTGATTTAATCCTAAACCTGCTTTAACAATTAGACAACTAAGACAATATAGAGACTATTCAAACTGAGGCTCTTTGTGTGTGTGTTTGATATATGCTGTTTTTGAATTTGATAACAGGAAAAGGGTTGTTTATCATTGTGTTGCATCACCTCCTCTATCAGAGTAGGTTTTTTCCATTTCTTTTTTGTTTATTCCTTCAGGTTGGGCTTGTTTTTAGTACTAATGTGTTGTCGAGGTCTCAGTCACTGCAGACAGCCGTCAGTTTCTTATGGCTTTATGTTTCCTCTTTTTTTCCTATTTAATCTCAAATGACTTTCCATTTGCAGTTTCTTAGGGCCAATCAAATCATCTTAACATATTATGATCTTTTTTTTTTTTACAATTTTTTTACATCAGGCTGGCAGACACACAATTACAAAGACTTACAGCAAAATAATACTTATTTAATCAAACTTAATAGTAATGACTTGATGACGTGTTAACATCTTTTCACGGTGATGTTATAAACACCTTTCACACAGCCTGCATTTGCACGGTTCATGAAACTAAAAAGGGGTGCATTATCCGGATAATGTGGCTATCTTTTAACCAATAAATCATGACTTGGGTGTGTTATTTGCTAGACTCCAATGTGGCTTGGTTCCACACACATGCTCCACAGCTCCATCTTTTAGCATATGTCTTAGATAAAAATAAATAAATGGGGTGAGAGGGTCAAGTTGATGGACTGCTGATTCTGTGAGATGACAACGGCATGGCTGTGCGAATGTTTTGTGGGGTTTTTTGCATATTTTTTGCCATAGATGGCTGAGCAGCTTGGAAAGCATTCTTAAACAGTGGAGGCTGGCTCGGCACACACCTTTCAGTTTTTGTTTAGTTGTTGATAAAGCACCTTTCATACAAACACTAAGTGCTTTACATAAGAAAATTAAAAAAAAAACACAGGTCTTCACACATTTGAGTAACCGACCTAAGAAATGTTTAAAAGCATAGCTGATCATGGCCTCATCTCATGAGCTACACACAGCCACACACACATACATACAGTGAGGAAACCGTGTCCAGACCCAGCGCCCCACCACCTGTGACCATAGAGGCCACTGGACACCACCCTGATCAGGGCCGGCCGGATCCACGCTCCAGCCTTAGGGCTGCTACCATGACAGTGACCCCACAGACAGAGCAGGCAGAACCCCCAGACTGGAGGATGCCCATTGAGGAAACCTTAATCTCATTGAATGTCTTCAGGAACTACAAGGTCTTGCAGCAGCATTCAGTCTCTGCCAGATCATCTCCAGATTGGTGATCAGGTTGCATAGTCTCCCTTCAAGTTACGATGCTATAGCAGTCACTTCAACTCTGAAAATAAACAACCTGTCCTCCCTCCCAGAGAAACCTACATTTTACTTACTTGCTCTGATTCTCCAATAGTAGTCATCCCTAAATCTGTAAAAGAGAACTCTGTTCTCATGGAGTTCAACCTCCCTCTTCTCAGATTTGGCCCATTGAGCCATAGCAGGTGGTCACAAAGCCATCACAGCCATGCCTGTAGGGGGGAACCGGAATGGTGCATCACACTTTTAAAACTGGTTTCCTGTGAGTGAGCACACGTTGACACAGCACTGATCTTTTTCTGTTTGGCTGGTTTGGGTAAATAATAAAGGGGTGTTCAGCAAGTGCTGCCTGGAAAGAAATATTCCAAACATTCTGGTAACTGCGTGGCATGGAAATGCTGATGGTTTGCTGCTATCTGGTGGTACATGCAAGACACTGTGCAGAAAAACAATCTCGGTACAGTTTTAGCATGTATGTACAAAGCCCAGTTATGTAGGTCCAGAGGCAGAAAACCACACAGCCAATTATGATGATGATGATTGTCATAGTTTCATAGCTGCCTCTATTTGGTTTGTATGTTTTGTTAATTTTTTTAAAGAAGACAGTGCCTTTTTTGTACTGTTAATTAATTTCCCTCATAAGTTGTTGTTTTAAAAGGTTGAAGCTTTAAAAGGTTGATTTTGCACATGCGCTGTCATTCTATAAACTCTATGATCTTTTTTCAAATGGCAAAAGAGAGAGTAATTGTAGAACTGATGTTACCACTTCTGATGAGTGATGACTTCCAATGATTGCCACTTAATTTGACTATTTACATCACCTACTCAGCTAAAGTTCAACAAATGCAAGTGATTGGCCAGTTATACCCCACGAGATGAAAATCAGTCACATTTTTGAAGGTTCAATGTTGATTAGGTTAGTCAGTTCACTTAGGTTGACTGTTATTTGCAGTTTTATTTCATACCTTTCAGACATCTAAAGGCACTATTCTAACTTTTATATATATACACAAGGGATTAGATTTAACCAGGCAACTAATGCAGAATTCCTCACTATTTCTATTTCGAAGGAGGCATTTGACAGATCAAAGTCAATAAAAAATCAGAACTAACATTTTGCGCTAATGCCGCCTGGTACTGGTGCGCGTGCGGCAGCGCGCTGTTGGAAACAGTGCGTGTGTTGCCAGTTTTCACAGTATTCCCCCTTTAGAACCAACTTTATTGAGGCAAAATGAACATTGAGTAGCTGCACATGCTTGGAGTGTAGGGCGCATTATGTGTTTCTATTATGTGTCTCATACTGTGTTCACCTGTCACGACAGGTACCAGGAAAACATGGCGAGGGTCGGGAGTATCCCTGAACCAAAGCCATCCACCAGAGGGCGCTCCTGTTCCGATGCCCAACACGTTGTACCGTGTCCTCCGTATCGCTTTTTAAAGTTGAGGGCCATACACAATTATTACATGTTGTGAGAAAACAAAAACTAATTGGATAATGAAGACTGATAGTCAAAAGCACATGATGTTAGCTCTGAATTAAGAAGTTTATCAAAAGCGAACAAAGGAAAGGGAAACAACAGATTAAGTATAACTTCAATCATATTTGTTACTTGCTTAAATACGACGGAGTATGATAGCCACATTGAACAAAGTTAAATTAATTACGGGATTAAAGTCGTATTTAATCTCGTAATTAATTATCGCCATGTTTAATGACGACTTTAATGTCGTAATTTATTCTCGCCGTATTTAATAAAGAATTTAATCTCATAATTTTTTTTTTTTTTATGTGGCCCTAATAATCTGTTTTACTGAATAGTGTAAATTTGTTGCATAAATATGGTTTCTTGCTGCCCACACAGTTTGTAAAACGTATACATGTTTATGAATCGCGGCTCCCCGCTATGACCCGGAAGCACTTCCGCTCGACTTGATATCCCACAATTCCTTTCTTCGCCTCCCTCTTTCCCTACTGCAGCAATGTCTAAGAGAGGTATGAAACCCATCTTGTAAAATCTGCATTCATCTGCTCTTGTTACCAAAAGTAATCATTTCTTATACCGTACATGTGACAGTAAGAAGAAAATGTCCCATTGTATTTGACTATTTTTCAAACTGTCGTCCAAATTAGACAATTGCACAGTGATAGCATTTTACAGCGGTTCGTTCACGGGTGGCTATCACCGCCATGTAGAAATGCTACGAGCAAAGTTGACTAAAACTCAACATGCTGGCGTCGTGGCAAAATGTACACGAATTAAGCGGACTTACTTTTAATCCATTCTAATTAAATGTTCATTAAGAATACGTTGAACTGCTCATCGAAACAGCATAAAGCTCTATACGGAAATAGCCGATGCTAGCAAAGAAGGCTAGTTTTAGCCGGTGTATATGTAGCATGACATACACGACAGCGAAGTTATCCACTATTTTTCAAAGATTTTGAGGAATTATACAGGTTTTTCAAGTAAAATGGTAATTTATAGTGGTTCTCCCCATTGGGATTAATTTTTATTAAAACAAGCGGGTATCCATCTGTTGAACCAGGCTAACATGCAACGTGTTATATAGTTTCTGGTAACTATATTGATACATGATGGGATCTTTTGGGTACAAATGAATAAAACAAAACTAGTCAAAGTTAAGCCTACCATTTAAACTTTTTTGGTTGTTGAACAGGATAAGTCATACTTTGAAAGCACGTTTTTTGTTCATGTGCCAGTTCATAAATTAGAAGAGGGGCTCATTCATATGAAGGGAGTTTGTCAGGTGTTAAGAAGTCTGTTCACTTCCATGAAGTTTCGATTTTGTCTGAAATGACATTTGAACTAAAGCAGCTGGTGTAAAATAGAATAGCTTGTGGTGGATTGGCTTCAGAGATGGGCTTTGACAGCTTTAGGAAAAGTCACTGATCGGCTAATTCCTGCTGTTTCTTTCCTGGCAGGACGTGGAGGATCGTCTGGAGCGAAGTTCCGCATCTCGCTGGGTCTCCCAGTGGGAGCGGTGATCAACTGCGCCGACAACACAGGTGAGCTTCCGATTATGTTGTGCGTTTTGTGTAGATGGCATCACAATGCATACGTATTTGCTTAGTGGCAGAGCCCTGTTTTTTATTTGGTTGTATTTTATCCTTCCAAAAGCACTTGCTTTGTCTGCTCAGTGGCTGGGTGAGTTGTCGTAGAAGGAAATATTGAAATCATCACTGTGGGTGAGATGGCGGCTTTTTTATTGGCTGATTGATCTCAATCAGGGATGAGACAAGCTCACAAATGGCATCTGGGCTGAGCAGGAGGGCCTCGATCATGTGGACGCTCTTCCAGTTTCTGATTTCTTCCTCTCCTCCTATGTTGCTCAGTTTTCACCATGTTTGTTGTTTGTCCATCTGTACCCCCCAGGTGCAAAGAACCTGTACATAATCTCTGTGAAGGGCATCAAGGGGCGTCTGAACCGGCTGCCCGCTGCAGGAGTCGGCGACATGGTCATGGCCACAGTCAAGAAAGGCAAGCCAGAGCTCAGGAAGAAGGGTGAGTGGGGAAAACGGGCACAATGTTGGGGGTGCATGGAAATGCATCACTGTCGTGATAACTAAGATTAAAAGTTGAAAAGTGAGTTTAGGTCATTCAGCAGCTTTTTTCTGCTATGACCAGCAACTCTGGCCACTTGTTCCCTGATGCTGCAATGCTTGTTTTACTCCATTATAACAGACACATGGAGACGAAAATGTCATAGTTGATCTAATAATTGGTTAAAAATCAGTTTTCCTAGTGTTTAAACGTCAGTTGAAACCTAAAATATAGTCATTGGAAGACAGCAATGAAATATCAGTGGTCAATTTTAATGTTTTAATATCTGATGTTATTGGTGTTTACTCTGTCACTTTGAATCATGAGGAACCCTGTAGGCATAATTAATGGTACACTGTGTGGCCAAATGGGATGGAACTCCTTCCTGTCGTCAATAAGTTGAAGTTGGTCCCGAAAGCCACATTTGGGAAAATTTGAGAAAAAAAGGTTTTAATCCTGGACATTGAAAGAGCAGTTGTTTTATGGGGGGCGTTTACCAGCAGGCTGCAGCCTCCTGTCACTGCTGACTTTATGGTTTTCCTGTAGTCATTTTCCTGAGCCTGTGCAGAGAGCACGCTTCCTCAGCGCAGCTCACAGAGCACTGCGTTTTTAAAGAAACCGTCTAAATCAAGTGGAATATGTGGCCCGTCTGTCATTTCATGGCAGCCTGAGGCGGGTGTGGCTCTGACCGGCTCCCTCTGCCCTCTCAGTGCATCCTGCGGTGGTGATCCGGCAGCGGAAGTCGTACCGGCGAAAAGATGGCGTGTTTCTCTACTTTGAGGACAACGCGGGGGTCATAGTGAACAACAAAGGAGAGATGAAAGGTGGGTATTTGGCCAGGTGTTTTTTTTTGTTTTTTTCTGCATGTATCAGAGATTTTGTTGGATGCCTCAGCCTCGCACATTAATGCTGATTTAGAGGGATTTAGGTTGCAGTTGGGTTGTTTTCCCCTTCCAAAAGCACTTGCTTTGTCTGCTCGGTGGCTGGGTGAGTTGTCGTAGAAGGGAACATTAACCTCATCACTGTGGGTGAGACGGCAGCGACTTCCTGTGGCCGACCGATCTCAATCAGGGATGAGACAACTGGCCTTCCAGTGAAGAAGGCCCCATTCCTCTGTCACCACGGCATCCTTCCTTGCTGCTTTATCTGTTAACCCCCCTCATCTGTGGTCTGCCTGCAGGTTCTGCTATCACAGGCCCCGTCGCCAAAGAGTGCGCCGACCTTTGGCCCAGGATCGCCTCCAACGCTGGCAGCATAGCCTGAGTGGGACCCGTGTTTTCAATAAAAATGCTAATCAAGATGTTTGTCCTCATACTTTTATTTGATGTTCAAATAGAAACGGTTTGTGATAGAAATGGAAATAATATTTATAGATGTGGCAGTATTCAGTAAGCTTTCTCTGAACTGGTCCTTTGAAAATAAAGATTTTCTTGCTCAACTGCACTAGATTTAAACAAATGCATCATTTCAGATTGTCCCCACAAAGAATTTACCTAAAAGGTTGAGCTGTACCTGTTATAGCAATGTGGGGCTGGGAAAAGTTTTCAAGATGAACAATTCCCAGATTGTTAAAAATGATTTGCATACTTCATAACAACCACTATATGTAAAAGGAAACTGGGATTTTACAATCCAGAGAGTAAATGAGGATTTTTGTTAGTTTTATTGTGAATATAAAAGACTAAACATCAGGTACTGTCTTAGTCCACAGCACAAATAAAAAATGCCCCTCGTGCTTTGACAAAGGAAGGCCATTATGGAGGCAAGGCCAACGAGAATTCAAGTTTACTTATATAGTGCCAAATTGCAACGGTCAACTCACAGCTTTCTAAATGGCATGTCAGACACTATGCAGAAGTTATCTACAGAAGCCCAACAATTCCTACCAAGAGTCACCTTTGATAGACTATCTCTCTCCCATGTACCGCCAGAGTGAGGAGTGTTAGGTGGGTTGAACTTGAAGGCAATCTGGTATTCCATCAGTTGCTCTTTCAGCTATGGTTCAATGGCTGCAAAGGCTTCCCTTAGCTCTTGCTCAGCGCCGCGGAAGTTGGTCCCACAGTCTTAACAATATTTCCTTTGGTCGACCTCGCCTAGCAATAAAACGACGAAGAACCAGGAGGAAAGTATCCACATCCATAGAGTTCAGAAGCCCTATTTGCACTGCTCAAGTCGTGAGGCACTTGAATACCACTCCCCAGCACCTCTCTGTCTTCCTACCTATCTTGATCTGGTAAGGCACAAAACAGTCAACACCAGTTGAGTAAAAGGGTGGACATAGAAGCCTGAGGCGTTGCATAGGCAAACCTGCCATTTGTGGTACCCTTGGCTGGGCTCTCCAGCACTGACAAGTGCCTCCGTAATTTGTCATAGACATGTTGAGTACCTGGATGCAGTAGATGTTCATCCATGTCTTTGATAAGGAGTTTGACAGCGGGTTGCTTTGGATCAAGCACGATTGGATGAATCTCCCCAACGCTTGGATTCTGCGACCGGCGCAGCTCCCTCCCCCATGGATGAGACCATTTGCTGCGTCACACTTAGGACTCAGGCGCAAGGCAAAGTAGACAACTGTGATTGGGGACAGGTTTCTGTGCTTTAAGTGCAGCGATTTCTCCGGAAAAGGTCTGAGCTTGACATCCTCTCAGCAACAAGACCTCTGTGTCTTGGTGACTAATGATCTGGTTCCACGCAAGAATTGTTACTGCCACCCCATAAACTTGCCACGTTGCCTCCACCAGGTCCCTCCATCAACTATACTGAGGTGCATCTGGGGTGTCCTCCTTGTGCTCCACCACTACTAGGCAGCAGAAGGTTACACCTTTCAGTTCAGATGAGCCCACTGTGGAACTTTGCTTAGGTCTTTTTGGCCCTTGACTCCAGCGACCAGGTCCTGCAAGTTCCAGATGGGATTTTCCCTTTGTTATATCATCTGCAGGATTATTAAGGCTGTCGATGTACCGCCGATGTACCGACTGGGACCACAGGAAGAACTGCTGGTCTGCTGGGACCACAGGAAGAGCTGCTGGACTGCTGGGACCACAGGAAGAGCCGCTGGTCTGCTGGGACCACAGGGAGAGCTACAGTAGCTACACATGGAGCTCTAGCAGGTTCTGCAGAGGGACCACAAACCGCTGGTCTGCAATAACCAACCTGCCTGGTCTGGCTGCTCTGTCAGGAATTAAATGGTTGATCTTCTCACAGTTCATCGTTCAACAAGGAGCCATGAACTGTACAGATGTGCTGTTGCAGCTGGAAACAGCTGGTTAGAGCAGCTGGTAACAACTGGAAAAAGCTGGTAAAAGCTGGTTATAACAGCTAGTTACAGCCAGTTAGAGCAGCAAGTTACAGCCGGTTAGTGCAGCTGGTAGCAGCTGTTTACCGTCTTGGCTCAGCTGGTCTCTTCTGCCAGCAGGTGGCGCTGATGTTGAGCAGGCTCTGAGTCCGAGGCAGCTCATCACAAACATGAGGAAACGCAGTTCCTGCCATAGCTTTTCATCTTTAATGCTTTACATCCACATCCTGTTTGATAATCGTTTAACAATCCTCATGTTTCCATTCAGCAAGAGCTAACCATCTTTATTAAAGTCAAAGTCAAGCAGTGTGTCCAGTTAAGCCGTCCTGAGTCATGACCTTCTGTAAGGTTCCTGATAAAATCAGCTGTAAAGGGTCAGACAGCCGGCTCTGTCCAGTCAGTGGGGGGGGGTTCCGTCTGCTTCCGCATCGTTCTGATGACCAACATCTGGATGGAGCCCCTCAGAGCCATAGGAGGGAGTCCTATTCACAGCTCCCAGCTGCAGAGAGGAGAAGCAGAACAGAGAAGTGAGCATCTCCACACCTCTGGAAGCCGACTGGCAACAGACGGGCATCAGACTGCCAGTAAACTGGTAGAAGACTGGCAGTAGACTGGCAGTAGACTGGCAGCAGACTAGCAGCAGACTGGAAGCAGACTGCAAGCCGACTGGCAACAGACGGGCATCAGACTGCCAGTAAACTGGTAGAAGACTGCCAGTAGACTGGCAGTAGACTGGCAGTAGACTGGCAGTAGACTGGCAGTAGACTGGCAGTGGACTGGCAGTGGACTGGCAGCAGACTGGAAGCCCACTGGCAGTAGACTGGCAGACGAGTGGTAGCAGGCTGGCAGTAGACTGGCAGCCGACTGGCAGCAGACTGGAGGCCCAATTACAGAAGACTGGCAGCAGACTGGCAGTAGACTGCTAGCAGACTGGCAGCCCACTGGCAGCAGGGGGCTGGTTGCTGGAGCTTCCTGAAAACTCCAGCTGACATACTTCAGATTCTTCAGTTTGGAGCTGGGACTGTTCTGAAGGTGGACCAAACGCTCCACATCCTGCTTTTTGAGGTTGTTGAAGTCAAGGCTCAGCTCCCTCAGGGTGGCCACGTTGGACCTCTGTGTGGAAGCCAGAGCATCGCAGCTGGTCTTTGACAGGCAGCAGCGGTCCAGGCTGCAGGAGGGAAACACATCACATCACTTTCCAGAAGATGCTTTATCCAAAAAGAGCCTCTAACATCCAGCTCCAGCTCCACTCTGAGCTCAGCCTTATACCACATGCTATCAGGAAATAAGAGACTTTAGAGCTTTCAGGCCCACACGAGGCCCAGAGGGATCCAAAGTGGTCCAAAGTGATCACTCTGAGCTCCTTGTTTCTGGCCTAAGCTGGTTTGGGTAAGGCCGAGACCCAAAGAGGGTTAAAAGTGGGCGATTAGGCCTGAAAGAGCTACTAAAAGGCCTCAGGCTTCAGTTCAAGAACCGGCCGGCTGGGTAAAAAAGACCTTCAGAACAGTCCTGGAAACAGCACTGTGAGTAAATCCAGTCGGGTGCCCCTGCTGTTGGGCCCGCCTGAGACGGCCCAGAACCCACAGTGGTCTGGGCTGGTTTTTACCCTTCAGTGTGTTCAGATGTCACCATGCAGACAGGAACTGACCTCAGAGTCTGCAGCCTGCAGCTGGGACCCCCCAGGAAGCCGCACAGCTCCATCACTCCTCTATCCTGCAGCTTGTTGTTGCTCAGGTCCAGTTCCTTCAGCCGGGCCGGGCCAGACCGCAGAGCCAAGGCCAGTAAAGAGCAGCTGACGGCCGTCAGGCGGCACTTCTCCAGCCTGCAACAGGAAAGCCTGTTAGAGCAGCCCAGTTCTCCAGGTCCAGAACAATATTAGGCCCAAAGTAGCATCAGGTCCATCTGGACCGGCTCCCTGTAGTATCAGGTCCAGATGGACCGGCTCTCTGTAGCATCAGGTCCATCTGGACCGGCTCTCTGTAGCATCAGCTCCGAATGGACCGGCTCTCGTTAGCATCAGGTCCATCTGGACCGGCTCTCGTTAGCATCAGGTCCAGATGGAACCGGCTCTTGTTAGCATCAGTTCCATCTGGACCAGCTCTCGTTAGCATCAGTTCCATCTGGACTGGCTCTCGTTAGCATCAGTTCCATCTGGACCGGCTCTCGTTAGCATCAGGTCCAGATGGAACCAGCTCTTGTTAGCTTCAGTTCCATCTGGACTGGATGCTAATGAGAGTCTTTCAGAATTGAACAGAGGTGAGCAGAGGCCCCTCGGCCTGCCCCCACAGGCTCACCACTGTAAGTGGAACTGACCTCAGAATGAGCAGAGCGCACTGGGGGCTCTGCAGGAAGCCGCACAGCTCCTTCACTCCCGAGTCTCGCAGCTTGTTCCAGCTCAGGTCCAGTTTCTCCAGCAGGTGGGAGGGGTTGGACACCAGAGCAGAGACCAGAAAGGAGAAGCTGGTCCCTGACAAGCCGCAGTGGTAGAGGCTGCACACAAAACCAACTGGACTGTCAACCCCCATCATCCATCCATCCACCATCCACCCATCATCTATCCATCCATCCATCCAGTTCTCTGACCTCAGAGTCTGCAGCTTACAGCGGGGACTCTTCAGAAAACCAGCTAATGGCTTCACAGCAGAGCCACCAAACCTGCAGTCCTTGAGGCTCAGCCATCTCAGGTGGGAGGGGTTGGCCTCCAGAGCAGAGCCAATAAGCACACAGCTGCCCTCTGACAGGTCACATTTGTCCATTCTGCAACAAACAAACCCAACAGATGATGGATGACAGCTGGTTCCAGCCAGAGAGATGCCCGGGCAGCCTCCAACACAGAGCTGGGACCCACCAGCATCAGCTGTTAGCATCACAACATACCTGAGAGTGTGCAGCTCACAGGTGGGACTCCCCAGTCCAGCAGACAGGAGGGCCACTCCCAAGTCCCCTGGTCTTTGGCCATTCAGCTCCAGCCTCTTCAGGTAGGAGGGGCTGCTCATCAGGGCTGAGGCCACAGACTCATAACCCTGGTCTGAAAGCTCACAGAAGTCCAGACTGCACACAGAAAGAAGCAGGTCAGCCACATGAGGAAACGAGCACAAACCGACCCAGACCCGGATTGGGTCCAGCACAGTCCCTCATGACAGCAAACTGACCTCAGGGCCTCGAGTTGGTGGTCTGGACTCTGCAGAGGGACACACACAAACTGGGCTCCTGGACCAGAAAGGTCACAGTCTGCCAAGTCCAGCTCCTTCAAACGGGGGGGACCGGACCTCAGAGCCGAGGCCATGAGTCCACAGTCAATGTCTGAGAGGCTATTGAGTCTGCAACCACAAAGCACAGACATTACACACAGTATACACAGTACACACAGTATACACACTACAGACAGTACACAAATTACACACAGTACACACATTACTCACAGTATACATATAACACACAGTACACACACTACACACAATACACTCATTACACACGTTACACACAGTACAGACAGTACACACAGTACTTATATTACACACTTTTAACACACATTTAACACATCCCACTGGGGAGACCCAAACAGACCAGACCTCAGAACCTCCAGCTGACAGTTTGGACTCTGCAGTCCACTGCACAGGATCCCAGCCGATGAGATTCTGTTGCGCTTCAGGTCCAGCTCCCTCAGGTGGGACGGGCTGGACTTCATCGCTGAGGCAATGACTTCACATTGAGGGTTCGACAGCTCATAGGTAGAGATTCTGCCATGAAGACAGGATCATTAGGGTCCAGAACCAGCACCAGAACCAGCAGGGGATTACACACACATGCTGCTTTCATAAAACCATGAGTCCAGAACCAGCTCTGGGTCAACAGCTAATCATGTTGGGACAGCCGCTTGGAACAGAACAGCAGCTCCAGAACTCAGAATTCTGGGAAGCTCTAAAGTCTATCCATCCACCCCCAGGATCCCTAGATGGTAGGACCCACCAGGAAATCAGTCCTCACATATTTCTGCCCCCAAAAGCACAGATTCTGAATCAGCTGAGTCATGATACAGATTGGAACTGGACTCACCGGAACCTCCTGCAGTTCCTCACGACTGGGATCAGTATCATCTGATCATGGTCTGCGGGGCTGTATTCGGTTGGATCAAACTCCTCCAGAACCTCCTCTGACATCTGCAGCATGTGGGCCAGAGCCGAGCACTGGATGTCTGAGAGCTTCTTCTGCGACCTGTTCTGCGATTTCAGGAACTCAGTGATCTCCTGAAAAACTGAGAGGTCGTTCATCTCCATCAGGCAGTGGAAGACGTTGATGCTCCTGTCTGGAAAGACCTGCAAGATTGGAATGTCACAGTTCATCTCCTTCAGGTTGTTGCTGACCTTCTGGATGGCCTCGGGACTGTAGGCGACCCGACCCAGCAGGCGATCCAGCAGCTTCTGGTTGGACTCCACAGAGAGGCCATGCAGGAAGCGGACCATCAGGTCCAGATGGCCGTTTGGACTGCGCAGGGAAATCTCCATGATTTTCTTCAGGAAAGCATCCAGAGTTGCCGCTGAGTGTCTGGACATCCAGCGCCTGCCCAGGAGGTCCTGCAGAGCCTCAATGCTTCTGCTTCTGTGGCAGTGGAGCACATAGACAGCAGCCAGAAACTCCTGGATGCTCAGATGGACGAAGCTGTAGAAGATGTTCTTGTACAGCCCTCTCTCTGCCTTGAAGACTTGTGTGAAGACACCAGAGTACAGTGAGGCGTCTCTGACATCGATGCCACACTCTCCCAGGTCGGATTCATAGAAGATTAGGTTTCCTTTCTGCAGCTGCTCAAAGGCCAGTTTCCCCAGAGACTCCACCATCTTTCTCATTTCTGCACTTTCTGTGGCTCCTCCGTCACACTTGACCCTCTTCACTTTCGTCTGAACCACCAGGAAGTGGATGTACATTTCAGTAAGGCTCCTTGGAAGCTGCCCTCCCCCTCTGGTTCTCAGCTCGTCCCCGAGAACTCCAGCAGAGATCCAGCAGAAGACTGGGATGTGGCACATGATGTGGAGGCTCCGGCAGCTCTTGATGTGGGAAATGATGCTGCTGGCCTGGGTCTCATCTGGGAACCTCTTCCTGAAATATTGCTCTTTCTGCTCGTCAGTGAAGCCTCTGACCTCCGTCACCATGCTGACGCAGTCAGTAGGGATCTGATTGGCCGCAGCAGGCCGTGTGGTTATCCAGAGGCGAGCAGAGGGAAGCAGCTTCCCCCTGATGAGGCTGGTCAGCAGCACATCCACTGAGCCGGACTCTGTGACGTCATTCAGGGGCTTCTTTTTCCAGTCCAGAAGAAGTCGGCTCTCATCCAGACCGTCAAAGATGAACACAACCTGGAACCTGGAAAAGCTGCAGATTCCTGCTTCTTCGGTTGCAGGAAAGAAGTAATGAACAAGTTCCACCAAGCTGAACTGTTTCCCTCTAAGCTCATTCAGCTCTCTAAAGGTGAAGGGAAACAGGAACTTGATGTCCTGGTTGGCTTTGCCTTCAGCCCAGTCCAGAGTGAACTTTTGGGTCAGGACTGTTTTCCCAATGCCAGCCACCCCTCTCGTCACAACTGCTCTGATTGGCTGCCTTCTTCCAGGTGGGCCTTTAAAGATGTCTTCCTGTCTGATGGTCGTTTCTGGTCCGGCTGCCTTCCTGGAAGCTGCTTCAATCTGTCTGACTTCGTGTTCATCGTTGAACTGTGCGGTGCCTCCCTTTGTGATGTAGAGCTCGGTGTAGATTTGGTTCAGGAGGTTGTCATTTGCTTCTGAATCAAGCCCAACAGACACCCGCTCAAACTTCTCCTGTAGCGCAGCTTTCAGGTCCTGCTGACACTCCTGGACAATCTCTGGATGGAGACAGAACAAACCCTTTATTGTTTAAGGCCAGACAGATCACAGTTTTTGTGGGAGTATCTTACATACATCAGTCTATAAATGAACGTGTGACTACATTACTTCTGTGATCATCAGTGAGGTTTTGGGTTATCGGCTTAAGTTGAGCCGATGGCCAAGTACAGGGTAGGGTAAGGTAAGGCAGGGGAGGGTAGAGTAGGGTGAGGTAGGACCGGGTAGGGTAGGATAAAATAGTGTAGGGTAAGGGTAGGACAGAGTGGAGTAGAGTAAGGTAGCGTAGTTTAGGATAGGGCAGGGTAGAATAGGGTAGGGTAGAGTAAGGTAGAGTAGGACAGGGTGGAGTAAAATAAGGTAGGGTGGCATTGGATAGGGCAGGGTAGAATAGGGTAGGGTAGAGTAGAGTAAGGTAGAATATGGTAAATTAGAGTTTGGTAGGTTAGGGTAGCATATGATACGGCAGGGCAGGGAAGAGTAAGATAGGACAGGGTAGAGTAGAGTAAGGTAGGGTAGGGTTGGATAGGATAGTGTAGGGTTGAGTAAGGTTGGGTACAGTAAGGTAGTGTAGGGTGGGGTAGAGTTAGGTAGGGTAAAGTAGAGTAAGGTACAGAAGGGTAGAAAAGAGTAGGGTATGGTAGCGTAGGATAGGGTAGGGCAGGGTAATGTAGGATAGGAGAGGGCAGGGTAGGGTAGGATAGTTTAGGATGGGACTGGGTAGAGTAGAGACTTAGACTTAGACTTAGACTGAACTTTATTGATCCCTTGGGAAGACTCCCTCAGGAAATTAAGGTTACCAGAAGATACTGGAGAGGCAGCCGTCTACACAGCGCCAGAATCAAATCTTCAGAACCAAAAGAATACAGAATACATTGGGAAAGCGGTTGCAGGAAGAGGGAAAAAAAGGCCCAGTGCCACGCCCCCTACAGGGGACGTAACAGTGATTTAAAAAAACACCTCAGTACACTTAAGCACAGATACAGTCAAATCAAGGACACATAGGGAGGGAGGGATGGTGGGGTTGGAAGGAAGGGGAAAGGTAACAGCGAGTCAGTGAGTCCCAGGAATGCATGAAGTCTGTACTTGTGAGTAGGGTAGAGTACAGTATGGTAGGACAGGGTAAGGTAGGGGTAGGGTACAATGGGGTAGAGCAGCATTGTGTAGGGTAGGTTAAGGCACCCCACAAACCTGTCCCCCTAAGAACAGAGCCAAGTAGGTTCTAGTGGATAATCCATCAGACGGACTCACCTTCAGGGTCTGACAAGTGTGGGCGGAGTTCCATGTCCAGATCATTTCTGTCGATTTGAACCAAAAGCCTTTTTGTGACTGTGACTGTGTTGATGCAGTACGTCATGAACATTAGATCCACTGTATCCATCCTGTCTAAATTCTCCAGTCGGGATTTTGGGATTGATGGGAAGTCTCCAAGGCCCCCCCTTAGGGACAAAAACCACTTAAATCTTTTAAACTCTTTATCCACTAAATCCTCCAAAGTCCGGAGGAGGACTTCCTTCTTTGTCTTTCTCCTTTCTCCTGGTGGTGCTGCCATCTTTCACTCTGATCAAACAAGAAGAGAACAGGAGAAAAGTGAGAAGCAGTATAAGGAACCCAGCAGCATCCTGCTCACTGACAGGCTGTCGATGAGGTTAAACCATCTTTGACCAAATTTAAATAAGTTTGACCAAGTTTAACTGAATATAACCAGGTTTGATCATGTTTAACCAGGTTTAACAAATGTAACCAGGTTTAACCTAATTTTATGTTTGTGCATTTAATAGACACTTTTATCCAAAGCGACTTACAAAGTAGAATATGTACACGTGTATTTCCCCGTGTAGGGTAGGGTACTCTCACCACTATACTAACCGCAATTGTACCAGGTCTGGCCAGTTTGACCAATTTTAATTAGGTTTAACCAGGTTTAAGACTGATTTAACCAAGTTTGATCAGGTTGGACCAGGTTTGATGTTAAACATAATATCTGACAGACTCTGTGATGAGGTTTCACCAGCTTCGACCTATTTTAATGAGGTTTCACCAGGTTTAATAAGGTTTAATAAGGTTTAATCCGTTTAAACGAGGTTTAAGAAGGTTTATTGAGGTTCAACCAGGTTAAATTATAGGTTTACGCAGGTTTAATTCTTTCTGATGTCGTTCCGGCTGTGTGAAGCTGACACACCCACGTCAAAAAATTCAGCAAGATACTTCCTGTTGGGATGCGTGAGGAGTAGACGCTCGCTTGGACTGCTGCTGCATCTGTGCTTTACATACTTCCCTGAAACCTCATCTCCTTTGCAGAGAGTACAGTATTTAATTTTTTTTTAAAGTTATTCTTTCTCGTAAGACTCAATTTGTCATGTCCAAGGCCAAAGGAAAATCCTCTGAACGAGAAAAAGACGCGCCCCCGACTACAGCTAGCATAACAATGGCGGACATTAGCTCGCTCCTTAGCAATCATAAAGAGGCCCTGTCTGCAGAGTTCAAATTGTCTTTTGAGTCTCTGAACTCCACACTGAACAGCATCAACTCTACTATCACGGATCACGGTCAGCGTATTTGCTCTTTGGAAGATAATGCAACTGCTTCTGATGCGCGCTTGCTGCAGGTGGAGAAGGTGTGTGCTAATCTTCAAAAAGAAAATGGGATGCTGAGAGCTAAAGTGGTGGATCTGGAGGGGCGCAGCAGGCGCCAAAACATTCGCATTATCGGTTTACCAGAAGATATAGAAGGTCCCCGGCCATCCTCGTTTTTTTCTCAGCTTTTGACTGAAGTCTTCGGTCAAGACGCGCTCCCTTCCCCTCCTGAGATAGATCGAGCGCACCGCACCCTCGCCCCCAAGCCCGCTCCGGGATCTCGTCCTCGCCCTGTCATCCTGCGCTTCCACAGATTCCAAGAGAAAGACCTGATTATCCGTGAAGCCCGCAAGAGGGGTGCACTGTCTTACCAGGGACATAGGATCCGCTTCTATGATGACTACAGTCCAGAGGTTGTGAAGCAGCGCAGCGAATACAGCGGTGCCATGACCGAACTGTACAAGCGGGGATACAAGCCGGCGTTGCTATTTCCTGCAAAGTTGCGCATCACACTCCCGAACGGAGATAAGAAGTGGCTCCCGTCAGCTGCGGATGCGGCTAAATTCGTCCAGGATTTGGGTCAGGCTTAAAAAAAACAAACAAACAAACAAAAAAAAACCCACGTAACATTCTTTGTCGCTTTGGAAATCTAACTTTGGTTTCTGGTTTCTTTCTCTTTTCAATTGCGTTTTATTTTCCTAATTCATTGCGGCTTGTTGGCCCTATTTGTTAGTGAATAATACATTACATATATGCAGCTTGATCATTCAAAGCTGTAAGGAATGAGGTTCTAATCTAATTTATCTGTTTTTTCATAATGCAGTGGCTAATAGCTGGGATTTAGGAAGAAGGAAGTATTAAAATATGCTGATAGGTTTATCAGAGTTTTGGTGCCAGCCTTTTGCGACACCTTTTCTTTTCTGTTTTTCTTTTCTTTTTTCTTTTGGTTTTCTCTTCTCTTTTTTTGTGTGTGTATTTTGCGGGTCTCCTTTATCTGCTTGTTTTGATGCTACTCATTACATATGTGACACATTTCATACCTTACTGTCATTTTCATATATATCACACCTAGGGCACCATGCCAAGTATTAACGCCCCATTAACACCAGGGGATTCTTTAAGATTTGTCAGTTGGAATGTGAAAGGGTTGAACTCTCCTATAAAGCGTAAAAAAGTATTCAATCACCTAAAACACTTAAACACAAAAATTGCTTTTTTACAGGAAACACACATAAAAATGTCAGACCAGCTCAGGCTTCGCTGTGGTTGGGTTGGCCAGGTGCATCATTCATCATTTAATAGCAAGGCACGTGGGGTTGCTATTCTAATACACAGATCTGTTCCCTTCTCTGTGACCAAAGTCATACCAGACCCTAACGGCCGCTATGTTATTGTTCTGGGAAGAATTAGCAGCAGCAATTTGGCATTAGTAAACATATATGGCCCAAACTGGGATGATGAGGACTTTTTAAAAAAAAATTTCTTCTCACTTCCTGATCTAAATAACAGCCAGCTCATTCTTGGGGGTGACTTTAACTGCTGCCTTGACCCTTTACTTGACCGTTCCTCAAGCAAGTCACATTCAGTCTCTAAGTCATCCAAAGTTCTACATACATTTATGCAGCAATACGCAGTCTCAGACGTTTGGCGATATTTTAACCCTAACACCAGAAAATTTTCCTTTTTTTCCCCAGTGCATTCTACTTTCTCTAGAATTGACTTCTTTCTTCTTGATAACAAACTGCTCTCCTCAGTTAGGTCATGTGGCTATAATCCCATCGTAATCTCAGACCACTCTCCTGTCATCTTGGACCTCTCTCTCCCAGGCAGACCTGCTTCACGGCCACCGTGGCGTTTTAACTCCGTTTTACTCAATGATGCTGTTTTTGTCAAAACTATGAATGACCATTTAGACCTGTTTGTCTCCTCTAATGTTACCCCAGATGTATCAGCTGCAACAATTTGGGAGACATGTAAGGCATATTTACGGGGGGAGATAATAGCTTACTCAGCATATCTTAGAAGAACAACCACACAAAAAAGTCTTACCCTATCTAATGCTATATCTGTCCTACAAACAAAATGCGCAGAGTCCCCTGCTCCAGATCTTATAAAAAGTCTGTTGATAAAAAAGGCTGAATTTGACGCTCTAGCCTCTGACACAGCTGTGGCACTATTATTAAAATCCCGTTATAGTTATTACGAGTTTGGGGACAAGCCCAGCAAAATTCTTGCTCATCAGATCCGACAGAGAGCTTCAAACCAGCACATCGCTGAGATTAACATCTCCAATGGGACTTCTATTAATCCGCAAATTATTAACAATCAGTTTAGAGACTTTTATTCTGCTTTATACACCTCAGAGTGTTCACCCGATCAAGCTCAATATGAAAGTTTCTTTGATAGTTTTACTATCCCTACGATTGATCCAGAAACTGCCTCTGATTTAGACAAGCCCTTTACACTCGCTGAGGTCAAGAGTGCTATATTATCAATGCCGAGTGGAAAATGCCCTGGACCTGATGGCTTCCCATCAGAGTTCTATAAGGTCTTTTCTGACAAGCTATCTCCCCTTCTGCTTAACATGCTTAAGGAAGCAGGTGAATTTGGTGCTCTCCCTCTCACAATGCGACAAGCTACTATCTCGCTTATCCTAAAGAAAGATAAAGACCCACGAGTCTGCAACAACTACCGGCCAATTTCATTGCTCTGTACAGATGTCAAGATTTTAGCAAAAATGTTGGCAAAACGTCTGGAAGTAATCATGACCAAAATCATCGACTCTGACCAGACAGGCTTCATTAAAAACAGACACTCCTTTCATAATATTAGGCGGTTGCTAAATATAATGTACTCACCTACATCAGCTGATACCCCTGAAGTGATTATCTCAATGGATGCCGAAAAGGCTTTTGACCGAGTAGAATGGTCCTACTTGTTTTACACCTTACAACGCTTTGGGTTTGGCTGTTAATTTATTTCTTGGATCAAATTGCTATACACTTCTCCATTAGCCAGTGTTCGCACAAATAATGACCACTCAGAATATTTCCATCTAGGCCGTGGAACCCGTCAAGGCTGCCCACTCTCCCCTCTTCTGTTTGCAATTGCTATAGAGCCTTTAGCTGCAGCCCTCAGATCCAGTCCCATGCGCGGCATCACGAGAGGTGGGATAGACCATAAAGTCTCTTTATATGCTGATGACCTCTTACTCTTTCTCTCAGACCCAGAGACCTCCATGCCTCTGGTATTAGACCTGCTTGAGAAGTTTGGACAAATATCTGGATATAAACTTAACTTTAATAAAAGTGAGTTATTTCCAATTAATGATGCAGCTACAACCTATCCTCTCACCAGTTTACCATTCAAGATCTCGCTGCAATCATTTAAGTACTTAGGAATTTATGTAACTAAGAATTACTCTCAACTCTTTAAAGTTAATTCTACTCCCTTACTTGACCAGCTGAATCAGGACTTACAGCGCTGGTCCATCCTGCCACTTTCTTTGGCAGGCAGGATCAGCTGTATCAAGATGAATGTTTTGCCGAAATTCTTGTACCTTTTTCAGTGTTTACCAGTATTTATCCCCAAAAAAATTTTCAGGACACTTGATGCTTCAGTTTTTCACTTCATATGGAACAAAAAACCTCCTAGAATACGAAAGAGTATCCTCCAGAAAAGTAAAGAAATGGGAGGGCTTGCCATGCCAAATTTCTTGTGCTATTATTGGTCTGTTAATATTCGTACAATGCTATTCTGGAGCAATGTGAGCTGTGAGACTCCCAAATGGCTACCAATAGAGGAGGCCTCATGTAGCTCTGCTTCCTTGTACTCTCTTTTATGCCTCCCTCCTGCAATATCTCCTATAACTTACACTAACAATATAATTGTTAAGAACTGCCTCAGAATATGGGCTCAGATTATGCAAAATTTTGGCATCCAGAGAATACCTCTTTTATCACCACTAAATTCTAATCCTCTTTTTCCACCTTCGCTCATTGATGACACTTTTTCAGTGTGGAAAAGCCATGGGGTTTTTTCTGTGAAAGATCTATACTTAGATGGTACCTTTGCCTCATTTGCTCAATTAACTTCAAATTTTAACTTACCTGCTGTCCACTTTTTTAGATTTCTACAAGTTAGAGACTTTATTCGTCATCGTGTCCCAGGTTTTCCAATAATCCCTGCCCCCAACATGGTTGATCAACTGCTAGAAATCAGTACCACTCCAAAGGGTACAATATCAAAAATATACAATCTCTTAATGTCCAATCTGTCTCCTGGGCTTGGCCATCTTCAGACTACTTGGTCTGATGAGCTTAACGTAGAAATTGACGATGAAATGTGGAAAACTATTATAGAACGCATTCACACCTCCTCAATTTGTGCCCGACACAGAATAATTCAGTGTAAAGTCGTCCATAGAGCACACTGGTCCAAAAGCAAACTGGCTCAAATCTTTCCGGACGTGGATTCAAGTTGTGTGAAGTGTGGTTTGGGTCCAGCCACTCTCAGCCATATGTTTTGGACCTGTTCCTCTTTATCTCAATTTTGGAAATCTGTTTTTGACTCACTTTCTGTAATCACCTCGACCACAGCACAACCCTCTCCACTCATTGCTTTATTTGGTGTCCTCCCCAAAAACCAATTGCTGTCACCCCATCATGCTGACCTTGTGGCCTTCCTCACACTACTCGCTAGGCGCATTATACTGATGCATTGGAAGAATCCTCTCCCACCCACACACTCTCATTGGATAAAAGACGCCCTTTCATTCATAAAACTGGAAAAAATTAGGCATACTCTCAAAGGCTCTGAAATCACATTCTCAAGAATTTGGTCACCATTTCTGGACCATGTTAAGTCTTTGACATTTGATGTGACCCTATGAGTGATGCTCCCCTTACTTTTAAGTTGGCAAACACCCATTATAGAAGTTTTATTACAATTTTAGTAGCACAGAATACATTAAGCCACTCAGGTGCTCCGTCTTAGTTGTTTTCTGGTTAATTTATATTTTATTTACTTTATGGTACCTCTGTTTGTTTATTTTATTATTATTATTATTATTATTATTTTTATTTTTATTTATTTATTTTTTTTTTTTTAGTTTTCTACTCTTTATCCATGTACTTATGGAACTAATTGCTAGGTTGTGTTTGTGTGCCTTGTTCTATTCTTGGTTCTTGTTTTGTCATTTATTGGTTTGTGCTTATTCTCAAAAGTACTGTTTCAAGTATGACTTGAATGTCTATGTATGTTGCTCATTGTTTTGTAAAAATCAGTAATAAAAAAAATATTAAAAAAAAAATAAAAAAAATAAAAAAATTCAGCAAATAGTCTGAATGGTTAGTGCTCCGTTTGTGCAGGTTTGTGCCGTTAAAATTTTCGTTTGTGCACTTTTGGTTTCTGAGATATTAAAAATTGTTTTTTAGGTCATCTAGAGTTCATCATCCCCCCATATC
>CAJRST010008890.1:15413415-15429545 GCA_907169785.1 Menidia menidia | reverse complement strand
ATCTTTATTAAGCAAGTGCAAACCAAATGAAGCATACAAACAGCTACAAACTACAAACAGCGTGGGCATGGGGCAATTGCAATAAAAATAACAAGACAGAAAAAAACTGCCCAAATCCAATCAATATAAATGAATGTGCATGATAATAAAAGCGAACCATAAAAGTTTGTTTTTTAGCAACAAACTGAAACTAGTTAGATTGGATAGGAGGGCTCTCTGTAAATAAAACTTTCTTAATAAAAATAAACATTCAGCAAACCTTTGGACATGTCTCTAGTGGGGGTGGGCAGAACCAAAATAGTGAAAACAGGGGGGTGTTCTCTGAAGACAGGCTGCTACCTGTGAAACAGGGCTGCTCTGAACACCCCCGTTAGAACTTGGTACTGTCCTCCTGGTGTATTTAACCAGACGGGATGAAACTAACAAGCAGAGTGGACGACCAATCAGAACTCTGGTCGACCCAGAACGTATAGACCAGTAAGCAGACTAGGACTCTACAGTCCCAGCCTGGTGGTCTCCTTTCATGTGACTGCTGTATCTGCATCATAAGCTGTGTAAAGGCGTGTGCTGTGTGTGTGTGTGTGTGTGTGTGTGTGTGTGTGTGTGTGAGACAGGTCACCTGTCTCCATGGGGGCGGGCTCCTCCTCCTCTTTGGTCCCTGAGGTGGTGCTGGCGGTGCTGTTTGCAGCCGTCTGCTCTGCGGCTTTGCTGCCTTCGGCCTCCTCTTCCTCCTCCTCCCCCCCCCCCCCCCCCCCCCCCCCCCTCCTGCTGCTGCTGCTGCTGCTGGGCCGCCGCCTTCTCCGCCTGCTCGGCCGCCTCGCGCTCCCTCTCCTCCGCCCGCCGCCTGGCCGCCTCCTCAGCCGCCGCCATCTCGGCCGCGAGCTTCTCCATGTCCACCTCCACCTTCTGGCTGCAAAGCTGGAGACAGGGAGGGGGGGTAGGGTTAGGGTTAGGGCCTGGCAGAAGCCGCCCCCCCCCCGTGGGCCGAGCCGGCCTTTACCCGCTTCAGCTCGGTGTTGAAGGAGTCCGTGGTCTCCAGGAAGCGCCTCTTCTTCTCCTGGTGGCGATCCTCGATCTGCAGCAGCTCTGCCTCCAGCTTCCTCTGAAAGCAGCCAGAGCGGGGGGGTGGTCACTACACAGCCCGGCTGAGGCGGTGTCCCCCCCTGCCCGACTGACTGACTGACCTGGTGCACCATGAGGGACTGGACCTGCCTCTTCAGGACCTGCATGCGGGCCGTGGTGACCACCGAGCGCACGTCGGGCACCACGATCTCGCTGAGGATGTCGCTGATGAGCCGGTGGTTCCTCTGGAAGCGAGCGGCGGCCGTGTGCTTCACCGAGAAGCCGTCGTCGTAGTCTGGGGGGGAGAGGAGAGTGGGGCGGGTGTCATTTGGCGCCCGGCGGGAGCGCCCGGTGGGCTCTGCGACGCGGGCTCACCGTCGGGGTCTTCGGCGGGCTGGATGCTCATGTACGGCTCCCCTTTGTCCAGCCGGCTCTGCCTCTGCCGGCTCTCCTCCTCCATGGCCGCCTCGGCCCGGTTCTTGGCGTTGACGTAAGCCAGGTAGGCCGGCGAGTTGTGGTAGGCCTTCAGAGAGTCGTTGTACTCAATCTGCAGAAAGAGGAAGAGCCTGAGTGAGTGTGCATCGAGCACCTGCTGATGTCAGGGCCCATACACAGAAAACGAAAAGAGATGGGCTTTTTTCCTGAGATGACTCTTTCGGTTTCTTATTTCTGGGCCCTGGATGGCGACTGTGGATCGTACATGAGGGCACTTTGGGTAGCCTGAAATGTCACTGAGCACACCTCTCATTAATGATCATCTCTGTAAGATGCTTTACTTGGTGGTTTTGAACCTAAACTTTGAGATCTTTTATGTAGTAGATTCTGGCTGAACGGTTCAGATATGGTCTAAACTGACAGTTTAGGTGCCAATTTAGATCAAATTAAACAATAAAAAGATAAAATGACGACAGAGCATTGAAAACGTGAACCAGAACCCATGCCTGCAGCGTCAGATCATGGATCCCTTCTCATCAGAGTGGAAATGGAGTACGTGGCAGCTCACCTTTTCGGCCTCGTACTCGTTCAGGTAGTCCTGCTTCTCCTCGTCGGTCAGGTCCCTCCACATCCCTCCGATGATCTTCCCGATCTCCCACAGCTTCAGGTCCGGATTGGACGCCTTCACTTGGTCCCAGACCTTCCGGGCGCGATGCAAGAAGCAGAGAGACGTGTACAAAAGGCAAATCACCCGACACACACGGCCACACAGGTCAGGTCGTGGAATTGCTACAAACAGGACCACTACGAGGGAAGGAGGGAATTGGAGGAGTGCAGAGGAAGGACGGTCTCCCGGGTGATGCCTCCGACTTGTTAGGGCTCTAAATAGGACATGGATGCTAACTATGCTAACTGTCCCAAAATTAATCTTAAGACAGGATCTACAGTTTCATGTCGGCACGAGATTTGAAGGTAGTTTTTGTTTTTGAGGGCATTTGTTTAGAAAGAATAAATCAGAAGAAAAATGAAGCTGGAGACATTGGCGTTTGTCTTTGGCAGCCGCTGGGAGCCAGCGGCGCCCAGAGAGTGGAGAGGCTCCACCTGCGGGTGGAGGCGGTGCTGGGGCGTCGCCGCCCGGCCGTCTGCTACCCTCAAACCCCTGCAGACTTTTCAGGGGAGGGGGGAGGACAAGCAGTAAAAGCAGACACCGTGGATGGGTGTCTTACCTTCCTGCTTACCTTCCGGCTGTACCGCATGTACGGCATCAGGGGCTTGTCTGGAGGCTTGGGAGGCTTTGGGACGGTGATGCCTGAAGAGTTCTGTGGAGAGAAGAGGGGGGGATAAAAGGGAGGGGGGGGGGGGGTGATGACGATGATTAAGGAGCAGGAAGGTAAATGGTGGGGGGCAAAGACAGGGGTGAGGATGGAGAGAGAGAGAGGAGAGAAAAACAGAGCCCATCAGAACAGCTGATCATCATCAGGTGGAGGGACACAGACGTGAAGGGGGGAGGCAAATGTTGTTTAAAAGGTCTAAAAGCTGCATGTTTTAGGCCTCCAGGCCCAGAGCTGCCCCCCGCTGGGGTAGGGGCTCAAATCATGGCCGCTTCATCCCACGTTTGGAGGGATCAGACTCAGTGTTACATAATCAGATCTGGGAAAACACACTCAGGTGGCTCTTTCCTGTAGGTCCCAATTTATTGTTACATGGTTCAGGACTCATGCAGATGGATGCGGGATGCATGCGCCGACATCTAAGCACGCCTGCGTGACGTCTGCATGCCTGCCCAGTGCTGGATCTCAAGTCTCTGTTTTCTGAGAGATCAATCTGAAGGATGGAACTTCAATTTGAACCTCGGCTGAGGCAGAACTATTTTTTTTTTCATTTTGGTTTTCAAAAAGAATGAGGCATCAAAAAGCCACAAGTTGAGCCGAGCAGTGAGATGGGAAAGAGCCGGAAAAGATGGCTGCCTCGTCTTTAACTGGACAAAACCCTCATTGTGATGAAGCCCCACCCGCTTAGAACCTCTAATCTACAGCCTCTAATCTACAGCCTATTTCACGCCATATAAATATATATCGCTCCACTTCTGACTATTCTTAATTCTTTCTAAATCCCTGGATCAATTCATTACCCTGCTGGAGCCTCCGGAGCTCCCTCCCAGCCGGAGGTTGTTGTAGGCCAGATGGCTGTAAGGGTTGTAGCCCACAAACCCTGGGGTGGAAGGCATTTGCTGATGGAAGACAAATGAGACAAAACACGAATGAGAAATGGCTCACAAACAAGAGGAGGAAGAAGGGATCAACAGAAATAAGTGAGAGGGAAAGGAAATCGTGAAAATTTAAGGGTTTTTTGTCTTTTCTTTAATAGGATGGCCTCTTTATGCATGGCAAAAAAAGGCAAGAGGCCCAGCAGGCTAGCGTTCAGAGTGAATGGACAGCAGCAGCAGAAGGCAAAAACGCAGGCGCTTTCATTTTTAAAGGGGTTAACTCAGATGTCTACCTTCTTTCCAGTGAACAATGAGGCAAACTGACTTAGTTTAAGAGCTTAAATGGCAGCACGGAAGGATAAAGCAGGAGTGAAAGCGATGATGGAGAGCAGGGCAAGATTTGAGGCAACCTTGGTGTTTTCAGACAGATTAAAAGAAAGGAAGAAAGACAGGAATAGAAGGCTGAGGCAGAAACAGCTGTCGGCCCCTAAATGACTGCAAAGGCTGGAGACTTACCGTTGTCGGGGCAGGGGGAGGAGGGGGGGCATAGGATGGGCGTTCTGCGGTGGAGAGAAAAGTAAGCTGCCGTTAGTCCCTGGTTAGGTCCACCTTTCCGTTACAGACGTGGTTTTAGACCACCCGTTTTGGCTACACCTCCTCATGATGGACAGAATCCCTTTACCTCTTTAGGGATCCAGTTAAAGTCATGTGTTTTTGTATGCTAACCTGACCAGACTGGATTATGACCATCTTGAAAGTGGGACATCATTATAACCACCCTTTTTTTCCACCAAAGCCCAGGTCTTCCTCAACAAACGTTAGTTTTTTTAATGTCAGAAGTCATCAGTAATAATTCTCCACTCTACTGGAAGAATATACCAGAGCTTATAATTTTGCATAGTTTAGCCTTTTCAACCCCATTTCCCTTCATTAGGGGATAGCGTCTTAGCAGCCAGCCGTGAAAAATCCAGTCAAATCAAGTCAGATGTGCAAGTAGAAGTCCCTTTTTGAAAGAAACAATACACTTTGTTTTGCTTCCTCCTTCACATAATGATCAGACACACAAAGACTTTGTGCTAATAGCTCCTGGGGGTAAAACTCTTGGTGTAAAAATGGTACTTAATGTTGATCAACATTTGATCTCTGTGTCCATGTAAGAGGCTGCTGGTAAACTAAATTAATGGTTATATCGGCTTCAAACATAAACAAAACAATTGCAAACATCCCTGTCAAGTAGCTGAATGACTAAATAATACGACTCCAAGAAGAAAGAAACTGAGCAAAGGCAGCCAAAGTGTAAAGCAAAGCTTTAACTGGGTCAGTAACGTTTTTTTATTTTTTGGGTGCTATTAACTTTCACAACTAACAGGAATGAATCGCTGATGCCGCCGGTACCGTTACTTACTCGACATGGCTGCAGGTCTCTGGGAAGATGCGGATCAGACTCCTAGCATACCTGGAAAGTTGAATGTGGAAGAAGGGCAGAAAATAAAGCCGGTCATTTCTCTAGGAACAATCACGCTGTACATTTTGAGTTGTGAAATGCAGCAGAGACGAGCAGAAAGGGCGAAACGGTTGACAAACTCAACAATGACAACAGTAGCCCGCTAAGCTAAACAGGCTAGTTGGAGTTAGCCTCACGGGCCTGACCTGCCAGCTAAGCTAGCTAACACCGTAGATTTGTTAATCTATCAACATAATTTAACAGACAAATAAAAAATTAAAAAACACTTCAATGTCAATTACATAGTCTAACACATCTACTTAATAATGCCAGTTCTTTACCTCTATAGACACTTGAATAAATCTATTTAGCCTAACGGACAGAAAGCCTCAAACAGCCATTAAAGACATGGACTCATTCAATAGGCTATGCTAAATCAGAAAAATAGTAAACATTTACTTCAGTTCAAATCTATCACGCATCACAGTTACAAGGTTGAAAATAAGTAAGACGTTTCACTTTTTGGAATAAAAAGGCTCGTATCTACTCACTCTCTTGCCCTTTGTTCCACCAGGAGGGCCGCTTGTTCCGCCTGTCTCGCACAGACCGGAAGTACTTTTTGACTCTGCGGAAGCAGGATTTTCGGAATAAAACTGTAACATGGGTGCTGCTAAATGGATCAGGAAAAAAATAAAAATAGTTAAAATTAGTTGTTATTGTTTTAAAATGGCACGTTTATCCGTCCCAAAACATCAGTAAAGTGTGCTTTAAACCCTTGATGCCTGAGACTTTCATTGGTTTTGAGCCACATATAAAATCAAAGTAGTAATTCTGTGCCACCTTTGACTTAACATCTTTAAAATATCCATATGTAAATATGAATAGCTTCTTTGTGTTATTGGGATACTTACATAAAAAAACACCTAATTTTTTTTTTACAGCAGCTGTCAGGATTCTGACACATTTTCTAATACACTGGATGAGAAAACATGCATTGTTTTTATTTGTAAAATATCTGATTTGGTAGTTCATTAAGATATATAGAATTATACCACACGGATGAGCGAATAAATAGTGATTCCATATATATGTACGGGTGTTGGAGAATCCCCAGCTACCATCAGGTAGGCAGGCATGGTACACCCTGGATATGTTACCAGTCCATCACAAAGAAAAATGACAAACAGCCATACACAAACCTTAGTTTGAGATACATTTAATTTAATCTTCATTATCACACTTTTATTTATCTTTAGTTTCTATCTATATATACTTTTGAATGTCTGATTTCTGGTTTTCGTAATTCTACGTAGCTCGTATGCATGTTCTGCATCACAACCATGTAAAAATCCTTGTATTAACACTTGGTCAATAAAATGAATCCTGATTCAGATTTTGCTGACAGTGCTCACTACTTTTGCAATTATTGCACATATTACAATATTTAATCAGATCCAGATTAGGATTTATTTGTTGTAGTTGCATTAATGTAGAGTTAACAATACAAAAAATTCTTTGGGTGAGAGGAACAAACAAAATTGCCATTATTACATGATACATTCGGGATGCTGTGACCCAAATAGCTTGCTAAATTCACCATACTTGTGGTTTATGTTTCTACTTTTTATGTGGCTGGTAAAGCTTTTTTTTATGGAAGTAACATGTTTATAATTCATGGTAACTCGATATTTGTAATTTTTTAATTTGTGCATGGAAATGGGTGAATATGACTTGCAGCATCAATATTTTGTGGTTGAGTATACTACAGTTAGTGTGACACAGTACATTTTATTCAAGAAGGAAACAGGAAGATAAAATTGTCTCAGATTGTTTCACACTTAACATGTGTTTGGAACAAACAGACAACTTTTTACAAATTATTTCAAGTGCTAAATGTCCAAATTCCAGGACATGTTTTCACTTAAATACAAACATACTTAATTTCAATTTTGCATATGAAGATGTTGGTCTGTAAGAACTAATTTCAGTTTATAGAATTTACTTATAATACTTATAAAACTTATAACAATAAGTTTGTAGTGTGTTGTATTCTAGCAATGAGAGGAAATGGAATGTTTGTGAGAAAACATCTTTTGGTTTAATTCCAAATGCTGTTTTTATTACAAGTGAAAAACAGAAAGTGGGGTCAAAATCAGTAACAAACGGAGTGGTTTGAAAACTTATAAAAACTTCCCAGCTGTGTGGGAGCTCAATGAAACATGCACCGGTGGCATTTCACTCTCCTCACACTTTGATTCACTTCCTGGACACCTATGAAACAAAAAAGAAAGAAAGAAAACTGTGTAGCTCCAGTTCTCTGTCTTGAATGTGGAGAGTTTTGTTTGTTTGTTTATTAATTTGAGGCTTCCCTCTTTTTAATAAACTACGAAAAACTGTGAGTAGAACTAAAAGAATTCTAAAAGAAAACAAAACTCAGCCATTCGCATATCGTTACAAGGTCTTGTCATGATTGTTCTGCTTCTTTTTGAGGCGGGTCTTCAGGGCGAACAGGTCTATGTAGAGGATCTGGTTCAGGACAGCAGAGGCGCAGAGCAGGGCGCCATGCAGAGCTCCAGCCATGCCGTTGCAGAACACATCCTGACCTGCAGCCACACAAAACATGTAAGAGCCGGTCAGACAGCAGATACCTGGCTCACATGTGCTTTTTCTTTCTACCGGACTCTATCTATTCCCAGTTTGACTCCCAGGAAACATATTCCAGGACATTACAACTTGTCTTATGCTCTTTTGAACCATATACACTTTTTTTTATATTGTCTGTTATATCTTTTATCTTCAATGGCATCCTGCTCTAACTCTGCCTTTTGTACTCTACATAAGCTATTGGAACCAGAATTTCCCAGAAGGATTAATCCCAAGGGATAAATAAAGTTGAGTCTAAATCTAAGTCTAAGTCTAAGTCTAAAAGCTCCCCGGTCCTCTTTCTGTGTGGATGTTCATATTTGACAATATTTGACAAGATTGAAATGCATTAGTACTAGTTATAATGGACTCATTTGGTCAACTTTTGTAGATTTAATTTAGTCAAATCCTTGCATTTTTTGTTTTATTTGCTGGTGTTGTGGTGTTGAGATTGGCTTATTTTGTTGATTTTGTTTAGTCATTAGCTAGTTAGTTGATTCTAAAGCTAACTGTGTTTAGTATTTTTGTTAGAATTGTGTAGATGTTCCCCTCCCCCCTGCCCATGTCCTCAGTGTGTCATTCTGGTCTGATCAGCCAGTATTTAAGGCCTCTTTGTTCAGTTTGTGTTTGTTCAGTTATTTTAAGCTTTTGTTAGGTTACACGTGAATTTTTTGCCTTGACTCAGATTATTCATTTGACTTATTTTAAGGGCCCTGTATTTATTGTTTGAATTTGGTTAATTTGGGGAAATAAAACCCGTTTTTCCTGAAAAGCATCTCTGTGTCCTCATGCTATGTGAAGGCTCAGTCCTTCACATGGATAGAAAATGTACAAATGCCAGATAAACATTGTGGTCAATGTGAGGTCAACGGCTGAGGTTTCAACCAAGGGAAAAAAAGTTTTGCATTATTGAGTAATTTAGAAATAAAAGAAGATAATACTAGACCAATTCATAATGTGACAAGTGATGTCAGATTGAAGCAGATTCAGCTCTTTTTGCTGCCTGAAACCTGTTTTTCTCAGCCAAAGTGAAAATCATGAAACCTTCTCTACTCCTTGCTCATCATCTAGGCCAGGAAGGCTCCGGGAACCCTGAAGCATTTCTAATTATTTGGTTAGAAGCCTGCATTGTTCACTTTGTATCGTCCTGCTCTATTTATTATCTATGTACTTGGGTCAGTTTTTTTGTGTCATTCAACTTGTGGTTGACCACTCTGTTCTGTGTGCTCTCAGTTCATAACCAGTTTAGGCAGGGGGCCACCGTCTCCAGCCTGATTCTGCTGGAGGTTACTTCCTGTTATAAGGGAGTTTTTCTCGTCCTTTACCAACCCAGGCAGGGAACGAAGCATAACGAACACTATTCCTTATTGACTTCATATGAAAGTGACTTTAATTGTACTGTCTCCTCAAAATGAATTAGATAATATTTTATTATTTGACTATATAGAAATCAAAACCGTTTTAAACTGAAATATTTAAACTTGAAAATATATGAGTGCACACAAACACACTGGACCATACTGGGGGAATAATATTTCCCGGTTTGGTTATTCCTTTTCGTATGCTTATTCCTTTTCGTATGCTTTTTAGCTTTTTAGCTTGAAAACTTATATATATACAGTATATATATATATATATATACAGTATATGTATATATATTAATATAGCAAGAAATATTTCATAACCAAGTCTCAGGTCACCTGTTAAATAGAGCCCATCGATTGGTGTCTGGGGTCGTGTTTTGGCCACTGTTTCAGGGATGAATCGCTCCAAGTTGTGCTCGGCGCCGTACATCTCACCTCTCGGAGCTCCCAGGTAGTGGACATTAGTTAGAGGGGTTGCAGCATCCACCATCACCACCTAAACCACAGATCCACAAAATGTCTGTTTCGTATTTGCCTGCTCAAAAAGAATCTGGTTGAACAGCATCCGCTGGCCACAATATAAAAAACAATAGCTTTCTTTATTCTTTACACATATCATCCACATCAACCACAAACATTGATGTGACTTCCTCAAACACTTTCTGTTCTAAGTGTGACGGGCGTGGCACAGGGACCCAAATCCAAACCTTGTCTCGCAGTTGAGGAAAGATGATTAAAGCCCACTCCAGAAGCTCCTGGGCCATGCTGTCCTTCAGGTCCAGGTAGTCCTGCCCTCTCTTGCCGAGTTTTGTGCCGCTCCATTCTTCGAACCACTCATAGCGTGCCATGGTCAGCAGTGTCATGCAAGACTTACCTACAGGGAGTCAGCAGGAAATGGAATGGAGGAGAGATTTCTGATGAAAGTGGATGATAGTTTCTGATGAATACACTGCATTTCAGCTGACAGATGACTGTGTTACCTGGATGCCTGATGCTGGCTGTGGGGTCTTTAGCAGAGGGGAAAGTGATGAACATCATGGGGATGTTCCCCAACACTTGCTCTCTGCTCAGACAACTGTATCGCTCCATTCTTTCAAACACAGACAGAATACGTTAGTTATGAGCACTAGAAACAGCATACAGTAAAATGTAGGCAGGTGGGACTGAGCTAACACCACGGGTGCTTTACACATGGAAACATGCAAAACTTGGGTCGAAAACCATGGGGAAAAAATGTGTTGCTGTGGAAGGCAACAGAGGGGATATTTAAAAAGGCAGAAGAAAAAAACCTACAGAGTATCCAAATCGTTGTCCTTATACATCCAAAAGTTGGTTGAAACAATGTCCAGCTCCTCTTTGGTTCCGTCGAGACCAACAAACACCAAAAAGGAACCCATTCCGTGTCGAACCCCTCCCAAAAGGGACTGGATCTCTATGGACATGCATGAACATAACATGGACACAGCACAGACAGTGCAGGGAATGCAGACTGTAGGGATGGAACATCTGAAACCTGTGTGACCGAGTGTGAAGAAGTTACCTGTTTTTTCCTGTACGTGCTGAGGTAGAAATTTCTGGAAGGTGTTGAAAATGCCAGCATTGGAAATAACAACAGGGGCATGGATCTCAATCTCCCTTTTTCCTTTAAGAACCGTCACACCTGAACACAAATGCAATGCAAACGGGCTTATTCCGAGAGCCACTTTAATTTGAATTCAGAATTGATTCTACACGAATTAATGGGATGCTCTTGATCAATTGGATCACCGGGAGATGTGAGCACCTCTTTAAAATGACCAGTTAAGACCATCCAAACTCCTACTGGTTGTCAGTGGGTCTTGGAGGGTCGTGCTCTCAAACAAGCTCCATATGCATAGCTCAGCAGAACAGGCCATGGGTTTTTTCCTGGATCCGAACTCACCACAAGCCTTCCCCTGGCTGTTGACCAGGATTCGCTGCACCGGGGCCCTGACCAGCACTTCCCCGCCTGCCTGCTGAATGACTGGAATGATGTGAAAGGCAAATTCACTGGCACCCCCCAGAGGGTAGTACGCGCCCCGTTTATAGTGGTGGAGCAGAAGAGCGTTGATGAGGAAGCTGGAGCTTTTGGGAGGAACGCCTGTAGGAAAAGCAGAGGAGGGGTGAGCTGAGGGCTGTGAGCACCAGGCCAGGACTGGCCTGTGGGACGCCGTGCAGCTGGGAGTGAGCAGCACCGTAGAAGAAGTAGGCAGACAGAGCCTGCAAGTCCTTGTTCTCTGTGAGGCTGGACATCATGTCTGAGTGGCTGGTGGTGGCCAGACGAAACACAGCAGACATGCGATGCAGGAGGCCAGTTCGGACCAGAACGGTGACAAGCCAGGAGGGAATGATCTTCAAAGCCGCAATCAAAGGGGTCCTCCGAGACGAAAGCTGCAAGAGAAGACAGTCCGAGGTATTGTTCGACAACTTGACTAACCAAAAGATTTTTTTGAATACAACAATGCCTCTGGGTTGTTTTGCACTAAAGTTTTTCACCACCTTTGTTGTTTTCATTGTAAACAAGTTGGTAGCTAGCTCTGTGCTGGGCTTTACCCTCCTGAGAGGCTGTCCTCCCATGAGGACGCAGCATTTCTGCCTCTTTACCAGGATCCTTCTTTGTTTTTTACCTTTGACCTATTGGCCTCATAGCAGACACTATCAGACACTGCTGTTAGAAATCTAAAGGAAAATTCTTTTAGACACTTTACACCAATCATGTTCTTATTGTGGACTTAAAATGTTGCAAATAAGTGATTTGGACCCCTCAGAACTAAATAAAAATAAATATCTAAACAAACATTTTCAATCTAAAGATAAACCCACTGAGCCTCTATGAAGAAAAACTACCTGAACCAGGACTAAGTCTAGTTATTAAACTGATCAGCTCCTACTGATCCAGAGATCTGGAACAAAGCAGAACCAGATCAAAGCTGGACTCTCAGGAGGATATGCTTGATTAACCACAAAAAATAACTACCAGCGGCAAACAAAACAATTTTTCAAGTGTCAAGATACTTCGGTGTGTATTTCTGTTGGAACAATATTCATCTTACAAAGACACTCAACCACTGTTTTTCTGTATGTTATTCAATATGGATGCACAATGACTTTATCATTTTTTTTACTGTGAAATAATTCAGAAATCAGAAATAAGTGAGGTAAAGTTTAATGTGATCTATTTAGTACTGAATGCCAACACTGGACAACAAAGTGCTGACCAATTATTGACTATTTAAACCTGTTTAGCATAATTTATTTGGATAGATTGTGTGTTATGTAATGTATATATATTTTATTTTTATTTTGAAATGATAGATTATTTGCAGACAAAAATACTTTTTTCACTTTGCACTGTTACAGGCTCCTAACTTGTATTGTGTTTCACACAGTCACATGATGAGTTTCACTCTTACTCTACCTTCATCAGTCTCATGAACTCATCGATGGCTCCCTCCTCTCCTGGGAACTGTTTCTTTAGGGAGGCTGCCATCTCAGTCTTCCCTGCATGAATGTGGTATTCTCTGAGTATGACACAATGCACAGTGGGAAAGGGGAAACAGGTGGAGGGGTTTGGTCAGAATGCTTTAAAAGAGGCGTTTAAATTCCAGATACCCAAAACAAAAAAATAAAAAAAATAAAATGAAGACAAAAATTAGCTTGAGAAACACCAATTATTAGATATTAATGAGGTTACAGGTGTGTGCAGTTCTGAATAGAAGCCCCCTATTTTTCTTTAAAGGAAATTTGCCAAATAAAACAAGAAATAAAGGAAAGTAAAAGAAGAAAAGTTGAAATATTGAATTTGAGGTAAAAAGTCAAAGTCCAAGTCGGCTTTATTGTCAATTCTGTATTACACACTCAGTCAGAATCCACATTTTGTACTCTCCTGCTTCCAGACAACACAGTAACAATGAGAAATAAAAGTAAGTTTTAATATGAGAAAAATTATGAGCATAAGTAAAAACTTAAAAATATATGCTCATGTGCAAATCAAAAACCAAAGGAGGCCTACCGGCGTTGGTCGGGTGGACCCAGAAAGACTGTGTCATAGTGCTGCTCTAACTTTGTGAACTGTAGCTGTCCCTCTGTGATCTGGTCCAGAGCAACTTTTAACAGGCCGTTCTCATGGAGCTGGCCCAGGTAATGGATGCCTGGTAGTGGTGAAAAGAGTTAGATCTTCTTTTACATAGCATTTTTTTAATCGTGTATAAAAATGTATCTATTCTTAATCTCTTCAGTTATAATAATAATACATGTACTTTACAATCAATCAACCAAACAACCAACCGGCTGACAAAGAAATGATCAAAATGGAGCTCCATTTATCAGTATCTGATCTGTCTTGGACAACATGGTGACATTTAAAAATGGCGTAGTAATGAAATGACATTTGTATTTATGAAAGTGCGACCGTCTTTCGAAGCTGTAATCACAGTTTGGGTTCATTATGCACAGAAAGGGAACTCTTAATTTATTCCTTTGTCTTTTCTTTGTCTTTGTGGGCCAGGATGAAATGCTGATGGCAAATTAAATAGACTGACAACACAGTCAGTTACAGTAGTGAATTTTGGACAAAAAGTGTCATATATGAAGTATAAAGCAAAATATAGTTTGACCTTGTTGTTTTAACAGATCTTATATCATTTTCTGCTGTTTACATCACAATCAAGCTTCATGGATCTACTAAAAAGTGAAAATTTCTATGGCAACCTACCCACATCGAACTCAAATCCCTTATTCTGGAAGGTGTGTGTGCAGCCTCCAGCCTGGTCATGTTGCTCCAGGACTAAAACCCTCTTCCCCGCTTTGGCCAACAGCGTTGCTGCTGCCAGACCTCCAATGCCACTGCCGATCACCACTGCATCCAGAGCAGGGGGGATTTGGTCCTCACGAAACCCTGTGAACAAGTTGGTCTTTTTCTGTCAGTATCTAAACAAAGGCAGGTCAGAGCCATTGTCAAAAGGTGCTTTTAGCTCTGTGCATAGTTGTTTTAACTAAATGAAACCTTGGAACATCAAATAAATATGTACAGTAGTATATTATATTATAGCATAGCATAGTATAGTATATTATAGTATAGTATATTATAGCACAGCATAGCATAGTATATTATAGCATAGCATTGTATAATATATTATATCATATTATATACTATATGATTAGCATGTAGTATATTATAGCATAACATGTATGCAATGTATATAGTATAGTATATTATAGCATAGCATTGCATAGTACATTATAGCATAGGATATTAAAGCACAGCATAACATAGCATATTATGGCATAGTATAGCTTAGTATAGCATAGCTTAGTATTGTATATCATAGCATAGCATATCATAGTATAGTATTTTATAGCATAGCATATCATACTACACTATAACATAGCATAGTATAGTATAGTACAGCATAGCATAGTATATCATATCATAGCATAGCATACCATAGTATAATATATTTTAGCATAGCATATTATAGTATAGTATAGTATAGTATACCACAGCATAGCAGAGCGTATTATAGCATAACATAGCATAGTATATTAAAGCATTGCATAGTATATTAAAGCATAGCATAGTATATTATAGCATAGAACAGTATATTATTGCATAGCACAGTATATCATAGCATAGCATAGAATAGCATAGTATAATATATAATAAAATAGTTTAGTATAGCATAGCATAGTATAACATAGTATAGAATAGCATATTATTTATTTTCACAGAGGGAAGCAAACTGTTCAATCTGGTCAGTGAGGCTTGTTGCTGAAGTTGTGTTCTCCTGGGTTTAGATGACAATGAAGGAATGGGAGAGAAAGGATGTTTGGATCCCTCCACAGCTTGATTTGTAACATTAAACTTTCAATGCATTTCATAAAAACTGTTTTTTTTCCGGTATTCTTCAAGTAAAGGGATGTGTGGCTTTTTATCAAGCAGAGGATTAACAGCTGCATCTCATGTTAAATATACAGTACTAATCTCTTTTATTGTCTCTTCAATCGATATTAAAGTATTCCACCAAATAGTAGTTTCGACAAAGAAATCTTAATCCAGTCTCACATATTTACAAATGTAGAAGCTTTCTTTATCGTTTAATTTAAAAAAAAGTTTTTTTTCTCACAGTTTCCTTGAACACATTGTGATTGATTTAATAGACAAATCTTAAAATAAATCGTATTGTACTGTACTGGTATTTACAAGGTGCGGGTATTGTCAAAAAATACATTCATAGTGAATAGATTTATCCAGATGAGGTAAAAGTATCCCAGATCTTTTACTTTTGGTTCGGTTTTACCTTTCTTCAGCCTGGCGTCCCTCTGCTTTTGGTCCGTGACCAGGGGCCCAGGTGGTCTCAGGCACTTCTCGCTGAACACCTTATAGCGTTTGCCGGTGGTCAGGAAAAAGGTGAAGAGCAAAGCCACCAGCACACAGCACAACCCAGCAAGCAGCCACCACATAGCTGAAAAGAGCGGAGATCGGACCAAGAAGAACACTGATATGTTAGAGGGAAGAGACAGAGGTCAATAGGACTTGTTTGGGTTAAAAAAGAGGCAAGCTCTCCAAAAGAAAAGCACCGGGTTGCAGAGGAGGGAGCTGTAGGATTGTGGAGTAGAGTTTAAGTAAAGGGAGAAATGGTTAATTCAATGAAAAGAAGCATTACAGTTATATGTAACATGTGACAGTTTGAAGATTCCCTCTCAAGAATGATAGGAGTGGGAACCCATTCTCCACGCCGAGCACATGAGACGAGCAGAGAAAAGAGGCCTGGTTGTTTGTAGCCAGATCAGGCCCGTTTGGAGGGGCGCGCACGGCCCAAAAGCCACTCTGTTGCTGGTTAACAACCAGCCTCAGGATGTGAGCTCTGATGGGCTCTCACAAAAATCTCTCTGTGTGGCTGGAATCACGATCTGGTTTCACTGGGTGACTCAACAAAGATGGTTTTAGGGCTTAAAT
>CAJRST010008890.1:15366696-15378672 GCA_907169785.1 Menidia menidia | reverse complement strand
GTATGTATGTATGTATGTATGTATGTATGTATGTATGTATGTATGTACGTATGTATGTATGTACTGTATCTATAGAAGCCATCCTCCACCATTAATGTGTATTTATGGACTTATGTCATTATCATACATACATGCACATGTTTGTTGCTGTCCTCCTTGAATTTATGTATGCATGTGCCATGTTTATATGTGAGTATTAATGTATTTGTATGTATGCATATGTACAGAATGTCACCATCATTCACTGACATATGTACCTCACGCTGTGCCTCTGTTGCTAATTCTGCCATGTGGCTAATAAACATACAGTTTTTTGTCAACAAGCTTCTCAAGCATTTAGCTTCCTTAAAAAATACTGTCACCAGCAAGAAAAGGGCTAGACTGGACTCACTAGACCGGACTCACTCCAGTGTGTGCAACAACAAACCTGAGACTTTGTGTCAGCGACAAAGTTATTCAGGGGCTGTTCACACTGGAGGAGACACTTTACTAGTTTTAGGGGGCAAGGGGAAGATGAAAAGGGGATCAATTACTTTTACTGGTAGGCTAATTAAAACACATTTAGGCTACGCTAAGTATGAGAAAGAATGTAATTAAACTAAATTGAAAATTTCAAGTAATTTGAAGTAAAAATGAGTCCTGTTACTACCATTTCGTATCAGGGCTATATGTTTTTATGGTCATATAGTTAAATCTGTATATAGATGTTATATTACAACATGGAAACCCGTGGCTCAAACGTATATGTGGATAAAATTGATTTTATTTCTAAAATACGTGGGTATGTATTACATAAACACGTATAACTTGCTCTGTGTTGTTTTTTAATTTTGAGCTGTATTAATGGAAAAAAATGTCATACTCTGTGACCCCACTCAGATTTTTTTTATTCGGCAAATGCTTGATTTTTTTTTAAACACCAGCTGCTCTCTGTAGGTAAAATGGACCACCTTAAAAAAAGGAAAAAAAAGCCATACGTTTTCGGCTTTGATTTTCCTATGCACCCCAAAGGTGCATTGTTTTTCAAAAAAACGTGCAGGAAAAAATTTCCTCCAATACCTCCAACAGCATTTCATCTCAATGAATGGCAAAGTTTTACCTTTTCAAAAATAAGTTTAAGAAATGAAGTAAAAAAAGAAAAAGACTTGACTTGAATGACGACTTGAATAAGGATTTTGATGAGACATACATGTGTTAGTCACTAACATTGTAAAAAACCTCCCCCGTGAGGACGTCGGCTTCAGCAGAAACTAAGTTTGCCACCTTTCTGGACTGAAAAATCCATCATCATAATGAATTTCATAGCTGCCAGCCAAAAAAATGTGCACAACGCTCTATATGTGAGGACATTTCAGCCTTTATGAAAATGCTAAAGGATACAGAGAGGGCAGGACAGAGACACCTTTTATCCAACAATATACAGCCCGTTACGCTCACAAAATCATGGACCGTGAAAGACTTGCCATCACTTTTTTTTAGTGTATTAACTGCAATGTCCCAAATAAATCAATAGAATAGTAAACTGTTGCTTCTGTTTTAGTTGAAATCTAATTAAAGATGTTGAATGCATTCTGTGGAATATAAAACCAGCAGAATCAATGCCTTCTCATTAAAAAAAAGTCTATTAGCACAAATAATCTAAATATTATGTGGTCCAAGCAGTAAAGCAGGCAAATGGACATACTTAACAATTCCCATCTCCTGGTCATCATACTGTCTTGCCTGATTTTTTTTGTTTTTGTTTTTGTTTCACTGCACCAAAAAACATGGTGAGTATTTGGTCAACTTTTCCTTTTTCCCTCCTTCAATGAGCTGCACAGCAGACTGACATTTACCCACTAATTTAAACCAGTAGACTATGAAAACAGACAAAACCGACAGCATTCCCGCGGGGTCAAAAACTGACTTGAAGCTAAATCAAAAATCAGAGAGTCAAATCATTTTTGGTATGAACGATAGTCAGTGGAGGGATTTATTCGCTTTTCTATATGGGATATTATTCTGCGTCTATAGGATGATAGATATATTTTCTTGTAGAATAACTTTTTCTCAGCCGCGTACCTCTTTCATCAGCTCCTCAGAGAGTTGTGCTGCTTTCCAGCTCTTCTACTTCACAACAATTGAGGCCAGCATGCTCCCTAGATCCCCCGCGGCTGATGACTTCAGAGCTCCATCTCGAGCTGGGCCTCATTACAGTTTTATGGCAGAGGTCTGCAGAGAGCTCCCTGGACTTTGTGGCCTGACGCTGTGTCAGACGTGGGCCTTTCTAATTCCTGCCCAATCGATTCAATTTGCCAACGGTGAAGCACTGCCAGGATCTAAACATGACGAGGATGATTAAAAGAAGCAAGACTGAGAAGGTAGCATCAGTGTTGGGGTCCACAGCAATGATTCAGATGCTTTTGTGAGTAAAAAAGATTAAAGTGTGTTCTATTTCAATGCTCAAAGCACTACAAACAGCTTGTTATACATTGTATCTATGGATTAGATAGTGTGAGGCCAGATACCAGCGCATGGTGTCAATCATAAGCAATCTGCATCCAACATCTATTAAATTATCCCCAAAAATGCTTTTCTTCTTGACGGGCCTACTCAAAACATATAGCACAGTAATCCAAGAAACTATTAGTGTACAAATGAGAGAAATTTGCTAAATCAAAGGCAATTAAAAACTGCAAAGACAAAAAAAAAAAAAAATCATTATTGTCAATCCTCCAACTGCGATTACATAACACCAATAATGTAAAGTGCAAGTAACTCCGTTTTATGATGATGTTGCATTCTAAATTCTCCCTTTCTCATGTTTCCCCTTCAGTGAGTGTTCATCCTTGTTGCCTGCTCCTACATTATTTATCTGTACAATTCTCTTTGCCTACCCTGTGCGCCCTCAAGCATCTCATAAAAAAGCATCCACAGGCGTTTATTTCTCTGCTCTCCTCGTGTTTGTAGCCATGCTGGTACTATGGCCAATAGATGCAGGTGATTTCTTTAAAGTAAATAAAAGCGATACTAACTGGCGCATTCTTTGTCATTCTGTCATAATTTCTGGATCAGTAGGAGCTGATCAGTTTAAGAACTAGACTTTGTCCTGGTACAAGTAGTTTTTCTTCATAGAGGCTTAGTGGGTTTATCTTTAAAATGTCTGTTCATAGATTAATTTAAATGTTTTTGTTATTTGGTTCTGAGGGTCCAAATGACTTATTTACAACATTTTAATTCCACAATAAGAACATGATTGGTGTAAAATCACTAAAAGCATTTTCCTTTAGATTTTAAACAGTAGTGCCTGATTGTATCTGCTATGAGGCCAAGAGGTCAAAGGTCAAAGAAAAAAGAAGGATCCTGGTAGAGATAGGCAGAAAGGCAGTGTCCTCACTAGAGAACAGGCTCTCAGGAGGGTATAGAGTTAATCCAGCTGCTGTCATTCCTTTTCCTTTCCAAAGGCCTTTGGGCAGCTCTCCTTAAAATTAATCAGCCGCCTTGTTTGGCGCCTGCTGTGACGCTCCAGCAAAGTACTTTTTCTCAGGAAACCAAACGTCACCGAGACCAATTCAAGGTTGTGATTCAGTCAGCTAAGGTTTTAGCAATTAGTACCCGCCCCCCACCTTCCATCCCCCCCACCCCCATGTCTTTTCCCTGTCCATTCACCCTGTTAATTGGATGCTGCCAATCGCTTCTGCTTACAAAAACAATGAAAACAAAGGTAATTCATTGAGTTATTTTTAATGGACTTTATGCAAACAGAAAATATAAAAAAATTAATAAAATTCAGTTTTTTGGTGTAACATTTGTAAACCCTTTGTGCGTGGCTCTTCAGCAGCACAGTGTTTGAGTCATGAGCATGAGCTGGAATGCTCCGGCTCCTCCGTGCCGTCCTTTTTGATGGGAAACTCCAGCGACGTCCTGAAACGGACGGGCACCTGGCGCTCCTCGCTGATTGGCTGATTCTTGGCCACGGGCGCGTGGATCCGAAGCTGCCCGTCGTCCATCAGGGAACAGGAGAGGCCGGACAGATCCAGGTGGCGGGGCAGGTCGATCCTCTGCACGAATCCTGTCTGAGACGAGGCGGAGGCCGAAAAGGAGGCGCAGGAGGACGAGGAGGAGGAGCACTGGCTCTCCTCTGCTCCGGCCTGCTTCATGGCCACCACCGCCAGGCTCCGCCCCTCCACTCTGACAGTGATGTCCCCAGGGGAGTAGCCTCGCGCATCCAGCGTCACCAGGAGATCACCGCTGTTCTCACAGGGCTGCTGGGCGTCTTTGTGCGGCTCTGAGCTGGCCGCCTCCCTCATGTACTCTTTATCATCACACAGCCTGAAACAGGCCACATAGGTCAGAGAAACGGCCACCCTCAAACCCGCTGACAGTGAGAGCCAGCCTCTGCACATACCTTGCCAAGCTGGAGGAAACGATGGGAAACTTGCGGAGCTTGAGGAGGTGGGGCCCCTCGCGGAGCTCCCTCAGGAGGCTGTCGGCCAGCTCGGCCCTCCGGCCGAAGAAGTCCTGCTGCAGAGCGGACAGAGCCGGGGCCACTTCGGGGCCAAGGGGCCACAGCAGTCTGTCCTGGCTCAGGAAAGGGTCATTACCAAACAGGCTGGTCAAAGCTGCATACTGCGACGTCATGGCACCGAGGGGACGGGAGCAAAATAAAGACTTGTGAGCTCCTCCGCTTCTTCAAAGTAAATCCTCTCCTAGACTGAAACTGGAAGCAACCTTTAGATATATATATGTCCCAGCCTGTGTGCTGTGTCCCTCCTACCAGGCTATTTCAACCCATGAGCTCACTGCAGCTCGCTGTGTGCCAGCGGGGTCAGGAATGCCCTGCTACTCATCAAAAAGCTAAAGACGGCAGCTGAACGCGTCCCGCTTGTGAGCACAACAAGGAAGACGCTCTATTCCTGAGTCTGCGTTCTTAGAGTCTGATGCAAGGAGTTTTAAAAGTGTGAGGCAGCATAATAATATGTACGATTAGAGCAAAGGCAACTGATGAATCACAGAAAAATCCCAAACTGATCTTTAGTTTTTACATCCAACAGCAGTGAGCAAAATCTTGGAATTACACACAATTTCTACTCTTCATTTCTCTTTAGAGGGGCATTCTTTCTCTTCCCCATCTTTCTCTTTCTGCTTACTTTCCTGCTCTCTCTTTCTCCAAATAAATGCCACTGGTAAGGTAACAATAGAAAACAGAGGGAGGAATTAATCTCTTTTCTAGTGAAGACAGCGCAAAAGCACCTTCAATTTGTGTGGAAATTAAGCTTTAGCTTGTATTTCCTTCCACCTGTGGAGCGATTAGCTAAAATTAATTGATGTCTTTATTGTTTGTTATGATAAAATTTCACTCATACTTGTGCACATAGAGAAAGTCTGACTATTATTTCCCTTGAACCTGCACTTTAAATCCAGATGAGACTTCTGATATATGCTGTTTTTATAACAGACTACCAAATTTTTGGGTAAGTGTAACAAAAAATGTCAGCAGTCCTTTTTAAATTAAGGTGGCTGTGGTGACTTGTGCTCCTTTGAGCCTTTCAGACCGTTTACATAGTCCCTGATTGTTGGAGGCCTTCGCATTTCCCTGAGCAGACACAAACTGACACGGCCATGTGTTCTCCTCAGCAGCTGCTCAGAGGTAAACATGCAAAGCGGCGGCACAAAGGAAGCCTCAGCTCGTCTCCCGTCTCGGGTTCCACCTTTTCACCGCTGCTTCTTTAAAGGATGAGCTCAGGCTGCGAACACCACCACCCCCATCCTCCAACTGTCCAACTGCCTGTGTGAATCCTCTGACATTACAAGGAATCTGTGTCACGTCTATTTGTGGCCCCTCCTGCCGTCATGCTGCAAAACTCCCTTTACATCATTGGCTGAACCGTGAACCAGCTGAAATGCGAGCGCTCAAGAATAGTTGTGTTGTTGTGGTCTTTCCCCTCTCTATGGCGTCCTGTATCCGGTTTCCGATTACTGCTACATTTAGTGCACAGCATTACCGATTATTAATAGCTTTTGTCACGGGCTGTCAGTTTATGGGATATCTTAGCAGTCGGTCAGATCATTTGTGGGCCTTGCGCATTGACTAAATTGACAAAAACGGATGCGTTCTAAAGCGGATAGAAGGATAAAACAGGATGAAACGTGGGCCGTGTCCAGTTTTGTGTCTCCGGTAGAGCTACAGCAAAAATAAAAAAGTGGTATCGGTGGACCGGACGATGTCAAGGACAGAAATAGAGGGAATCATGATGGCTGCCACTCCAACACTTAAAAACTCTGATGTTATTCCAGTGATCATTTTGGTCTGGTCAGGTTTACTTAAAATGATGTCTGACCACATATACATCTGATTTAGGAATTTAAATCCTGAGGGACTAAATTCATTTGAACATTTTACAGTACAATTAAAGTCTACATTCGGCTGTATTTTGTGCAATAAAATACACAAGGCAGTGAAATGAAATCAGAATCACACATATAATGGTTTGGGATCATTTTTTAAATAGTTTTTACCTCTCCTGAACATCCTATTCATTGTTTGTGAGTATGCCTCTGATTAGAGGACTGAATTGACTGAAGATTTGTGTTAGAGCTCGGCCAGTTTCTTTAGTAAGGCTAGTTATTATCATGTGAGTAGAACTGTATTGAATTAGGTTAGAATTATTACAAATAAGACAGACTGTGATTGGATAAAAATAATTACTTAATATTGTAGCATATGCAGCGTATCTTCATTATTATTTTCAGTGGTTGAATCTTGTTATTTCTGACATCGACCATCTCTGGAATTCTTCCTGGTTTTAATGTTTGGTTTGAGAGGATTTGACTTTGGGATGTCTAGAGCTGCTTTGAATTTTAGGTTGTTGTATGTTTAGTTTGTTCAAACAATGGCCGAACCCACTGCTGCTGGAAGAACTAATTTGAATCCACTTATTAAACTTCAGGAATGACTTTTGCAAGCCAAATAAAACCAGGTCCAGCTCAGAAGGTACACTGCCAAAGGAATATGGCATGTTCTTTAGCACAATAGGATACTATTCTGATGCAGTTTCCATGGAAAGGTAACGATACATTGAACTCACCTAAGTCTGAGAGTAAACCCTAGAAGAGCACGTTGGAAAAAAACTTTAAAGAAAAGGACACAGAAGCATCATGCTTCTGTGTCCTTTATAGCAAAAAACAACAACCCCCCTTCCCCCCAAAAAAACAACAACAAACAATTGAAAAAAACAACAGAAAAACTTGAAAAGCAGTAAAAGTAATTCTAATTTTATTCAGCCATTTAAACTAGAAAAATACAGCCATTTAAACTAGATTAATAGAACATAGCACTAAAAGTATTTGTTGTGTATTTTCTCCATTTGAAATCCTTTTAAAGTAAAAAGTGGGGCGAGGTCATATAAACTGTGAAGAGTGGGAGATTTTTACATCACAATTGCTGTCTTGATCCTTCCTGTTCTGGCAGCATCACATGACGGAACCATGTGACCACGATAAACCATTGGACGTATTTGAATTAAACTCGGGTTGCTTTGGACTGTTTTGATCTGTTTTGTTTTTCAGGCCGTCACATGATCTCCCTGTTAAAACAGTTAACAAACTCCCCACTCCTAGAATAATCTATTTGAATCTCCCAAAGGCGTGCTTTAGTTTGACATTTGTCTTTATGACATCTGTGCTGTTGGGTTCTTCTTTGACTGCTTCAAAAGAGTTTGGGGTTTGGAATTTAGACTGTGCAAAATGAACACATCCGTCTGTTTGAGCTGTTGGACAGCTGTTCTCAAGCCAATGAAACCTTCAACGGGGTTGACTTCAGGCCCCCTGTGGACATTTTATTAATTTAAAATCAATAGAAACTTAGTTCATTCATCAAACCTGCTTCTGCCTCAAATATCATGTAGATCTATCAAAATCTATGTGTTGCTAGCAACCAAATTTCCAGGTGAGAAATGCGAACTTCCCAGTGGAGGTTGTTAATCCCTTATTCCCTACATTTATATTCCCTAAAGTAGATATAACAGACAGCCTGGTGGAACCCCCTTTTTAAAGTGTCCATGCCTAGACTTTTCCAGAATATGGTTCACTTAAAGATGTGAACATCTGCCTGGATGCAGATGGCTTCCTCACTATCATGTGTCTTTTTAAGAAACGGGAAGAAGGTGAAAACGTCTGGATAGGAAATCTAGACGAGTGAAGAATTTCTTACCTGTAACTATTCATCAATTCCTACTCAAATACCAAAGTACACAAAACAGTAATTTCCCTTTTATTTGAGCGAAGAAATGCCTTTTTGAGGGACTTCAAGTCATATCTAAGCGATATTACAAAACACTTTCCCCATAAAATAATTTGTAAAGTGATGAAACGGGTCATATTAACTGTTTTACAGAGACATCAAAAACATACACAATAGTTGGTAGACCAACATAACAATTTCCGGACATATGCAAGGGCTCTAACTATTTACCAGGGACAGAAAACCAGGATGCTAATATGTGCTCTGCATTCAGGGACCTGTAAAGACAAGAGGCGAGTGTGGATCACAGGGAGGGCATTGGCCATGAGCTGAGATCCTGTCCAAGGTGGCAGTGTTGCTTTGAATACTGAGCCAGGCTTTATACATTGTTTTGACTATTAGTGCTACATCTGGACAGTGCTCAGTGAAAAGAATACTCACTTTACCAAGAGCGCTGACTGAGAGGTGTCCTTGCTCTAAACAGAGTCCCGGGCTTGAAGTTAGCTTCTGCTGCAGGTTCCACACACTGGAGCAACAGGTATGAAACACCGGTGTGTGTTTACACACACACATATATATATCCATTGCAATTAGTTTTGTCTTAAAGTAATCCTTAAAAATGTTATTTAAACTGAACGATTTATTAACTGACAAAAATAAGAAGTCCTCATTTTGTGATATGATTAATTTCTACAACAGCAAAAACCTTTTATTTATCCATGATATATATAAATATATATATTTTTTCTGCATTAATTACATGCATGCAGGCAACAGCCTCGTCTGCATGTTATATGTTCCCTGCATGCCATCTTAAAATGACTGTCATATAATCATTTTGACAGTGACTGTTGGGGTGTTGAAGGATGAGGAACATCTTCATATTTGTCTCCCTGTGGCCAGCAATAGGCCTATGGGTCAGTGGGCTGGAATTGAACCTCACACTGGTAAACATGATCAAATACAGTGAATGGAAGACCTGGGAAAAAGCCCAGTCTTTCTGCAGAGAGAAACACATGGACCTGGTCACCGTCAGGGATGAAAAAGACAATCAAGCCATCGTCAAGCATTCAGGGTGGATCGGCTTGTACCGAGATGAGCAGACAAGTTTGTGGAAATGGTCGAGAGGAGATGAACCTGCAGAGTACACCAACTGGCGCACAGGTGGTAATCCGATTTGTTCCTATAAATGTTCTGAAACATTTCTGTCAATAACTTTTAAATGCTTCCATGTATTTGCTTCATCTTCTTTTTTTAACCATGTCTTAGTACTATTTGTTTGATAACACATTTGCTTTAAAAAGGAAATATGTTTCTACAAAAGAATATATCTATAAAGGACATCAATATAAAAACGTTTGTATACAGAATATAGAAAAAAAAATTGTTTTGCAACACAAGGACACATTATATGAAAACAATAATTAATCATCACTTAGTTAATCAGTAATCAACAAAATGTGTACTAGTATTATTTATCTAAAATTCCATTTGTATCATTATGACGACCTGAAAATGTGTATCTTTTTAAACTTACTTTATATTCACTATACTTGGTACTGCTTTTTTTAAACTGAAATGCAAATATTTTAATTTGAGAATCAATATCTGTAGTTGAATTACCTTTGTTTTTCAGCTCCCTATCAAAACGAACACTGTGGGTGGAAGTACGACAACACAGACGAGTGGAGGAGTGACGAATGTGATGAAAAACACACATTCCTGTGCTCCGACGACAAACTGGTGCTGGTGAAGGAGAACAAGACGTGGGAGGAGGCCTTGGAGCACTGCAGGTCTCTGGTCTCTGGGGAGCCCTTCTACGACCTGGCCACCCTGACCACTGCTGATGACCACCACTACGCGCAAGGAAGGGCGCAGCAGGCCGCCACTGAGGAGGTGGGCCGCCTTTCTGCCCTGTGTGGGGTTTGGGGGGGGTTTCCCTCTGTGCTGATGTGGGTCTCTCTGCTGATGGTGGCAGGTGTGGACGGGCCTGCGCTTCCTGGGCGACGCCTGGTTCTGGGTGGGTGGAGAACAGGTGCAGTACTCGGAGCTTCCAAGCTGCCCGGCTTTGAGGTGCGGCGTCCTGGAGAAGAACAGCCAGACGTCCTTTGGGCTCAGAGACTGCAGTGAGAGGAGGAACTTCTTCTGCTACAGGAGAGCTGGAAATATGGGCACTGAGTAACTAAGGCCATGTCCATCCGTAGAATCACCATAATTCTGTTCAAATTTATGACACTGACCATTATGATAAGTAACCTTTTTTTTAAGTCTGAAAATTGTGTGGAATGTGAGTAAAAATCAAAGTTATATGATCCATTATACATCATATCTACGAGAAGTGATCAGAATGTCTCAATCTAATCCTGAAACTGAAAGGTTGAGTTGCTTGTCCACTTTTCAGTGACATTTTGTATTTTAAACAGCAAAATAGTTCATTAGGAGGGCAACATTTTCCTTTGATTTTTATTTTCTAATTGTGTGAGAACTCCATAATTCTACCTATTGAGTACCATGCCGCAGCTGAAATGGACAGACAATTAATGTATTTGTCCTTTCAAAAGAAGTAAAAGCAGATAGTTTAAGATGGTTAGATGGAGTGCAATGATTTGAGCCAATCCAAAAGCGTAGGAGCTATTCACAGAAGCAGTAACATCATGAAACCTATATTATTGTAAATGTATGATGGGTCATGTGGCAAAAGTTTATTCATTCATTCAGTTTTTCATTAATACAACAATTTACCATAAACACTTCCAGTCACAACTGTTAGGAGCAACAGTTATTCTACAATCCTCAAATGACCTCCCAGGCAGAGATTAGAGCCAATGGAATCACAAACAGAACGCACAGACAGAAAACCCTCTGCTGGGAGTAAAAAAATGAGCTCTGTGGGGCAGCAGTGTGGACAGAGATGCCTTATCTATGCAGACGATAAGCCCTTTGCTGCCACCCCCAGGACTGGTGCAGTAACACCAGGCAGGCCTGTTCATCCCAGTCAACCGGAATAAACCAGCAGCCTTTACTTACCGACTGCTTAAAACATTTACAAAGTCCCACAGATGAATGGACATCTGTCAATAGTAACAATTTTCACTGGTTCTGCCAAAACCAGCAGGGTTATCATGGTGTATGTTAAAGATCTCCTCAAAAGCGTGAGGAGGATTGCAATACATTTGAACTAATGTACATATTTCAGGTTTTTGTGCTTTTCTTGTAGTCTTAACCTCATTATATTCAATTATGTCTCTAATGTTGTAGGATTGTCATTTAGTCTCCACAATGATCTTACTAGTTAGTTCAATTTGATTGGAACCATTAAGAACTACTTAATTAATAGGTTAGTTGAATAGGTTAATGCAAATAATCAGCAGGTTTAAAATAACCTTTGGGGAAAAAATACAAAAAAGGAAGCATTTTTGTGTGCGTATTGTTAAAAACACAGAATTTTACCCGAGTTTGATAATATTGATGTGAATAAAATTGTAATCAATTGTCACACAAAACTGTACATTTGAAATACATGACTAATTGATTAAATGGTTGATTATGTTTGAGCGTGGTGTAAACACAGTTTAATTTAAATATGTAACAGGTACCGTAGCAACGGCACCTTGGTTGACAGATAAACTCCTGACAAACAGGAGAGAGATGAGGAGAGAGCTTGTCAGTTTCAAGTATCATGCAGTAATTTATTAAAGTTTCACTTTTAAATACACTCTTGTGTTATGCTTCTTTTTTATGTTCAACATATTCAA
>CAJRST010008890.1:15346017-15357086 GCA_907169785.1 Menidia menidia | reverse complement strand
GTGTCAGGCCCCCCGCCCCGCTCACAGACTCAACCCACAGCGTCTAGTTTGGTGCCATGCAGAACTACTACTGTTACCTGTCCTGTTTTGTCTTTTTTTAAGAGAAGCTAGCTGATGTTTTTATTTTTCAAAAATCCAATAAGGCTATGCTGTAGAAGCCGCTGGACCAGACGGCTTTACTAGCCGGTCCAGTTCCCGGTTGGAAACTCCTTCTCTGAGCTGAAGGCAGGGCTAAAAGGCGGAAACACGACACCACGTGCTCGTCTCAGACCTCTGTGGAGTATAAATAAAAGAATAAAGCCCACCCTCCTGTTATTGATCATGCTTGTCTCAAATGAACCAACATGTACTCAGTTTATGGTCCAAAAAGAATCTTGTCATCCAAGTTTAAGCCTATTTTCTTATGGACTGTACCTTTCATTTGCATATTCCTGCAGACTAAACTCGCATTTCACTTCACAGAAATGCAGCAATCCCTCTTCTGCATCGAAGGACTGTTTTCTTACTTGAAATGAACTCAGTTTAGTAATAACTCTGTTTTTGCATCTTTCTTTTGTACCGTCTAATCTTAACTATCCAAATAAAAAGGATTTCTCAGTCTGTTGGTGTGTGAAGCATTTCATATGTATTTTGCACAATCTGCCTGTTACATTAACTTTACGTTTGGTTTCGGATACATTGGAAGAGATTTTTCATGGTAGTCTTTTCTTTAGGGATCTGAATTAGCTTAACTACACAGAGAAAACATCAATTGTACACAAATAACTTCTGAATCTAACAATAAGTTGTAAAATTACACTACCAAAAAAATAAATATCTCAAAACGTTTAACATGCTGTTTAATATACTGTATGTATAATTATTGGCATAATTTAAGATGTTGCAGGATAAATAATGACAGCATTTTAGTTTATTGGGTTGAACTATTGAATTATCACTGAATGTATTCTAGAAATCTAAACTGTATATGATCAATGTCATCCTTTAAAAGTTTTATTTTTTTACTGTTAATATTCAATATATAAAATATCCCTAATATTAAAATGAAATTGAGAACTTCTCTTTATGTAATCAATGTATTGAATGTATTTAACAGGGAGCCCAACTAAATGTGCATGACCCTTTTTTTTTTTGACCACTTGGTGGCAGGAAAACGTCAGTAAACCAGCCGGATTTAGCATCCCTCTGCTATCTAAAGTAAACATTTCCCTGTGAAGGCAGGGATGTGATCCACAAAAATTCAGACTGCTTATTGTTACGCATGCCATTATTTTAGCCCTCCTAAAAGATCCAAAAACTGGAAGAAAAAAACCTAAAAAGTGCTGGGTTTGCAATGCATGCAAGATGTGGGAAGCAGACAGAAGGCAGCTCTGGTAAATGTGTTAAACTAGGACCACAACAGCCAGATCAAAGAAAACAGATAATACATAAAAACTATAGGGAGGAGGTGATGCTACTCAAGGCCTCTAAAGCATGGCCCAAAGAGGGCACATTGAGTCTGTAGACTCTGATAACAAAGGGAATTAAATAGACAATTTCTAACAACGATAAAGCTGTCAAAATTAAAGGTAATCTCATTTCATGGTAAAAAGTACAAAATATGTAATCCAGGCACAGATCTCTCTGGTGCCAAGATGTTACCACTATGGAGCTATCCAGGAAGGTTTGCTCCATTTTGAGTCCTCAGCTGGGCCAGCAGGTCTTACTGAGAAAATAATCCAAATGCTGGAAAGTCATGGACCTGATAATGGTGTCAGGATCGCATCAGTCCAGGCTCTAAACCCTCCCCCCCAAAAAAGGTGCACCTCTAAAAGAGACAGTTGCATTATTCAAGTATTGATGATTTAGAGAATGAACGCATCCATTTAGCTGGATTTACGCAGCAAAATACCACAGGGATGCAGAGACCCTCCAGTTCAGCCGTGTAATGAAGTCGTTTTTTAGCTCTACAGACTCTGTAAGGAGGCGTCAGGATCCCAGCGAGTTCTGCTTCTGGTGACTGCAGTTTTTCTGCTTTAAAGCTGGTGAAAACACACCTCAGGTCCACCATGAATGATGACAGATGGAGCCATCTGGTTGTACTGAACGAGGAGGGCAAAGGCTCTGAATAGGGAGACATTTGTTGTCCGGTTTGCTGGAGAATCCCCAAAACTGCAAAATGCAGCTGCTGTAGTTTGAAACCCTACATAGGAACGTAGATCAGGAAGCAGGGACCATCTGTAGACTAAACCTCACAAAGGTTGTCATGGATGCACTTCTAGGTTTTATCTTAGGTATTATGAAGAAACACCAATACTGTGTTGTGGTATTACTTTAGGCTGAGCTAAATATGTTGAAGGCTTTGAACACTGGATTGGATCAATTTCTATTGTAAAAAAAAAAACTCATTCAGGACTCGAGTCCCTCTGGCTGTAGTGTGTCAGTGTAGTATGCGGGTCCCAGCTCTCTGCAGGTCCTTCATCAGGTCCCTCTGTGGAGTTCTGGGGTTTTGGCTGGCTGTTCTCGTGGTCATTTTGACCCCACAGGGTGAGATCCTGCATGGGGCCCCAGATGGAGGGAGATCATCAATGGTCTTGTATGTCTTCCATTTTCCTACAATTGCTCCCACAGTTGATCTCTTTACACCGACCTGTATGCCTGTTGTAGCCTGGTGTTCTTGGGCTGGTTTGGGTCTTTTGGTCTGGCCCTGCTGAGTTTGGAGACCGACTGTTTGAGGCTGTTAAAAGGTGTCTTTATTACAGGTAAGGAGGTCTAACAGGTGTCTTTAATGCAGGTAAGGAATGGAGGACAGAAGAGCTTCTTGAAGACTAAGTTACAGGTCTGAGAGAGCCTGAAATCTTCTTTGTTTGTGGGTGACCAAATTCATTTCCCACCATAATTTACTAATACTTTTTTTTTCCTGGATATTTTTGTTCTCATTTTGCCTTCCATATTTGAAGTGTAGCTATGATAAGAATTAGACCTCTTTTTTCCAGGTTGGAGAACCTGCACAATCAGGGGGAAACTAATTACCTTTTACCCGCTGTATGTAAAGTAATTACAAAAGAAACCCAACTCAAATATGTTTTGCTATTCGCCCCCCTTCAGAACACGTCTGTATTGTCCACATCCAGAGACATAAGGCATTCACACAAGTCACCAAATGTTATCGGCTTTTAGTCTGCAGCCATGTGAGTGTGTCTCAGACGGTTCAGGAGAGATTAAAAAAGAAAAAGCAAAGCAAAGTGAATGCTAAAAATGTGTCACACAGTTCTAATGTTGGATCAGCGCCCAGTGATGAACCTCCTTTTCCTTTGATCCCTATAGACTACTGAGTGGTGATAAAGAACAAGTCTCTGGGGTCATCAGGTGGGATTGACCAGTGATTGGTCAAGTTGGTCCCAGGTCACCACCCACAATAACCAATATGATCTTCTAGCCCAGTCAGCATATAATAATGAATAATTAGAATATTTAGGTCACTGTGGTCTGAAAGACAGGTCTGAAAAGAGTTATTTGGACAGTTATTTCCAGTCCACATCACCTGATGCTGGCATTTGGACCAGCACTGGCGCGCGGACGCGCTCGGCCAGTCCGGGCGTCGCGCGCCTCTGATGACGGGAGGAGGAGAGCACTGACTGGTTCCACCCCGCGGCAGTCGCGCGCGGTCACTCCGCGCTGAGTGTGCGCCAGGATGAGCCGCGCGCTCCGCTTGCTGCGCGTGGCGCTCTGCGCGCAGCTGCTGCTGCTGCCGCGCGCGGCGGCGTCCTCCAGCAGGACGGACGCGGACTACGGGGACTACCGCGGGAAGTGGTGCCTCGACGACCACGGCTTCGTGTACGGCCTCGGGGAGGTGTACTACCCCAGCCGCACGGCGTGTCCGTGCACGTGCACCGTGGACGGACCGGTGTGCATCCGACCCAAGTGTCCGCGCGTCCACCCGCGCTGCACGCGGATCAAGTACAAGGCGTGCTGCCCGGTGTGTGAGGCCATGGCCAGAGTTTGTGTCTACGCCGGAAAAACGTACAGGCTCCTGGAGGAGTTCAGGGTGAGAAACGCGCACGCTTTTTTGTCCTCCCTCCTCTCTCTGCCCGCGCGTCCGCGTGCTTTCACGCGGCACCTGCGCCGCACGCGACTGAGATTTACGCACATCTTAAATGTCTTAAAAGCTTCCAAATCCGGTTGCAAATATTTCTTTTGTATGTCACTCATATGTACATTTTGATTAGTGACCTTTTTTGGCCTATTTAATTACAAAAAAAATGAATTTATTTGAATAGTTTCAAATGGAGAGATGAAAAGTCGATTCTCGAATTAATGTCGTGTTTTTTAAAAGGATGCTACATTTTCGTCACTTCTATGTTGAATATAATACTATAATATAATAATCACACTTTGATGGGGGGTTTATGTTTATGTATTCAGCTTTTATCCAAAGTGGTTTACAGTTAATAACAAAGCTGACCAAAGCATATATTCGTTTTATATGTTATTATATACATTCCATATATACCATATATACATTGTATATATTCCAAAGCATGGAATATCTCGCCATTTCCTCCTCCTCCTCGTCCTGGTATCTGAGTCCATCTGGACTCCAGGTCTTCAGCGTCCTCCACAGAAAGAACAGAAAGGTAGAAAAGCCTACAGTTGTTCCAGGAATCCAGAGTTTAACCAGCAGACTGAGTCCCAGCTGGACCAGATGCAGCCCTGCTGCTTTTTCTCTGGCTGGAAGAGATCTGCTCACTGGAGTTTAGAGACCAGCCCCCCAAATCCAGGGTTCAGGTTTTAGGATTCAGGGGGAAAATGCAGAGAAAGGCTCCCAGATGCAACAGGACAAAGACAGCAGTAGAAGCAGGTCTGCACTCGCCCACAGAAGAAGAAAAAATTTAGAAAGATATACATTTCACTATGCCCCCCCTCAATAGTCTGTGCCCTGACCAAGCCCCCCTAGGAAAGAAACCCTGGACCTCTGCAAAGAGCAGAGGCCCCAGTACTGACCCTTGGGGGACGCCTGTGGTGAGTGTGACCACGCCATGATACTTTGAATGGTCCACCAATCAGGTTTGATTCAAACCTGGAGTGTACCCTCCCTGAATTAGATCAGGCAGGTGTAGAAAATGGATGAATTCGAATAAATGGATTGCGTTTAGCTTTGCCTGGGTTTCATCTCAATCGTAGTCCAGAAACAACAGAAAAACTCACCTTCATGTTGACTCTCTCTTTGATTCAAACAGTGAGAATATTTCAAATGTTGGCATTTCCATACAGAAAAGCTTTAACCCAGTGGTGTCCAAACGACTTGTGTCCTAGTTGTCGAGGTGTGAGCGATGCCGCTGCGAGGCCAACAGAGAAGTGTACTGTAGCATCTCAGACTGCCCGGCTCCGCACTGCGTGAACCCCACCTACGAAGCCAACCACTGCTGTCCCATCTGTAAGGATGGTAAGACCACGTCATGGTGGAGGTGCTCTCTGCTTCACAGGCCTAGAACAAGCGCCACCCTCAGTGTAAATACTGCTATGATTAGATACTGCCATGAATAAACCCAAAAAAAGGGCGCCTTTTCTTTTCTGTGTGGGCCATAGAAATCTGGTAATCCCTAAACAGGAAATTATTACTGAAGTAAATTCCACTAAATGTAATCTGGTAATTAAAATTCTACTTATTGTAGAATTTGTAACGGCTTCACTGCTTTCACTAAATATTAACGCCTCTAATAGGGTCTGAATTTAAGTAGAAATAATCAAACTGATTTAAGATCATTTTGATAATCTGTCCTTTTGCTCACACATTCTCATGGATACTAATGCAGAGTTTCCATTGCAATCTTTACACATTATTCTCGCCTTTATTTTTTCCTTTAAACACACACTGATGAACACATTTTGAACCAATGTAGGTTTCAGAAGAGCCCTTTGACATCAAGGATCAATTCACACAAGCATAATACCATAAAAGTGAATCTTTTTATTTCTTTTTTTTTATTAACAAAGGCAGAGGAACCTTTCTAAAGATGATTTTCATATTGTGTGTTGTGTAGAACAGACTGGAACATGATCAATTTCTTTATTTGAAGAGGACAGACTAAAGAAATAATACTTTTTTTATAGAGTCTTATAACATAAAAATTTGCATTATCTTTTAGGCCCACAAAGTTGAAAAATCTCACTCAACAAACCATTCAGAGTTTCACTTACTTACCTCCTGAATTCACTTATTCGGGGTCTATTGTTTGGTTTTTCTCTACTTTATATTCCTTTGCTTTTGGTACTGATGACAGCTTCTGTGACAATGTGTACTCAGCAATTTCTAAACAAGTTTTAAGGATGAATTTGAACTTTCGAGACCTTGTCACTTTGTCAACTGAAAGCTACTTAGTTTCACAGTTATTTTCTGTTTTTTAGCCTCAGCTGTGTGGATATGGTGGCCCCTCTGCTTCAGTAGCAGTCCTCTCCTCACACCAGCTGACCAGCACATGGCTTTTAGACGGAATCTGAATCGAGTTCCATTTTCCTACATAATGCACATCACCATTGTTGTTAATTAAAGATAATATTTACTGGCATTTATTGCTGGCGTAACACAAATCTTCCTTTCTAACCAGTTTCCCTAAAAGACCAACGGTTACAATTTGTATTGATATGCAGAACTGGTCTTTTATTATGTTTGGGTCATTTTTTTGATCACAAAATATGGCCCCAGGTTTAGTGAGAGCTTCTTTTTATTCCTGGCTCTGGCTCAATCTGAGATTGTTGCTCAGCTCCGGAAGCGGCAGATACCTTGTTCTTGTGAGGATCACGCTTCCCAAACATTTAACAGAAGATTCCTCGGGTCAAAATGGGGCTTTCTTAATGAGCGCCCCGATCCCGAGCCGAACATCAGGGCCGTCCTGCTGATGTTTTACTGACGGCAGCAGAACCCACAGGCACTCAGGTTTAAGCTGGTGAGTCCCATCTGTGTCAGCGGAGGCCACGTCACGGCGTGTCCATCTCTCAGCTCTGGTTATGTCACCTAAAACAGCCCACAGCTTACCCCCCCCCCCCCCCCCTGTTATGTCACGCGTGCTTTTACTGCCTTTAAGTCCAGCATGAGCAGATTGCTGCGTCTGTGTGTGTGCTGGACAGGAATAGCAGCAGGAAAAAGAATAATGCTGCGATAATGCAGATTTCTATCTGTTCCATGATTAAATAAAAACATGAATTTTTGAGCCCACATTGACGGAACTAACATGACTTTTTTTTCGAGGCTGTTTCCGGAAACAGTTGTGTTCGAGTGGCTCCGTCTTGTTTGCCGCTCCTCTGCTGGACACTCAGTGGGACAGATGGTTAGGTTTGTTGCGTCATTGTGTTTTTTTTCCTTGTTGCTTCCAAATTCCCTCACGTCATCTGTGTGTTAGCGCACACGGTCGGAGCTGGCATGGGATGATCTCTGCTTCCTGTGCTCCCCCTGACTGGGGTCGGTAATTGTTTCCCAGGTAGCTGCCAAGCAGAGGAACTCCCATCTGTGACAGGGATTTAAATGATTCCAAAGCCAGAGTGCTCACATTTATTGCTTCCACTACTCTGCTTCAAAAATAATGTATTTGTAATGGATAGATTACTAAGTAGGATGGATATTTGCAAAGCAGATGGTTTCATTTGAAGTAAATCTGGTTCCATAATGCACATAGTCATGCGGTTTTATGACATTTGCTTAACAAGAGGTTATAAAAGAAAGTACTTTTAGTATGTGGATTGAACAAATTCATTGTATTTTATTTAAGAAAAATAGAAAATCTCACGCCAGACCTCAAAATAGCAAAGGATTGAAGTATATGTAATAGCTTTGCAATGTCTCACTCCAGCCTAAATCTTAACTGTAGGTGGGAGAAAAAGTGTGTGTGTGTATATATATAATATATATATAAAGGAGGACGGTAAACGGTGTCCTGCCCTATCTAGGTCCCAACTGCTTTGCCGGGAGCCGGGTCATCCCAGCCGGGGAGCGCGTGAACGTGGACGAGCGCACGGTTTGCTTCTGCACCTACCGGGACGGCACCTGGCACACCCACCCCCACGCCACCTGCGAACCGCGGCCCCAGCCCAGCCCAACGGCCGGCCCCCGCACCGAGTCCCCCAGGGACGAGGACGCCAGGGGCCGAGGGGGGAGGGCCTTCATCCCCAGACTGGATCTGATCCCGTGAACCCCTGGTGGGACAAACGTCTCACAGAGAATGAGAAGGGTTGCTCTTCGGGTACAAACAAACCGGCAAAAGCAGGTTCCAGAAAGGTGGACCATAAAGTGTAGTTGAGATTCATGTAGCTGACTCTGAGTGCAGAACCAGTCGGGCACGGGGTCCGGCACACACTTTGGAAATGTTCCCAGCATTTCCACCAGAAGCACTGGATATGTTTAGCAAATAGTTTAGGTAAAACCCTGCTCTTGCTGTGTCAAGTCAAATGAAAAACTGTCTTTGAATGCATGCACCTATTTAATATCCCCAATCTGCTCATAGAGCTTTTTCTTTTTTTTAGGAGCTATGTATGTTAGAGGCCTCCAAACAAACAAAAGAGGATGAGTTGGTTTCTCTGGACATGCATATGTAGTTAAATCTTCTTTAAATGGCTCCAGGCCACAGCAAAGGTCAGCGCTAGCCTCTGAAGCCTGACAGCCTCTGTCCGGCCGCCCCCGAAAGGAAATCCAACCAAATTAAAACAAGACGCAGCCAAAGACAATCACTGAGATTAATAAGACCAATGTGGACCTCCATAATTGACCTTCTATTTCAATACACAACTGCGATACTCTCAGAACAGTTGATGAATTTGAAATAAAACTCATGACGAGGTTGATTTCTCTGTTGTCACATGTAAAAAGTGAATATTTTAAAAGACTTTGAAGCGGCAAAAAAACCCCCACTGAAAATCACATGTATATATTTGTGTTTTTTTTTCCAGTCTAATTCTAACTATGCAATCAAGACCATGTTGTGCCGCAGGAGACGTGCTGTAGTTCCCTCTGCTGCCGGCCCCAAAACAGAGAGACATTTATCATGGATTAATGTTGTTATTCAGAGTCTCTGTCCAGTCCAGTTCTATTACCCTCCTGAGAGTCCATCTTTTATCTGCTGTGTTTCTGCTCCGTTCCAGATCTCTGGATCAGTAGGAGCTAATAAGTTTAATAATTAGACTTTGGCCTGGTTCAGGTAGTTTTTCTTCATAATGGCTAAGTTGGTTTATATTTAGATTTAAAATGTCTTGTTAGAGATTTAATTAAATGTTTTCTCTGCTATTTGGTTCTGAGGGTCCAAATGACTTATTTACATTTTGATTCCACAATAAGAACGTGATTGCTGTAAAATGTCTAAGAGCATTTTCCTTTAGATTTCCAACAGTAGTGTCTGATAGCGTCTGCTTGAGGTCAAAGGTCAAAGAAAAAAGAAGGATCATGGGAAAGGGAGGCAGAAATGCAGCATCCTCACAGGAGAACAGGCTAGGAGGTTAAGAATTTTAGGTAATTCAGTTTACCTGTATTAATAACGGCATAAAAAAATAGTCAAGAAAACCAGTGAACAACACTTTTTTTCACCCAATGTATTCATTTGGTCTTTCAAATGCTCTATTTTTATTTAAAGTAGCTGTTATATTAAATCGGATGTCCCAATCATAATAAATTCAAAGAATATTAGGGTTTGTTTTTGTTGAATGTTGGTGGTCGTCTGGTCTCTGTCCAGTCCTGCTGATGACCATCTGTACACCTCCAAGCCAACAGGCTTCACACACAGCTTCATTCTTCATGTGCAATACATAAAGTGACTGACATTTCCCAGAACGCGTTTCATGGCAACCGACAGCTGTAAAGCTGCTAAGAGCTGTTTTAATTCTCGCTTTAGTGCTTTTGATACAAAGCTCCTATTTAGATCATTAACTCATTCGCTGCCAAAGACGTCTATAGACGTCTTTTCAAATCCAACCGCTGATTGCCAAAGACGTCTATAGACGTCTTTTATGTTTTTCAATGCGAGTGGCTTGGGGGACGATCGGCGAAAGTTTTCCCGTAAATATCGGCTTCTAGACAGAGTATGGACTAACACATTTACCCTCTAGGTAGCTGTGCCACTTTTGATGGGAGATTAGCATAGATTGTAAGCAAATAAAAACAAACGCAATAGTTCGCTATGAGAGAAATGGCGCCGGTGAGACGCACGTCGAAGAAGAACGGAATGAGGTAGAAACAAAATCTTTTTTCCTGATGAAAGAAGAGAGTCTACTCTTTCTTTTGGTGTGTTCGGTGTTTACATAGTCATAGCACAAACTATTCTGTGGCTCTTGAAAAATCAGTCAAAATTCTCAAAAAACTCTGGCAGTGAGCGACTCTCTGTTCTGAAAATGGCTGCCAGTCAATGAGGAGTATTTTATCTAAATGATGCCCGTTTGCAAATGTGTTCTGACGTTTTCAGAGATCGGGGGCGGGCCAACCGGCTCCGGATGTCCACAGGTGAGTCCAAAGGTGAGTCCACAGGTGGAGGGCTGGTTGAGGAGCAGGAGTCGGACTCGGGGTGAGTTCCAGCGTCTCTTCCTTCTCTCTGACAGCGAGAACGGGCACAGCTCGGCTCGGTTCTCCTCCATGAAGCTGACGCGCCTTATTTCCGCCTAGTCTGTGTAATCTCAGCTCGTTCTGCTCACTTTTGACCCGAACTTCCGTATCTGTCGTTTGGTCTCACTCAGCTGAGCACGTCGCGGTTTGCAAGCACAAACACACACACACACACACACGCACACACACGCACTAACACACACTCACACGCCAAGCGAAAACGGCTTCCGCCTGCTGAGAGGTGCGCGCTCCCTTGTACGGCGCCGCCTAAAATCTAATCTGAGTAGCTCAGTGAAGCTGACACCCCACCCACGTCAGTGCTCCGTTTGTGCAGGTTTGTGCCGTTAACATTTTCGTTTGTGCACTTCTGGTTTCTGAGATATTAAAAATGTTTTTTAGGTCATCTAGAGTTCATCATCCCCCCATATCGCTCCAAAACAAACCAAAGTGGGCTAGTTCGTTAGTGCTCCGTTTGTGCAGGTTTGTGCCGTTGAAATTTTCGTTTGTGCAG
>CAJRST010008890.1:15314403-15336903 GCA_907169785.1 Menidia menidia | reverse complement strand
AATTCAAACCTAAGAGTACATGCTGTGTGTGAAAGAATTTCACTTCAATTGACTTCTTCATTTGACCAAAGTTTACTTTGTCACACCTCTCTCTCAGTCAGCAAGCATCTCTCTTTATCCTTGTCAATGCATGCAGACAAGTTGCTAACGATGTCATTTCAGTGTCATTTCATTGAGTTAATCAGGAGTTGAGTCAGACAAGTTAAAAATCGTATACTTATTATATACTGATTTTGCTAAGATTCTTAAGACACAACATATATAGAATGTGTTTTATTTTCCTGAGCTGGCCCAAAGTGGAATATTCTGGGAATTACAAGCAAGCAAATTTTGAATGAGTGCTTATGCACAGTTTTGACTGATGGCTATATTGGTGGGAACAATTTAGAGGAAATCCTCAATATGTGGTTCCATCAGGAACTTAAATGTTTGTCTAAACTGAATTACATCAGGTAAATAGTCACTGAAGGTGATAGATTATCTCAAGAACTAAATGGATTGATAATTTAATGATCGTAAAGAAAATGTTGGCAATCAAGGCTGTTGAAACAGTGAATTACTTTTAAACTGTGCAACTATCCAACCATTAATCCATTTTCTATGCTGCTTATTCCAAGCTGGGTTGCATGTGTCACGTCTGGTGTCTCGTCTTGTCTTGATTACCTATTGTGTACACCTGGGGTTCCCCTCCCTCATGTGTTTAAATAGTCCTCGTTTCCCCTGGTCTTGTGCGAGTGCGTTCTTGTCCGTCTGTCCTTCGTCACCCTGTTGGGTCTAAATACGACTCCTAGTTCCTCACTATCAAGAGTTTAGTTATTATTCAATAGACCCAGGAAGAGGCATCAGAATAAAAAGGCTTGACACAGAGGTTAAGTTTTTCTCAACTGCAGAAGAGGGAGAGACTGTGTGGCCAGAGAATGCCACACATAGAATCTCACCCCGCATTCTTCAAGCAGTCGATTTTTATTAGATTGATAGTTGATAAGCAGTGTACGTATTATGAGATAGGAAAGTATTGGACGTCATGCCCTTATCAGGTTTTTCCCGGTAGTTGGCCTGTTGACGTCCAGACCTTGGAAGATACAGATGGTAGACAGATGGGAATCAAAACACACATATTTTAGCTTGTCACTGATGTAAATACGAAAAATAGCTTCTACACACCCCCACGCCAGGTTTGCTTTTGTCATAGTCACAGTTTTGTCACAGTCTTGTTAATCTTTATTTTGTTACTTTGTCAGTCATAGTTTTGCCTTAGTCTTGTTGTTCTTTATTTTGTTACTTTTGCCTTTGCTCACAGTCTTCCACAGCTTTGATTTGTACTTTGTCTGGAAATTCACTCATGAGTTTTTTGTTACAATAAACCTTGTTTTCCGTCATCTCCGCACCTGAGTCCTCCCTAAAACCCACCCTCATGACAGCATGAGGGGGAAGAAAAGGGAAAGCTTCTGCTTGTTGAGTGTGGCCTACAACACAAGCTGACAATGATCTGTTGGGAACGGCAGAAGCATTTGCCTCTTGTAGTTTTGGACTGCGAATACTGTGCACATCTCTCTGAATTACAACTGTAATCTGTTAAAATATTGTTGCATTTTCTAAAGCTGTCTTGCCACTGCCCAGTTACAACTAGAAACATTTCTTGATTAACCTTGGAACGAATGTTAAGCAATAATTTATCACATGCTGTTGTCACCACTCTATTTATTTACCGTGCAGTATGTTTGGGGGTTATCTTCACTTAGCAAGGTTTAAAACTACTTAGTTTGGGATCCTATCGATTCCAACTATCCATTGTTGGGACAAAATTAGGTTCTTCATCTTACACAATCAACAAAAGTTTTATAAAGTTTAGATTTTACAAGCAGTTTCTCCTTTGAGGACTAGACAGTGCATTTTATAGTCAGATATTTATAGTTTGAATTTGTTTATGCATTTGGCAGACGCTTTTATCCAAAGCGACTTACAGAGTAGACACAATATTACATTTCTCATCACTATGACAATAAGCTATATAGAGGAGAAACACTGATCAGAGTCAGTGGTGACAGCAATAGATAGAGGTAGAGGGGACCACAGAAGGAGTTGTTGGGGGGGGGTAGAGGTACGGGTTAGGGTTAGGATAGGAGATGCTCTTTGAAGAAGTGGGTCTTCAAGAGTTTCTTGAAGGCAGACAGGGACTGTGCTGTTCTTGTGGCGCTTGGTAGGTCGTTCCGACATCTTGGAACGACACATGCAAACAGTCTGGATTGTCTTAAGCGTGGTGAAGGCACTGCTAGACGACAATCCATTGATGACCGGAGTGATCGAGTTGTGACATAAGCCTTTGCAAGAGGATTCAAGTAGATGGGAGTATGAATGAGCATATTTCCTATGGGGACATATATAGGTCCAGTTGGGATACATTTGGGTGGAAGAATCCTCAGCTACTCTGTAACTGATAGCTCTCCCAACCCCCTGTAACCCCCTGTTCTTTCGGACAACATTTTAGAATGAGAACACTTCTCATATCTTTAGGTTGTATTTATTACTATTCAAACCAACAACAAAAAAAGAAAAATGTGGTCAAGTGGTCAAATGGAAAAGAATGGACAGATCTATATGAATACAAATTGATTTATTATGGAGTCTTTGGATACATTATTGATGGATAATCAAAAGCAAAGGAAATTGCATGTTTTAACGGTTTAACTGCATAAATTGCCAAACACGAAAATGACACATTTTCTATGTGACCATTCAATTGAAACTGTATATTTGTACTAATGGGACAGTTCTCCGTAACTGTGTTTCCTCATGAAAGGAACATTAAAATAAATAATAATAATTTTTTGTCTATTGAAAGTATTATCAGTTTATACAATTAACATGTGGGAAATAGGGTGTCTGTTAACATATACTTTGATAGGTAATTTCACAGTAAGTATTTAGTTAGTTTTTTAAAAAATATTATGATGGAACTCAACATCTTTGTCTCTTTTTTACATTTCTTATTTTTTGTGCTTACCTGCTTTTACCAAACTTCAACCCATCAACATTTGTCTGATGTTTTCCCTCAGTGCAAGTCCCACAGGGCTGCAAAAGGGGTTTCCTCTGCAAACAGAGCTTCTTTTATCAACTGAAACCAGAGCTGTGAGCATTCCACTGTGCTGGCCCCGATTCGAGACCTAAATTCTTGTTGAAATAAACCAGATTCCCGCTGAGAGTGCAAACCTATCCCAGGCTCCTTGGTAACTGCCTCCTTCAAGGTGGACAATCAGTGTCTTTGTGAAGCCAAGCTGATCCCAGCCGGTTGATTCTAAGGAAGGTTCCACTCATAGGTCCCTCAGTAGAAAAGTCTCAACCAAGCCGCTGATTTGACCAGCATCAGAAACCAAGGATTATTCCGAATAAAATAAGTTTTCAGAGATCTCAGGATGGATGCAATACCTGATTTATGCTTGCTGCAACGTAAGAGCTACATGTGTTTCCCTGGTGGATTTTTGCTGAATGAGGTCAACATTTTCAGACTGATTTAATGGCATGGGGATATTACCTTTTCTGTGGGAATACCTGACAACAAGACGGATGCTTCACCAACTAAGAGGTATGATTTTTTTCTCTCTATCTTCTGTGTCCTGCAGTTAGTACAGTTATATTTACAATTTCCCCAAATTTCCACCATTTTTAAATCACAAGAAAGATCAGCTTTGCCAAGAGGAATTTACTTTGTCAAGACCCCTAAAAACTGAGATTATGACCTGAACAAGAAAATCAGCTCAACACAATGGCTACTTTTCTTGCTGCACTTTTTTTTCTTGCCCCCTCACAATGTGTCCAAAACGAAATGTTTATGCAACACAAGGAAGAATAGTAACAATACTCAAATTCATAGATGGTTAAAAAGCTTTAAGGTGTTTTTAATTCAAGTCCAAGGGGCACAGTCAATAAGTCAGTCAGGGAATTAGACAGCATTCAATGTTAGACCACTTAACATGCTTTATTTCAGCATTCAAAATAATTAAAAACATCTCAATTTATTATACATATACAAAATAGGTACAGATCCTTGTGGTGTTTTCCCCCATGGGTATGTCTTTCTGACTTCTCTCACAAACTCATTGCTGATGGCTCTCTTTCAGGCCAGTATATCTAATCTCTGATTCCAATTTGACTTGCCATTGTGATTAGAAATGTCACCTGTCACACATGGGAACAAGAAACAAACTATGACAGATGCATGAATGTAAGGGTGGAAAAGAAAAGGTGAAGGGCTACGTTTAGGACACACAAAAAAACTGTGACGAAAAGATTCTTGACCCATTTTTCACTCTCAGAGAGTGACAATTTGACTGTCATTGCTTTTAAATAGAAGAAGATTGTCTCACTCTGGGAATCAAGACATTAAGCTGTGGTTTTGTTTTAGCACCAAGATGATCCTGCCTTGCCAGAGTGACCAAAACATGACAGAACAGTTGAGCCATACCGGACAACCAGCAGCCAACTTATAAAGAATAGCACCTTAAGTTTGAGTTGTTTCTGCTTCTTTTTAAAGTGTCAGTAAACTTCAACTACCCCGCGACCGCCACGACTGCTGCAGGCTTCACTTTAAAAACACAGGGACCTTTGTCATAGCTGGAACTCCTTTCCCTTTTTTGAGGTAGCCGTTTTCCTTTACATCAAAAAAAGAGGTTTAAACCCATGTTTATCTGCTGTTGATTTTAATGGGACTTTTCTTCAGATGAAAATTGAGAAATAGATTTAAATAAACACGAAAGCAATGGGAACAACAGACAAATTACAACAGCTGCAACATCTGAAGATGAGGTGGAGGAGGGAGATGTCAACACTGTCTGTGGCAGGTGAAGCAGAATGGGGGGGGGGGGGCAGAACAACAGAGACAAACGTGGCTGTCAGTTTCACCGTTTATTCATCAACACCTGAAACGTGGTACAAAGCAATTGGGTTCGGTCTGTTGGGACTGTCCTTTCATTCCTCAGAGCGCAGAGGTGTATAAAATACAAAAGTCACCTGTGTGTTTCTGTAAACTCCGGAGAGGCCTGGTTGGGCCGGATGAGGAGGGAAGGTTTCTTGTTTTTTTTCTACACTTTACAGAGGCATATATTATTTTCTTGTTGCCAGGTAAACAAATGTCTTCTCTACAATATCCATGGTGTTGTTGATGGCAAAAAAGACAGACCAAAAAAAAAAAAAAAAACGAGTCAAAAAGAAAAAAGTAGTGGTCCCAAACGCAACGATGCAGATGCCACACCGCCGCAATCTTATTCTTTTTGAAGTGCAGGCTTTAGGCAAAGTGGACCATCGGAAACAACAGCCAAAAGGACACTTGTAGAATCTGGAGTGAGGGGTTGGATTTTTTCAGAAAAATGACATTGGTAGAATGTTTTGGTGGGGTTGATTTTTTTAAGGGAGAGATGACTGCTAGAAAATAATAAAACACTCACACGCTCACACACACAACAACAATTTCAAGTCCAGATTTCTCTTTTTACAAGAAACAGACAGGTCCAACTTCAAGGCCAAACTCTTGGTCTGGAGCACCAACGTCCATAGGAGCAATATCAATGATGGGCAGGCGAGATGTTTTCGATGTCTTGTAATCAATAACTGTCTTTCCCCATGTACCGGTGTGTGACTGGAAGGGAAGGAAAAAAAGTTTAATTAATGTCAACATTTGACATAAATGTTACTTAATTATGTAAATGTATCAAATATTGCTATTTGAACTCATATAACGTCTTAAAAAACAAGCGCTACAATATGACTTAAGTAAATTCCTATATGTCCTTGTTTCCGAGAAGGATTAGATTTATGCTAAACAGTAATGCTCTAATTCCTTGTGTCTTGTCAGTTGTAGAATGGCATATTATGAATTTGAAGATTATTCAGTTGTATATGAAGCAGGGATGGGAGCATGGACTAGTGTTTCCTCACCGTGCATCCATCCTCCAGGACGCTGTAGGTGAAACGGCTGTTGCCCTCAGCCCTGATCTCAATCTCGTTGGAGCCCTGGAGCAGAAGGGCCTTCTTGAGATTACCGGCGGTGGCATCCATGTAGGCAACGCTGTTCTTGCAGTGGTAGGTGATGTTCTGGGATGCCTCAGTGGACATGAGACGTAGGAAGGTGAGCTGGATGTTCACATCCTCTGGCTGAGAGCCCTCACTGCCATACTCAAACTGCACAAGAAAGACAAAAGAGGGAGAATTATGGAATGAAACTGAGGGAGGAAAGATACTAATGTATACTGTAAAAAAATCATTGCAAAGGATGTTCAAAAGAGAAACAAGAAATGACAGGATATATGCAGCCTCAGCTTGTTTACCTGGAAGCCGTCGTTCATAGCCTCTCCGAACCAGACATGCTTCTTCTCCTTGATGTTCTTGCTCATGTACCAGTTCTTCTTGGCAACATCGCGCTGAGTTGGTGACACACAGGTCTCTCCAGTCTCCATGTTACAGTAGACCTTGATGGCATCCTGAGTGCAGCCCTGGTCAGGATCAATCCAGTATTCGCCTGAACAACAGCAAGAGAGTGGTTAGAAGAATAAAACAAAAAAACAACAATCTACCTAACAGATCTACTAAGACCAAAGTTACCAGTTATGGTAATGGTGCCTAAGAAAAAAAGTCATCATATGTATGGCAGAGTGGGCCACTGTCACTCCATTCTTGGAAACTCACCACTCTTCCAGTCAGGGTGGCACATCTTGAGGTCCCGGCAGGTTCTGGCAGGGTTCTTTCTGGTTCCATCTGGGCTGCGGATCTGCTCGATCTGCTGGCTCAGGCTTTTCAGAGTGGTGTCAACCTCCAGGTCACGGTCACGAAGAACGTTGGCGTCATCAGCACGGAACATGCGGAAAGGATCTGGGGCCTTCTCCTGGGGCTGGGAAAGGAATCCAAGGTCGAACCCACCACCAGGGGCACCAGGGGCTCCAGGAGGTCCAGGGGGTCCAGGAGGACCCTAAGAAGTTGAGAGGGTTTGGTTAATTCAAAGAACGTTACAAAAAGGTTGTGAGAAACAATGTGAGAACATAAATGCAATGGTAGTTTGACTAAAACGTACAGCGGGTCCCATCTCTCCAGAACGTCCACGAGGTCCAGGAGGTCCAGTGGGTCCAGGAAGGCCAGACATACCATCCTTACCAGGACTTCCAGCAGATCCAGCAGGTCCCTACAAATAGCCAGAAGAAAACTCCCCAGTCAGATTCTACCAGTAATTCTGACAATAGTTTTTAATATTCAAGATAGCGTGGTATTTCCACTTACTCTAGGTCCAGCGGCGCCAGCTGAACCAGCAGGTCCGGGCTCTCCAGATGGTCCCTAAGAATTCATACACAGAACAGGGTTAGAGGCTTATCGTCTTGTTAACAGGCAATATTTTTAGCCCAAAATAATGTGACTTACAGCAGGTCCAGGAGGTCCATGCGTTCCAGGGAATCCTCTGTGTCCCTTCATGCCTCTTTCTCCAGCCTCTCCAGTTTCTCCCTTGTCTCCACGAGCTCCAGCGGGTCCCTGTTAGGATGTTATGTCAGACATTCTATCCAAACTGATAACATGTTAATTGTATGGATTTTGGTACTTACTCCTGGGCCACGAGAGCCAGCAGGGCCAGCAGGACCAGCAGGGCCAGCAGGTCCCTGGAACATACAGAATATGTTTAATCTAATGTTTGGTTGCAAGAAAAGCCATCCATACATGTTCTATACTGCTTATTCCGAACAGGCTTGCGGGGGGCTGGAGCCTTTCCCAGCTGACAGAATAAAAGCCAAGTTAGCTCAAATTTGGGAACAATGCCTGACTGGGTTTAAGCAGAAAACTGAAAAAACAGAGTGACTCACAGTCTCTCCACGGTCACCGCTCTTTCCAGCAGGTCCAACAGGTCCAGGGGCACCAGGGGGTCCTGGGGCACCAGGTGCTCCAGCAGGGCCGGACTCTCCACGGTCTCCCTAAAGCATAAATCAACAGTTAACCTTACCCATTGAGATTTTTAACCTTGTCCTGGCAGTACTGAAGGAAATAACCTTCAGCCAAAGAGACTAAGACGCTGCACAAAAAAAAAAAAAAAAACTTCGTCTTGTGTCACCATTCAAATATGTTGATGATTTTACTGGATCCAGGACAACCCATTGTGTTAACGTGGTGTTTCTAAATTAAAATAATAAGTGGATATTTAGACACCGATACCCCTGTTTCTTTGAGCTAACCTTTGGTCCAGGGGCACCATCACGACCAGCTGCACCCTCGTTACCAGGGGCACCCTACAACACAAACACAGCAAGTTTACTGACTGAAAAAAAAACAATAGAGAAGAAAATTGAAGTATGCATCCCTGAGCCTTGTTGTGTTCTAATGGTTTATTACCTCACGTCCAGCCTCGCCAGGGGCTCCAGCAAGACCAGGTGGTCCCATGGGTCCGGGAGGTCCTCGCTCACCACTGGGGCCAGCAGGTCCCTGCTTTCCAAGCTCACCCTGTGGGAGACACAGTCACCCTTAGTCCATTAATAATATCTTATTTATAATTGACTTAAACTTATATAAATTCATATTGTGCTTGTAATGAACACAAAGTTTATTGGAATTTCCCTATTATTCTGAAACTTTTTATTCTAATCAATATACTTGAATTTGGAATCATGACTAGTTCTAAAACACTTGTTTCAAGATATTTGCTGTCCTGGCCTCATAGCTTCTGCATTTGTATGAAATAAAAATCTAAGAGTTCAGAAATAAACTTACAGAAGGTCCAGGCAGGCCAGGGAAACCCCTCTCTCCTCTCTGTCCAGGCAGACCAACAATACCACGCTGTCCAGCAATACCAGCAGGTCCAGGAATACCAGCAGGTCCCTGCAGAGGGCAGCAAAGAGACACAGAGTGACAGTAGTTAGGAATTAGTTAAGAAGTAGTTAGCCCAGAAGAACCCCAAAAATTACTTAACACTGATAATAAACATGTGAAAACCTGATATAGTAGCACTACCAAATTCAATATTCCAGGATTTCAAATATTTTAAAGATTTTACTGGCATGTTGACTCACAGGAGATCCCTCAGCACCAGGGTTACCCTTCTCGCCAGGAACTCCTGAAGGTCCAGCAGCACCAACTTCACCAGGGCGACCAGCAGGTCCAGTCTCACCACGGTTTCCTTTGGGTCCTTCTTTGCCAGCAGGTCCAGAAGGACCGGGAGGTCCAGGATTGCCCTATACAGTCAGGTAAAGGATATATTTTCAACAATGGGGAAAAATGGGGCTCTGAGACCTGTTGTCGAAAGAAAATCTAGGAATAACATCTCTGATGGACTTACAGCAGGGCCAGGAGGTCCAACTCTGCCAGCAGCGCCAGGGAAGCCAGTAGCACCCTATATTGGAGGGCAAAGGATACATTTTAGCAAATTAATTAATTCAAGCTTAAATAACACCCTCTATTCATCTTGAAAACAAAAAAGAAAAGTTAAATTAAGCAAATAAGGAATAATATGCTGCACATAACACTATCTCTAGAATAGTCAATTTCCAAATATCTTGTTCTTACGAAGCAAAATAAAAAAATCAACTGCTTTCTGACCAAAGAACAAGCAAGCTGAGATCTAATATGCTGGGATAACAATCAATATAAAATAAGAGAATCACTAAATGTAACATGGATGGTAACTTACAGGAGGTCCAGCAGGGCCACGGGCTCCCTTGGGGCCAGTGTTTCCAACGGGACCCTTTAAGTATAAAGCACAGTCTTAGTCAGCACTGGAGAATCAGCAGTAGACAACAAACTGTAGAAACAGATTTCTATTCTAGTTACTTGAAGATACTGTTCATGAAATGTAATTTGATTTGAATAGAATCATCAAACCTGGGGTCCAGGAGCACCAGTAGGTCCAGAAGGGCCTGGGGGACCAGAATCTCCCTTAGCACCATTGTCTCCAGCCTCTCCCTTAGCACCTGGCTGACCATCAGCCCCCTGAGGTGAAGAAGTGTGTTGGGTTAGTTAGGTTAGAGCGAATAAAAAAAAAAAAGTAACAAGTTAAGAACAATGCGGGAAAGAAAAATATTCAGCAAAATACTGAGTGAAAAAAATTACTGATTGAACTGTCGTGGAGAAAGACTTACAGGAGGTCCTGCGAATCCAGCAGGTCCAGGTGGTCCAGCCTCTCCTCGCTCTCCCTGTTAAACATGAGAAAGATTTAACCCATGGTTTTAAGATTAAAAAATCTGATAGCCAGAGAACGTAGAATCAAAGTTTAATTTCAGCAGAGTGGGTATTCTCACTCACAGGGGCTCCACGAGCTCCAGCAGGTCCAACTGCTCCCTGGGCACCAGGCTCTCCCTTGTCTCCAGGGGCTCCAGCAGGTCCGGGAAGTCCAATTGGTCCAGTCAAGCCACGGGGACCATCTTTACCAGCAGCTCCATCAGCACCCTTGGCTCCTTGGTCACCCTAGGACATTGAAGGGACAAGGGGCATTAGTTATACGAGGAGAGATCAGAAAAAACATTAGATTTTGCTGGGCTGATGCTTTAATAACGTATTGGGATTATCTCTAGATAAACTTAAGGATTTGGTCAATGAGACATCATTTGATACACTTTTTACGGCATTTTTTACATAATTATCCTGGAAATGACAAGAGTTTTGAAAAACACTCACTCTGTCACCCCTCAGTCCAGGAAGACCAGCAGCACCACGCTCACCAGGCATTCCCTGCAGTCCAGGAGGGCCCTGGGCTCCAGGAGCACCGGGGGCACCTGCATCTCCCTGAAGAAAAGAAGACAAAATTACAAATTTCATTTAGATCCTTTAGATCCTTGAAAAAACCCACTGAGAATCCATTAATCTTCCAAACATACCTTAGCACCCTCATTTCCAGCTGCTCCGGGGGATCCACGAGCACCAGCAGGTCCATTAGGGCCAGGTGCACCGCGCTCACCTGGGAATCCTCTGTCACCCTGAATGGGAAGAGGTATCAAACCTTTAAGTATTAATTTTTCAAAGGTTTACAAACAAAAGTAATTACATCAGACAATATTATTAATTACATCAGACAATATTATTTGTTTAGCTTAAAAAATTGTTTGAAAATTATCTTGTGCACATGAAAGCCTTTAGGTGTATTTGGAAAACATTAGCTGGCTTACTACTAGCTTCCGGCAATTTATTTTGAAGCACTATTGAACTACTTTCAATGGCCATAATTGAACCTGTCACTGTCACTGTTAACATAGTTTCTTTGTAGTATGTTTTAGTGGAAACCTTAATAGATTCATACATACAATATTGTGTAATTTTTACACACTAATAGACAGTCCTGTCGTGTATTCATAATTCATTAACGGTAAATGCTGGGACTACAGCACAAAGCTAATGTAAAAGCAATGATTATCATGAACTTACTCTAGCTCCAGCAGGTCCTGGGGCTCCAGCCTCACCGGGCAGACCCTGTACATGACAAATAATAATAGAAAGAGGAAACTCATTCAGTAAGAGGTGGGAATTTGATCAAAGTTTTTCAGAATAATTATTTCTTAGTGTATACCTGCTCTCCAGGTTTGCCAGTCTCACCAACAGCACCCTGTGGTCCTGGAAGTCCCTGGAATCCAGCGGCTCCAGCAGCTCCCTGCTCTCCTCTCTCACCAGGGGGACCCTGAGGATGGCAAGAACGACAATGTTAGTGCAAAAATTAATAACAATAAGTAATGTGTGATTATGGTTGCACTACAGGGTACAGCCAGATGTTATGGTGAGAATGCATATTATCTTTACTTACAGCTGGTCCAGTAGGACCCTGGGCGCCAACATCACCGTCTTTCCCAGGAGCACCCTGGGTACAAATATAACAAGAGACATACATTTACTCGCTTCTATAACTGTCAAAAAAGTAGCTGAGTAGAAAAATCAAAGACAGGTACATTGTAAATAACTTACAGCAGCGCCAGTAGGTCCCATGACTCCTCTCTCACCAGGCTTTCCAGCCTCACCCTGTACAGGAACAAATCAAATAAGCAAAGAAAGAATTGTGAACAACAGACTTAAAAGGACTTGGTTTCAGATGGTCATTATCAACAAACACAAACTATTATCCCTAAAACTATAAACTGATACAAAGTACAGTATAGCAGTTGAAACCATACTCACAGCAGCTCCCTTGGGTCCAGGGAATCCCATGACTCCAGGTTGGCCTCTAGCTCCAACAGGACCAGGTGGTCCAGGGCGGCCGTCTTGTCCAGGGTTTCCCTGGTGAGATGGATTAGCGAATAATTAATTTAGCTAAAGAGACTGGATATAAACTTGTTGGTTGAGAGATTAACTTTGCCAAAAAATATTCTTACAGCAGGTCCTGTCTTGCCATCAGGTCCAGGGTTGCCAGGGCTGCCAGTCATACCCTATAGAACAAAGGGTCAGAAGTTAGAGGCTGGATATTTGATGTAGAAATGATCTTGCTGGCAAAACAGGGTAAAATGAAAAGATAACTTGCCTTTGCTCCAGGCAAACCAGGCTCACCAGTGCGACCAGGCTCACCAGTGGCACCTTTGGGTCCAACAAGACCAGGGGCACCACGCTCACCAGTGGCACCCTATGGGGACAGAAAGGAAGGGAGGAAAGGGTGACGGAAAGGCAAAGATTAATAAAAGTGATACCAGATCTAACATATATGGAAATCAGAAAGTAAAAAGTGTGGCCATGCTTTGTATTTACTTTGGGTCCAGCAGGGCCATCAGAACCAGGGAAACCACGACCACCAGGGGCACCCTGTAGAGGAAACCAAACACATTTACTTAACCATGTGGGAAAAAAATCTGTGTTATTCAAACCAAAACAGCCAAAAACCGTTTGCACGTCTTAAGTGTTGACTTAAGTATTTGAGGTCATTGCATATTAGCTTTGCATTTACAAAAGACTAGTAAGAATTCATAATTAGAATAATTCAGGGGGTGACTGTTAAATCACCACTCCATGGTGATAGCATAAAGACACAAACAGTGTTTCAGACTGGCAATATTATTACCAAATATTTGCATCTAATAAGGTATTTTTAAGGAGCCAACTGTTTCTGGTCAATGTGCATCTTAAAACATGACAGAGGGATATATAATTTCCATATATCAACTAGAGAAAATAATAATAATAATAATAATAATAATAATAATAATAATAATAATAATAATAATAATAACAATAATAATAATCATAATAATAATCATAATAATAATCATAAAAATAATGGATGCAGTCAACTAATCAAAACTTAAATATATATAGGGACTAAAAATGTAATGGCTTTCTAAGCATACCAGCACTTAAAGCACAGCACAGTTACGGTTATTTCTGAGTAAAATACATATTATAAGTACAAGTGAAAGTGATACATACACGCTCTCCAGGAACTCCACGACCTCCTGCAGCACCAGGCTCTCCTCTAGCTCCTCTCTTGCCCTCCTCACCAGGAGATCCTGGGGGTCCCTGAACACCTGGTGCACCCTGGAGAAAATAAACACACAGATGGCTTCAGTTCCTGCGTGTGTAACACACATGAACTCTTTGCCGATTTGTGGGGAACTTACGGCTTCTCCCTTAGCACCGGACTCTCCCTTGGCTCCGGGGGCACCAGACTCACCCTGTTGGGCAAAAACAAGGGAGTGTCAACTATAATGCAACGGGAAAATAAGAAATGACTCTCTTCTGCTTAGATATCAAGGCAATAATGAGGCAACATATTTAGTCAATACAAAGCCTTTTGTGAGCCTTTGCTAATCCCTGAGTAGAGCTTTACTTACAGTGTTACCCTTGGGACCAGCGGCACCAGCTGCACCCTGAGGTCCTGGAGGTCCACGTGGTCCAGGGAAACCTGGGGCACCAGCAACTCCAGCAGCACCCTGTAGGGGGCAGCACAGAACAACAACATAGTCACATCATGCTCTATGTATTTGTTTTGGTGATTAAGTGAAAACATAAAAAGGAACTTGGGCTTCTTTAATGGTGCCTTGTTCAAGAATTTTAGCCAGAGGGAGATATTTTTCAAAGAAACTCACAGGTGCTCCCTTAGCTCCAGGGGCTCCATCAGCTCCAGGGTTTCCCTAACAGGACAAATCAATTGAGAGGATTCATTTTAGATACAGATTTGATAATCTATGAAAGCAAGATCAGTTAATTGTGGAGCTCTATGCTTACAGAGGGTCCAGCAGCGCCAGCAGGACCAGGATTTCCAGGCTCTCCACGGGCTCCAGCAGGACCCTCAGGTCCACGAGCACCCTGAGCTCCAACTTCACCCTATTTAGATGAGGAAATGATGAACAGGATTTAGATGGTTGACCTAGCTATGGTAATTCATTATGAAGGAAGAAGTGACGTTAAAGTTATAGTAGTAAAAGGGACTGCTACCTTTTACTGTGGGGAAATAAAAAACGTAATAATTTCACATATCAACAAACCATTCTGAGTTTCTTAAAGCAAAGCTTATGCATTAGCACTAGATAATGAGCAATGCTGCTATCCTACTATCTGAATGATTGTTTATATATTTTATTTGAAAAGTTGACCATTTAACAGATTACTAACCACTTACAGATATAAAGGGAAATGCATTAGTTTGCCCTAGAGTACTGGACAATGAAAGGAAATAGGATGAGATGCTGGTTTGGTTCAGAGAGTAAGGCAGATTAAAAAATGTAGCATGAAGCTGATGTTAGGGGTGTGGATCATGCTGGGCATAATAGTACCTTGGCTCCTGGGCCACCAGGGAATCCGGGAGGTCCAGCGGGGCCAGTGGGACCCTGTAAACAAATAAAAACGATTTAACAAAGATTCAAAAGAAAGAAATATTTTATCTGTGGGATTTAATGAATTGAACAAACTGTTAAAATATCAATGTTTCTAAGCAGAATATAGTGATATCTAGTGGCAGAAATGACTAACTGCAGTAATTCGAATGCCCCAAACACAACCCCAAATCCCAAATGATTATGGCTACAAAACATCTGGTCACAGAGAAGAGGGTGACTTGACTTCTTTTCATGTGACTCTATGTTGATAAAATGACATTTTTATTATATTACATGCTGATGTCAGTAGACTGACCCACATGTTACATAGAGGAGCTTTAATGACTCTGACCTACAATCTAATAAACAAACAGACTTACAGGAGGTCCAGCAGCACCAGCAGCACCATCGTTACCACGAGCTCCCTGCAGCAAACACACAATAATGTAATATTCTTCTAATCAACTGACAGATTAATATATTCTTGTAGTTTAAAGTGTGCGACTGGACTCACAGCAGCTCCAGCAGGACCAGTGCGGCCTCTCTCACCGGGCAAACCACGAGGTCCCTGAGAGGGAAACAGAGGGAGTTGGTCAAAATTATACTTGAAAGGATCAAATGAAAGATAGCCCCTATATTAAAACGGACAGTTGTCCCTTTCACTCACCATAGCACCAGGAGTTCCATTCTCGCCAGAGGCTCCAGCCTCTCCCTTAAAATGCAGGCACAAACACCAAATGAGAGACACAACACAAAATGGCTGCTACTAAACCAGTATGTTTGATGCAGCTATAGCTAACAGTATGCCTGCAACTATTACTCCCACATGTATTTTCCTTTCTGATGCTGGCTAAAACACGACAATGTCCAGCAACAATGACAAAGCAGGAAAGGCTGAGACCCTCTTTAAATAAGAACCGCAACAAATCATCTTGAACTTGAAGGCTTTATCATTTATGACATAAATCTGCCATTAAAATCTTGAGGGACTTGAAAACATGTTTTCATATAGATTTCAGTCTACAGAATATAAGATGTTGGATCCTTTACACGTAATAAGAACTGGTTTTGGCCAGTTGCAAATATCAAAAGTTGAGGATATTTCAAGCTTCTTTTTTACTATATTTTAGCTTTTACCACGACAATTAGTAACCTCTGCAACAAGTTTACTTAAAGTAAAAGCACTATACTAAAGTTGCTATCAATTAGCATAAACATTTAAACCACTTCTTCTACAACTACAAGTACTGTTGATGTTAGATTTGCTTTTATTCAAGCTAAACCAGTGGTATTCCTGACATTTCCCATTGGGAGGTCAACATTTATATATCATATGTAGTGTATCAGTCACCTTGGGTCCAGCAGGGCCACTGTCTCCCTTAGCACCATCCAGACCACTGAATCCCTAATGAGAAAATGAGTCACACAAATATAAAGACCCCAGCACAAGGATAAATTTAAGGAAAATTTAAATGATGAGTATTTTTAATTTATAGACTCACTCTGTGTCCCTTGATGCCGGGCAGTCCAGGGGTTCCTGGGAAGCCACGAGCTCCCTAATGGCAACGCAGTCTATTAAATTAACTGTGTTTTCTTTTTTTTTTTTACAAAATTTATGGAAAAGACACTGCCCATGAATTTACCTGTGGGCCAGAAGGTCCGCGCTCACCGGCACGACCTGGCTTGCCAGACTCACCCTGAGAGAATGAGAGAAAGAGAGAGGAGTGGGGAACAGATGGATTTACTTTTTCTTTCATATCAACTGAGGCCACTTGCAGATTGGGAATATCAGGTGTTACAGTCCACTTACATCCTCTCCATTCTTTCCAGGGGGGCCAGCAGCCCCACGTGGACCCATGGGACCCTGTGAAAAAACAAACAAATTAATTAAGATTGATGTCAAGCAATGAAGGAGTAGCACAGCTGTATAATTAATTCCATGTTGTTCATACTCACAGGAGCTCCAGCCTCTCCTGGCTCACCTGGAGGGCCAGCAGGTCCCTGGGGTCCCTGTAGAAGGAGACATACAGATTCATTACAACAAATTTTGAATTGTTACCATTTAAAAAAACAAAAACAATATAAAAAAAAAAAACATTGTGTTACTCTCAAGTTAAATCTGTTAGAAATATCCACATCCAGTATTATTTTGTGTGAGTCCAGATTAACTCGAACTATATCCACACGTACTACACACACCCTGTGATGAATTTGGATTTAACGTGTGAAAAGGTCATGCACAGGGCTGAAACAGCAAGGTGTTGAACAAAGAAAGTAATGCGATGTAAAAATACAGTTTTTAGGCTGAAGCTGATATAGTTGAAGGCGGAACTAAAACTTAAAATGTATTTAAGTGAGATGGTGATGCAAATTGTTGACTTGTTGAAATATGAGTTGTATGAACTATATAAACAGCACTATGTCTACAAAAAAGATTTATGAAGTCACAGGAAACGTGCTGAGATTTGCAACCTTCCACTGACTTTATGTGTCCATTTTTGACAACAGTGAGAAAAGATTCTGACTTTATTTTACAATTTATGGTGTTCACAAATCACTGTTTCAGAAATAATAATCATCAGTTAAGCAGAAAATGTTGTAATCATATGAATTATTGAGAGAAGGACGTGTCTTGCACTAGGCTGTATTGTCACAATGATATCACAATGCACATTGCTCATTCATTCATTTTTCTCAGATGCGATTTGTTTTGAGGAGTTGAGAAAGGAAGTTATGTACTCACGCTAGCACCAGGAGGTCCAGTGGATCCACGGGGTCCCATTGGGCCCTATCAGACAAACAGAGGCAAGATCAAATTTAGGACTGCATTGATTCACAAGGGCCAAAAAACCTTAAGTGTGTGTGAACGGATGGATGAATATCTTACCATGGGTCCAGGCACAGGCATGGCAGGGGATTTATCATCATAACCACCAGACATCTGAGGGGAGAAGTTCTTAGGGAAGAAAAAAACAAACCGTGTTAACAACAGAGCAAGATCTTTAGGTCATCTACCGTTTAAGTGGCCTAAAACTCAAAAACACTAAGGCAAAGTAGCATGTACCATGGACCAGCAGAGTTAAAAAATGTCTCTATTTCTTTTTTGTTTTTCTACATAACAAACAACAAGAAAAGAATTGCCAACATTTCATGAATAATGTTCTTTGGAGTTCACACATATCCATGACCTTTGACCCCATCACATTTGCTTGTTGATGTTGGTGTCTTGGTATGACTCGCTATACAAGTTGTAATTAATGGGCAATTGTTTAAAATAGCCCCTGTTAGCTTTAAAGTAACGATTGGATGGACATCTGGCACTTGTATTTTTAAATAAGTCATAGAGTGCTAATTAAACTTTAACAATTAAGCTAAATGTGTTAAAACTGTATGGAAGTTAAGCTTTTAAATAGTTTATAAACTAGGCTCTGGATGTTAGGTTGCTATTCAACTGATGTTTGGTGGTATTAGTGAGGTATAAAGTTTACTTTACTACATAAAGTAAATCAAAACATGATCAGGTGTATTTTCCAGACTCAGATGGCGTCATGTTAGCTTAGCAAGAGAAATTAACATCTGGTCACAGAAAAATTCTTCAGCAAAGTTAATATTAACAATGAAATGTTGGTTCAGTATATTGAACTTGAATGAGCATTGAGCTATAAGGTGGGCGAGAGAAATGTGGCTGTGAGTATCAGCTTAGCAACTGGTAGCACAAATATTCATGCATAGCCTATCTGGTTACATTTCCAGATAACCTCAAGCATCTTTCAACATGAAGTCCTGAACTTTTCAGTCTTTTCCATGACAAATGTGTATTTTGAGATCATCAAGGTGATTTAATGTTCAACTTTCATTTATGAGCATTAACTTCTCCAGCTCTGCCCTAAGCTGGGTGCATACCGAACCTGAACTAATTCTCTGGTTTGCGCGGGTCTGTCTTTATGCCTTGCACAAGTAAAATATAAAACATACTATTGAGACAAAAGGTGGTAAGCTTTCTAGAACATATATGCTGAAAAGCTAAGGAAAGGATAGGGAATATTGTTTTTTTCCCTACATGGTGGTCTTTTCTAAAATGCATATTTTAATTTAAACAAAGTCTGCAGAAGATGAAATGTTGATTAATAATAGAAAGGTTTTAAACAAACCTAGTTTGAATGCTCTCTGGACTACAAATGGCCAAATACAGAAAAAAATCTAAGAAATTATCCACTTACTCCACCGAGGCCAGGGGGTCCAGGAGGGCCGGGAGGTCCGGGCTGGCCATCCAAACCATCTCTGCCAGGAGGACCAGGAGGACCCTATAGATGGATGCAGATTTGGTTACTATCAAGAGTTGGAACAATTACTCATTTAGAGGTAATCAACCATAACTCACATCAACTACTTTTTGAGCCATGATCAGTGTGGTTTTTAGGTATTTAACGTTTTTTGTTTTGCAGACTTATTGATAATGGACACATCATGAACATGTAGATTACGCCTTAGGGAAGAGGACCTTCTGACCAATCAGGAATGGGCGTGTACGGGGTCATGTGACATCAGACTACAGGAAGTGGGTAAGGATGGACACTGATCTAGAAAGCTACATGTTTATGTTTAAATTTATATCAACATCACCGATGTAAACATTAATTAAATGACCAGGACAGACTTCAAAATAACATTCATCACTCTTTATGTCAGCTTTGACATGTGTTAGCAGCTGGGGAATCCAGCCCAAATGTAATTATTTCTAATTTATTCTACAATTGCAGTTTGGATTAAAGAGCATTAGTTAATGTCCACACAATGCCTACATTTTGTAAGTAATATACATTTTCAGGCCATAATGTTAAAAAAGAGAGACACGAGAATTAATTTAGATTTCTTGAATGATTTAAAACCAGTTAATATGATATTTTCCTTAGGTGCATTGAGAAAGAGACAAACCCACATCCACTTCCTGTTATAGTCCGTAAAAAAGTGAAAGCAGTTAAATGTATATGTTTCAGTGATATTTCTTACCACAGCAGTATGATAGAGCTTTTACTCCATAACATGTTCCATGTTGTCCAGACAGAATATTCCAAAAATACAAAAACCTAAAATGTGTCCTCACATATTTTTTTATCCTTTTTCTACATCAGCCTGAATTAAAACACATGTAGACATGACTTGTTTCTATGTCAGTGAGGCTGCTTCATTTCCAAATAAACACATAGAAATCAGTTAACCCGAGTGCCAGACCTTGAACACACCGTGACAATGAAGAGTGAGTGTTGACCTACCCTTGCTCCCTTGGCTCCACGGTCTCCCTTGGGTCCCTGTGAGTGAAAGTATGAAGATCTCATTATCAAAATAAACCTACTGATCAATCATATGTCATTTTTTCTGATCTTAGAAATGCAGCTAATCTTCAGTAATTTTTATCTGTTTGACTGACATATCTGATATTTTTAAAGAAAAAAACAAAAACTATATTGATTGATGATTATTTTCACATGATGCCTCAATTACCCATGAAAATGTATATCATGTGATGTGAGATTAGATACTGTCCATAAAAAAAAAAATATGTACCTCAACCTGAGCAGCCTGGAAGCCTGTAGGGGAGATACATATCGGTAAAGTTAGATCAGAAAGAATGTCACACATAAATATTTAAAATTTCTACAAAATAGTGCATTTATGCACAACAGTATAAGTAAATCCAAAAATAACGTAAATATATCACAAGGGGAAATAGTTATCGTTTCTTTCCACGAGGGCACGCTTTGTTTGGCGACAGAGAGAGAGCACATGTCAGCGATGTTGAAGAGATTTTAGGAGGCGAGACAAGACTTTTATCTTATCTTGGTATGACACCATGCTGAAACACAAGAAAAAGTACATTTGGATACAAATATAACAGAAGTATGATACCGTCGTCAGGGCAGATAGCGCAGCACTCATCATGGGGGACGATGGGGTTGGGGCAGTCTGCCGTGTCCTCACAGATGACCTGATCACACATCACTGTGCCGCTGTCGCACACACAGATCTGACATGGCTCTGGCTTCCACACATCCCGGTCAGCAAACACCTGGCCATCCATGGTACAGATGGTACTCTTACCTGAGAGGGATGACAGAGAGTATAGGTAAGGAACCTGTGTATGCACACACACTCTTATACAATCATCGATGCAATGACAACATGGGAGTAAAATTAAGAAAGTCTCAACAGTCATTAGGACTAGTGACTGTTGAGACTTTTGAAACCAATTCAAGATATAACTCAATAGGAGATTTTTCTCATTTAATCATCAACCAGGAGCCTTAATTTATTTTAACTCACTTAGTTTCCTTTTCCCCAAAACACTTCAATTTAAGTGCACAAGTTATACACAGTATTTCAAGGACTCACTATTTTAATATCTTCACTAAAATATTTAATAATGAAAGATTTTAATTTTTTGTAGGAAAAAACAATATTTACACACATTGTTCCACAATCTGTAAGGAAGTAGTTAAAATAAGTGTTGCGAGAGCTCATGACAGAAACCAAACAAGAGAAAGGGGTCAGAGGTGACAAAGGGGTCACCAGCATGCGGCCTCAGGATGCAGGCCACTCCATGGTTGTGCACTAAAAGACGCTAGTCCTGCCAACAGTACATGCCTCGAAGAGATTTCACCCTTTAAGCAGGAACCCAAAGGCATTTTTTATGCTCTGACCTGCATCGCTGCCTTTGCTGAGCATTTCTCAGCAGAATCTATCCCCCTAACTAGGGGCTCCCTTTAGAACCCTTATAAATCTTGCAGCATGCCAGACTGCTGAGCTCAGAAGGGAAAAGCAGGAGTGCTGCAGACTGTCGGCTTGGCAGCAGCTGGTGGAAACTGTGTACATGTGTTTGCAATTAGATGAAACAAAAAAAAAAAGTTGGAAAAAGGGAAGAGGAGGAGGAGAAAAGAGGGAGGGCGGAAGGCCGCACTGGAGGACGTGGCGGCCAGATGTGAGAGCAGCCTCTGGGTGTCACTATAAGACTGTTCAGAGGGTCAAGGCACATCTGCTAGATATAGACAGCTGAGGACTTTCCAGACTAATGGAACATCTGGAAAAACTGAACCTCAACTCCTCTGTTCTCATCCCCAGAAATGCTTTTCTTTGTCCTCTTGTTGGATGAAACCGTGCTCCTTAAAAGTTTAAGAATCCATCATTCTAAACTCCCTGATATCTTTTCAGGAGAGCTTTTCTGAACCCCTTGTAGACCTCAAAGGTTGATGCAAGTCATTCAGATATATCCAATAGACATGACCATGCATGCATCTCACCTACCTCTTCCACAAATACTTTTTCATTATGCGATTCTTTGGCTCACCTGTCCAACTCACCATATGGCCTCAGGCTGAAAATTACAGTGCAACATCAATCAGGCCTGTGCCACCTCAACTCTGTGACAGCAGGGCTGATATGCAAAGAATGCTTTGGGAAAAGTCAAGCAAAAGCATGTTTTTCTTCAGGACAATTCTCCAAGTTTTGGTGGGGTTGAGATCTGATCATGTCGGTGTGCCGACTTAAAAACCTTCGCCTGGAGGAAGACCAGGAAAACTTGCATCAACTCGCTCTGCATGCATATGGGGTGGGTTGGGGGGAGTTTGGGAGAGCTTGGCAGACATAAAGAAAAGGAGAGAGGGAGGCCTTCTCCAGATGCCCAATGCATTACGCACACTGTATTGTATAAAGTGCATTATCTATCTATCTATCTATCTATCTATCTATCTATCTATCTATCTAT
>CAJRST010008890.1:15270099-15314393 GCA_907169785.1 Menidia menidia | reverse complement strand
TCTATCTATCTATCTATCTATCTATCTATCTATCTATCTATCTATCTGAGACAAAAATGCATTTGAGGACATTTGGGAATTTTGCCTCCTCCTCTACTCTGTCTAATAGTTCAGCAGCTGCCATAAGAAGAATATCCAGCTTTCAAAAACCAGGGGAAAAAAGTGGAAAAAGAGCAGTATGAAAATCTTTCCATAAACAGTGCGAAAACTTACGGTCGTCCTCGCCCTGCGCTCTGACCAGGAGCACTGCTGCGCTGAGCAGCAGCGCTATCCGAAAATCCACAAAGCTGAACATGTCTAGATGCCACTAGACATGTAGACTCTTTGAGGCAAGAGTGGAAAGAAAAGGTTGGGGATGTTTTCTCTTTCTGCTACACTCCACTCATACACGGGTGTTTTGGGGCAGGATCCGTTCGTCTGTCCAAAGTCCTCCTGACCCCAGCAGAAAACTCCCTACTGCCTACACTCATTTTCCACCAGGGCTTTTATATGGGAGCCTGAAGAACTGGGAGGTACTGGAGGGACCAGAGGACGCACCCTCATTACCCCGCTGCTGGTGCTCACGTTTAGGGAAGACAAAAAAAAGTCGCCTTCTTCAAAGAAAAAAAAAAACACTAAGGAAAAAACAGCACGGCCCTCCTTCTATAATTGCACAGCAGTAGGGTTGGAGTCTGGATCAGAGGAAGGGGGGCGTCTGAGCAGAAGGAAACCTGATCCACAGAAGCACTAGGCGGTTGGAGGAGGATCTCCTTCTGCAGCAACCAGGGGTTTAATCCTGATATTGTTTCTGGTTGTGGTCTTCTTCCTGATTTGCTTTGGTTTAATTTGAATTCCAATTTGGATTCAGAAGGAGGCTCCTGTTTACAAATATTTGTTTCCGTTCCAGTCACTTTGTGCTGGACTTCTGCTTTGGCTTTGTCAGTTTTGGGTTGCAGCTCTGTCACAGTTTTTTTAGTTTCTCAGAGTGTTAGTGTGGTTTGAGCTGACAGACTGTTAACATAGCCTGATCATAGCTACAGGCTTAAAAGTGTTTGACTTGGCATGTAGGAGCTTATCTTGTGTTTTTGTTCCTGTTTCTGATACCTATTGGTTGAGAAGTCACATCAGTTTTATTCACTGTGTATGAGTTCAGTTTCACAACAACACTGAAAGATAGAATGGCAACTTTGTGTTTTTGTCGTCAACAACTACCCATTAATTCAAATATTGTCCCTGTCTAAAAAACACAGTCAACTAAATAATGTTTTTTTGTGTCAATTAACTTATGATCAAATGTTGAACAAGACTTATTTTTAAAGGCGAAAAGAACATTTGACGTGGTATTTGATAGCTTTAAGGATAGAGACTTTTGTTTTTATTATCTGTATTGCTAGCCTAACTTTGAGCTTTATTTTCTGTCTCAACAAGCACAACTTGATTGATGGAGATGCAACAGGAAACCACTCTATGATAATGCATCCTGGGAAGTGGTACATTTTTTGAACTTCATGAACACTACATATTCATGAATTCTCAAAATTCAATCGATACTGAAGAATTAATCTGTTCAGAATGTGTCAATAAAGGTTTATTTGAATTTAGTGTATACAAATCTTCATAATTAAGTATGAATCACTGATGGAAATCACTGCAAAAGAGCCTTCTTTGAAGGATCACAGGACTGTGATCGACGTTAAAAAATAGCACCAGGTGAGTTATTATTCCACTGAATGACGTTTTCATTTGATCTTGGATTGATATCACTGATTTAGAGTTGCAATTTTTTATTAATGACACACATCACATTCACTCCTTGGGACAATTCACAGTGTTAAATTGACCTAATATGCATGTTTTTGGATGTTTTGAGTTATCCGGAGTATCCGGAGGGGAAATTATTAAGTTTACATTTACATTCGTTTTGTAGTATGGTGGTAAAATAGGCTATGGTTCTTATCCAGTAGAAAAGTTGGTTGTTCTAATTTGAAACAAAAAACAAGATCTGAGGTGAAAATAAGCAAGTTGGAAAATGGTGGGGGCTTTTCTTTAAAAGAAAATACCTTGGAATATAAGACATATATGTTATGGCTGTAACAAAACTATTTCAGATCATATGTGTTTGTGTTTGCGAGTTGGTTGAATTTAGCCATCAGTGTATTCAAATCCATACAAGGTCAGAGACAATGAGGAAAGTTGTTTACATTCCCCTTAATGCACATCTGATCATTTCAGTCGAAAAACTTCTATACTGACTGTATAAACTTCTTTATAACATTTTTTAACATCGACTGTTTGTCTGCCTTTAAATCCCCTAACTTTCTTAGAGTATGATATCATCCTTTTCATATAAAATTCGAATAACATGTACATAGAACCCAACAAACAACTCAACGACAAATTACAGTTAATAAAGAATTCCACTCATATTTAGATCAAAGAGCTTTTGAGGATGACTTTCCTGACCATTATCTTTTCCAAACACAATTACTATTTGTTTAAAAATAAAACGATGGTCAAACATTAAACTGTTGTCAACTCATTACATCTTGGTCACCACCCTTTTTGGTGGGGATTAAGAATTTTATGTAAATTGTAAATTATTTCCACATGCCAAGATATACGTTTGATTTTTATTTTTTTACTTACAGGACTAATCATGTCAGTTACAGAATCAAATAGAGAATAGAAAGATACTGATAAATTCATTAAACAATTTGACCAAATTACACCCTGGAGGAGAATTAAAGAGGGTCTAAAAGGAAACAATACATCTTATCGAAATCAAACGTTTTAACATTTGTTAAGCTGCTTATGATTGCCTTCCTATGGTCAAATAGGTCAAATAATCTGTCCAACAAGTAGCAATTTATTTCACTTCCCAATTTTATATAGTGAAAGAGGCGAAACTGACTGAATTGTGACACCAATTGATATATTGAGTTAAAATTTGGATTGTGTAGAGAGATTCGTAGCAATTTATTTCAATTTGAAAAGCTCTGAATTTCATCCAGCAAATACACAGATAAGAGATATCTGCAAGTGATGGTGTTTCATTGTTATCATAAAATATTTTTTTCAGCTTCAAGAGTGGCAAATAATTGTGATGAAACAGCATTTCAGGCTTGTTCCAAATGGAACTAGTATGGTTGGATAACCTCCCCACTCTGATGCCAAATTATGTCTGAATGACTCATTAGGTGGTGTTATGGTCTCTCATAATCAGTACTGTACAGTTTGCACAGTTTGTAGACATAGTCAATACCAAATCTGATACCATACATAAATAAACAGACAACTTGCTTAATCCATTGGCATATAACTCAATTCGATTCAATTTTATTTACATGGCGCCAAATCACAAGAACAGTTATCTCACTGCGCTTTTCATAAAGAGCAGGTCCAGACCGTACTCTGAAGTTATTTTAAAGAAGCTCAACAATTACTGCCCAACAACTCAATGTTCAAAACCCTGTGCTCCTGTGTGTTTTGGCAAACCATTAACCCTTTAAAGCCTTATTTTTGGTTTGAAGTCTTTATTTGGCCTTTTAACTGAATATGTAAAAATAAAAAACAGAAATACATTTTTAATATAAATAATTTAATACTATGCGATGAGTCAAGATTATTTTTATGTATTCGTCTGCCCCCTGTTATCAGGTATATCGGATTGTGTACAATAGGATTTTGAACAAAGTTTTTACCATCAAATGATACAAAAGGTGTCAGATGCAAAGCACTTCAGAAACCGTATGTATCAAATATGATACAGTTGGTATTACAGGGTTAAGAAACATTTACATGTTGATGAACCAGCATTTGATGAGCTAGTTTCTTGGGACTTTGTAAAGAAATGGTCGTTATCATCACTTAACAGGAAGTTGATAAGAACATTTATTTGCTAAAAGGAAAATGCAAAAAAAAAAATATATATATATATATACACACTTATTAGCTAACCAGATGTTTTTTTTTCCGTTACATTTTTGACTGAATGGCTGATGCTGCCTCTGTCTTCACATACCTGCACAATTGTGGGGTTTGCGGACATTATGGTTGTTATTGGCTCAAAATAATAAAAGCCTTTTTTAGCAGCTACCTTTCCCCCAGTCCAAATAAAGGTTTATATGGGTAATTCTCTTGTGCCCCCCACCCAGAATTCTGTGTGCAGCGCCGGCCCGGCTGCAGGTGAGCTGTAATTAAGCAAAGAGCAGACATTATGGAGCAGATGAGCAGCAAGGAAACACAGAGCAGCAGCTTTCCGCCATCTGATCCACCAGCAGCAGACACGTTGCATAGTCTGACGCTGGCCAAGTAAGCCTCTAATTCACTCCTACTCTCCTTCTCTCTCTGTTTCATACACACACGTACACACACACTTAAGATACCTTCACATTATCCATGTGTCTGCCTTTTTTTTCTTCACACAGAAGAGAATGGAATGCATTCAGCCTGTTAGGGTAAAGGATAAGCATAAAAGAAGAAGAAGAAGAAGAAGAAGTAGAAGAAGAAGAAGAAGAAAGGAAGGAAAGCGCCACCTCATCATTCCCTGGTTCAACTTCCACCTCAGATTGGATCTTTAGTGACACAAACCCACACACAGAAGTACACATAGATTTTGATATTTTTCCCCCAGTTTATCCTCTGATGTAAAAAACTAAAGGAAAAAAATACATTACCCTTAACTCCTTGCTTCTGATTCTTTAATTTGACTCAACAAAACGATTACTAAACTGTCAACAGTTGTGCGAAAAGGGTCATAAAAATATTATTTAAAAATATAGGGAGGAACAACTTTGTATAAAAGATTTATCATCAGGAATGAATGTAGAAAAAGACACAGTACACCCTGCACTAAAGTAAAAACTGACATAATATTGATGTGATTAGCTTGAGCTGCATTTAAAGTTTAGAGTGGAATACAGCCTATCACAGCTGGCATTGGGCTAGAGCCAGGGTACCACCTGGACAGGTTGCCACGCCATGGCAGGGTGACACAAACAACCACACAGAATTAACCTGATGGTTGGTGGGAGGAATCCACACATACACACGGAGATTATGCAAACTCACACAGAAATGCCTGTGTGAACCAGAAACTGTCTTGCAGTTAGCTGGGGCTAAGAGCAAGACGGTTGTTTGTAGCAAACAACCGTCTTGCTATTTGTAGAAAGTGCTCACCACTTTTTACAAATCCAAAGGCTGCTATCGATCCATCCATCCATTATCAATACAGCTTATTCCCTGATGGGGTCGCGGGGGGAACTGGAGCCTATCCCAGTGGTCAACGGGCGAGAGGCAGGGTACACCCTGGACACTCCGCCAGTCCATCGCAGGTCCACACAGAGACACACAAGGACAAACAACCACACACACTCACATTCACTCCTAAGGGCAATTTCCCCAATCTCCAATCAGCCTAACATGCAGGTTTTTGGACTGTGGGAGGAAGCCGGAGAACCCGGAGAGAACCCACGCAGACACAGGGAGAACATGCAAACTCCACCCAGAAAGGTCCTGGTTCCCCCGGGATTCGAACCCAGAACCCTCTTGCTGGGAGGTGACAGTGCTAACCACCACACCACCGTGCCGCCCCCAAAGGCTGCTAAATATATGTAAATTGTGATGTTTTAACAGTTTCGAATGGATCAAGATAAAAAAAATTCCAAAGATTATTTTCCTCAAGCTTTTGAAAAATCTAAGTTAGCTGTTTCTCTTTACTTGTGCCAATGCTAACTGCTAATCTGCTGATGAAGCTTCATGTTTACTAAATAACCTAGGGGCACATGTAGTATTTTTGTTTTTAAAATATCAATGTAAGTGAATATAATAAAATAAAAAAAGGTGTGCAATTTAAAAAACATTTCCATCCATCCATCCATCCATTATCAATACCGCTTATTCCCTCATGGGGTCGCGGGGGGAACTGGAGCCTATCCCAGTGTTCAACGGGCGAGAGGCCAAAAGAGTCAGCTTCATCCTGGTCACATTAGCCCAACCAATGTCATTTAATGTACAGTTCACAATTGTATACATATCGCTCTATGTCACGTCTGGGGGAATGTCTGGTGTGTTATGTCTTGATTACCTATTGTGTACACCTGGGGTCCCTTCCCTCATGTCAGGAAGGTGGGTTCTTGAGGGAGGACTCAGGTGTGGAGATGACGTAAAACAAGGTTTATTGTAACAAAAAAACACTCATGAGTGAGTGAATGTCCAGACAAAGTACAAATCAAGGCTGTGGAAAACTGTGAGCAAAGTATCAAAGCAATAAGTAAACAAGACTGTGGCAAAGTAACAAAATAAAGATGAACAAAACTGTGACAAGGCTGTGGTAAAACAATGACAATGGCAAAGTAACAAAATAAAGAACAACAAGACTGTGGCAAAACTATGACTATGGAACAAAGTAAAAGACTATGGCAAAAAAAGCAAACCTGGCGTGACGTGGTGGTGGCGAAAGACAGACGACGAAAACAGACGAAACCAGAAGGACGAAAAGGACGAAAACGCACTCGCACCAGACAAGGGGAAACGAGGACTATTTAAACACATGAGGGAGGGGAACCTCAGGTGTACACAATAGGTAATCAAGACAAGACAAGACACCAAACATTCCCCCAGACGTGACAGAGCCCCCCCCTTAAGGGACGGCTCCCAGACGGCCCTAAACACACATGAGGACCACGGGAGGGTGGGGGGGATCAGGAACAGAGGGAACAAACACAAGGCGTGGAACATGGCGTGTGACTTGGCATGGCGGGGCACGGGACCTGGCATGGGACAAGGCTGTGGGACTAGGTGAGGGACGGGACATGGAGAGGGACGGGACTAGACTGTGGGACTTGACTAGGTGGCAGGGCGAGCATCCACCGGCTCGCTAACTGGCATGGACTTGAAGAGCAGGAAATTCTGACTGGGGTGGCGAGCCCCCTTGGGCTCGCACATCAGCATGGACATGGAATGCGTGGTCCTGGAATGGCGAGCCCAACCGGGCTCGCTCACGGACATGGCGGGAGAAATGGCGAGGGGCATGGCTGGGGACATGGCTGGGGACATGGCGAGGGACATGGCTGGGAACATGACGAGGGACATTGCTGGGAACATGACGAGGGACATGGCTGGGGACATGACGAGGGACATGGCTGGGGACATGAAGAGGGACATGGCAAGGGACATGGCTGGGGACATGGCGAGGGACATGGCTGGGGACATGGCGAGGGACATGGCTGGGGACATGGAGAGGGACATGGCTGGGGCATGGCATGGCGGGATGACATGACGTGGGCATGGCGGGATGACATGACGTGGGCATGGCGAGCCTCCCAGGCTCGTCCACTGGCACGGCGGGATGACGAGGGCGTGGCGTGGGCGAGCTTCCCAGGCTCGTCCACGGGCACGGCGGGATGACGAGGGCGTGGCGAGCCTCCCAGGCTCGCTCACGGTCGAGGCGAAGATGTGGTCGTGGCGTGGGCGAGCTTTCCAGGCTCGCTCACCGGCATGGCTTGACGATGTAGGAGTGGCGAGCCCTCCTGGCTCCCTCACGGTTATGGCCGGAGAGGTGGGCGAGCCCTCCTGGCTCGCTCACCGTCATGGCCGGAGGGTGTTGTGGGGCGTGAACGAGCTCGGGGCTCACTCACGGGCAGGAGGACGGACCGGTTAGCCGGCCTCGGCTGCCTCCTGGGCATGGTGGCTAAGCCCCCCCATGGGCTCTCTCGTTAGAGCGGATGGGGGGGGGGGGGGCGCCACCATCGCCGCCGCTCCTCCAGGGTGTCACCGCTGAGTCCTTACTGGCAAGTGCGTTCTCTCAGGGAGGTGGGTCTTGAATGGAGGACTCAGGCGCGGAGATGACGGAAAACAGGGTTTATTGGAACAAAAAATACTCAAAAGGGTGGAAGTCCAGACAAGGTTAAAAAACAAAGCTGTGGCAAAACTGTGAAAAAACATGGCTTTTGGGGCAAAGTAAATAACCTTACGTGACATGGGGAGACGAAAGACAAGAGACGCAAACAGATGAAACCAGAAGGACGAAAATACACTCGCACCAGACAAGGGGAAACGAGGACTATTTAAACACACGAGGGAGGGGAACCCCAGGTGTACACAATAGGCAATCAAGACAAGACGAGAGACCAGACATTCCCCCAGACGTGACACCTCATGTGTTCATTTAGTCCTTGTTTCCCCTGTCCTGTGCCAGTGTGTTTTGGGTTTTTTTCTTTCGTGTCTCTTTGCTTTCGTTCCTCGTCTTGCCCACGCCACGTAAGATTTTGTTTTTTGCACAAGCCCAAAGGGGGCTCCCCAACTAGGTCAAAGCCGATGAGCGAGTCCGTGGAGGCTCGCATAGCCACCACTACGCCAAGTCCACGCCAAGTCCATGCCGATGTGCGAGCCCAAGGGGGCTCGCCAACCAGGTCAACACCCATGAGCGAGCCCGTGGAGGCTCGCGTATCCAAGTCCATGCCGATGAGCGAGCCCGTGGAGGCTTGCATAGCCACCTCCACGCCACGACCACGCCAAGTCCATGCCACGACCACGCCTGCACCCGAACCTTGCCTTGTGTCTGTTTCCCTCCATTCCTGACCCACCCACCCTTGGTCCTCACGTGTCTTTAGGGCCGTCTGGGAGCCGTCCCTTGAGGGGGGGGCTCTGTCACGTCTGGGGGAATGTCTGGTCTGTTATGTCTTGATTACCTAATGTGTACACCTGGGGTTCCCTTCCCTCATGTGTTCAAATAGTCCTCGTTTCCCCTGTCCTGTGCCAGTGTGTTTTGGGGTTTTTGCTTTCGTGTCTTTCGTTCCTCTGCCATGAGTTTTCGTCATTTTGTGTCTCTTTGCTTTTGTTCCTCATCATGCCCACACCACGTAACATTTAGATTTTTGCACTTTGTCTCAGCATTGTTTTTGCCACAGTCTTGTTAATCTTCTTTTGATACTTTGCCATAGTCTTGTTTACTTTTAGTACTTTTTGTTATAGTCTTGTTTACTTTATTTTATACAGCCATGTTAATCTTGCTTTGATACTTTGTTCCTAGTCATGTTTGCATTATTTGAACTTTGTCTGGTCAACCACTCCGTTTGAGAGCGTTTTTTTGTTTCAATAAACCCCTTAGAACCTTTATCTCCGCAACTGAGTCCGCCCTGAGACCCAACCCCCCCTGACAGCTTTATATAAATGTATATGAAGTGAAAAATAATATAGATTATAAAAATAAGCATAAATAGATAAATATACATGATTTTACATGGGAATACATATCATAATAGAAAACATAAGCAAACTGTCACACAGTCATATTGTCTTTTTTAACACTACAGAGGTCCTATGGTCACGTCTTACACTAGGAATCCTCATCACATATGTATCTGTTTATTCATTTTTTTTACTGATGATCAGGAGTCATCCTCTGGTACAACAGAAAGAACTAGCATGTAGTATATTTTGAAGTGTCTGTATTGCCACAAATCCCAACCTTTTCTTCGTTGTAAGTTATGTTGAATTCAGATGGTCAAATTATGAGTCATTTTGAAACATTATGTCCAAATCTTCAGTCTTCGGTATACATGAGCTTGTTTTCATTATTCAAATTAAAATGTTTTTAATGTCTTTCATGTAACAACAGGTCTGCCACAGATGGTAGAAAGGACTACTACATCTTGTTTTGTTATGTGGCAGGAAAATAATAAACTTTCTTGAATCCTGAATTTAGGAATCTAATTGGTGGTTGAAACAGAAGGAATGAAATTAATCATATGTATATTCTTGTTTGGAAATTCCTTGGCATCCACTGTAATGCCAAGACGTTTGCTGGTCAAGATACAGTCCAATAAACCAGTAGAACTTACATTTTTCCTTTTGCTTTTTTTTCTGGTAATTCTGCATTTCTTTCAGCCAAAAAATAATGTGAACTTAATTAAAGAGTATAAAACATGGATGTTTGCTCTTTGGAAAGTGTGCATGATACTTTGGATTATAATAATTCCTTCTTTCAATCTCTGTATTTGCAGGTTTTTGTTGATTGGCTAGTTCAAAATTATATCCATTCTGAAAAAGTCCACATTGATAGAGTACAATTCAAACACTATCGTTCTAAATTCTCACAACCACTGAAGCGAAGAAATCCAACTTAGTAATTTTCACATTTTTTCTGGCACTGCAGAGCTTGAGAAAAACTAAAAACATGCTTGGGACTTTTTATAGGCAGAAAAAAATTATGAAATTGAAATCATTGGGAAAGAAAGCAGTTATAATGCTACTTACTTTGGCAATGGAAGTCATTAATTTCTTATAAGGAAAATGGTAAATATCTGTTCAAGAACATTATTCAAATGACTGATATACAAATTAGTTTATGTTTCTATAAAAATACAGGGAAAGTCACTGGCACTGGCAATCAAGTTAATAGTCCAAAGAATATATTTAGTATAGTGATAGATTCTCTCACCAAAATAAATTTGGGTTTGATCCTAATATAAATGTACAGGAGCAGAAGAGATTGATTCAATTAATGTCAACTGTCACTATGGGACTGTGCAATTAGATGTTTCGATGTTTTACAACTTTCACATCATTGGAAGGTATTTTTGCCAGTAGGAATGACAGAAATGAATGCACAAAAGTAGTCTTTTTTTTAGATAACTATGAATTTAGAACAAATTACAAAGTCACATCCTTGCATATTGTTAAGTGATGGCAAGTTTAAGATGTTGATTACCCCGTCTCGAATAAAATCTATGTTCCTCTGATCGCTTACTTCTTCCCTTTTCATATCTCCACGCTGGTCATCTCCCTGAGTGAAAAAAAAACTTTCGTCTTCGCTCTGTGTCGCTATTGATTTGTGCCCGCACCAGAGTCAGTCATTCGATCATGAGATTTCTTAAAGATAGAGAAGGACGCTGCTTTTCTTGTAGCGCTTGGTAGGTAATTCCACCATATTGGAACACCACATGAAAACAGTCTGGACTGTGTTAAGCGTGGTGTAGGCACTGCTACACGACAATCCATCGATGGCCAGAGTGACCGAGTTGTGAAGCGAGCCTTCGTAAGAAGATTTGAGTAGATGGGAGCCGTACACTTAAGCAATTTGTGGGCTAGCATCAGGGACTTGAATTTGATGCGGGCAGCCTGGGGTAACCAGTGAAGCTCAATGAACAGAGGGGTGACATGAGACTTTTTGGGCTGATTGAAGACCAAATGCGTTCTGGATCATTTGTAACGGTTTTACGTACAGGCTCGGAGACCAGTCAGGAGCAATAGACAAGGTGGTAAATAATCATAGACTGCAGGTGGCGTATAAAGAGAAGAGGTCCCCGTACTGAACCTTGAGGAACCCCTGTGGTGAAGTGGTACAGTGCAGAAATGTGACAAAGCCAGGATACTTTGAATGATCGACCAGTAAGGTACAGTTCAAACCTGTGACCTGCTTAAAGACTGCCCTTTGAATGGCAGAGATGGAAGTAGGAATCGTTTATAATTTATTTTGAATTCTCCAAATGGGCAAACTAGATGAATGAAATAGGATGTCTTAGCCAAATTTCTGGAAAGAGTGGAAATCCTTTTCATGGACAGCTGCTTTTAAAGATTTAAAAAGGTATGAAGAAGCACTTCTGATCCTGAAATTGAACAAAATATGCAACATTTGACCGACATCAGTCATAAGTAAATGAAAATGTAAATAATTCATATCTTCATCTAGATTTAAGTGAGGTACTTAGATGGTAAAGTGACAGCCATGTAAAAGTGGTACACACCTGGAGTAAAAAGAATTGGTACAGGAAACCATTTGAAATCCAGATGCTGCTTCCACACATAGTAATATGTGTAATATTCATTAGATTCATGTAAATCAGCAAACTTCTATAAAAGACAAAAGACTTGAAGACTTCCGATCCAAAGATATTATAATTATAGAAAAGAAATCTGACCATTGACACTTCATAGCAAACCTAATGCTTACTGTAAGTCATTGTAAATTACAGTAACAGAGTCTGGGGATTCTTAACATATTTTCTGGCAGCATACATTAAAATGGACAGATGGCTTACTATTTTTTTGATTTTTTTTTCGTTTATGCTATATGTTACTATCAGTAGTGTGGGTGTCATTACTGATGGTTCATTGTCATGATGCATAATGGACCATGTTCCTCTAAAATATCTTTATGGCCTGGTGGTTTCTTGAATTTGAGTCGGAGGGATCTCAAGACACACTTTGAACTCAGCTGATTGAAATGGTTCCAGTCATTTTTGCAGACTGACAGAAAGATACACTATGGACTCAGATAATTTAGTTGAATTGGTTCCTGCTCTCATGTGTTTGGATCAACGGTAGAACAGCGTACACTCCTGAAACGCTATGGACTCAGATACTTTGCCTAACAGGTTAGCATAGACAGGTTAGCGGACCAACGGAAAGATGGGGCAAACCCTGAAAACTCACTCAGATAGTTAATTTCGCCGACTTCCCTGCTGTATCTAAATCTCAATAATTAGTTCAAATATTTAAAGTAATTTTAGGTTAAACATATTAATATTTATGTGGCTGATACACATTTTTTCGCATGATGTCATGATAATAATTATTATATTAATTATTATAATCAGTAGCAGTGGGCAAAAACTCTGTAATGAAATGTATCAACTTACTGGGTGACTCATACTAACCCCAAGATAAACCAATCTAAACACTGCTAGCTTTTATTAGCATAAAAAACTATTGGCGATCAGTCTATTTATGTATAGGAAATAAGTACTAGGAGGGTCTAGAGGTCCATGTTTTTGACACATTGAACAACCTCTAACGACTTTTAAAAATCCAAAAGGGAATCGCTTGTGTTCTTCAAACTACACTTCTTGATAGCCCAACTGAGGTCACACAAAAGTTTTCAGTCATACTAAAACACCTGGATTACTTGGATGCAAATATTAAGTAGGAGAAGTATACATTAATAAAGCTAAAAATCCACCCCAAATCTGTTGTCATATAACCATATTGACACATTTCGTAACATCAGTTTTGTGCTAACATAAGAAATTATTTGTTCAAAACTGCTTGTATTGATACTGGTTGTCTAACAACAGTAACCCTTTATTTTGTGAGGATGTCTACTGATACTTAAAAGAAGCATCAGTAGACATGACTAATAATATTTAGTTGCCACCACAAGATCATGGTGACTGCTACCAGTGTGATATTCACCCTCTCCTCAATATCCACATCCAGTCTTCACCTTTATTTGTTCCTTTTTTGCTGGAATAAAAACAAGACGTGGTGTTCCTCTTGATACCAACGTTAAATGGAAAATACATTTGAAGTCTTTCATAAAGTCAGTAAAGGAGATTAAATACTTTTAGATTTTTTTGGTAGCATAAACATATACGTATTAATTCTTTGCTGTGAACATTAAGTTTGACTCGACCCTGAAAACCTTAGTGACAATGACGAGCCTTTGACATTTAGAGAATCTCTAAAAAAACGTATTAATTAACTAACACAGTTAACTAGCTTGAGGACGTTTATGTTTAGAAAAATGTTTTTAAAGAAGTTCACTTGTGTCAGTTGAGAGAATGAAAATGTAGGTTTCCTGGAAACACATTTTCTTCACTTCAAGCTGAGTTGATATGCTTTGTTGTTTTGAGATGTAATTACTTGAAAGTAATATCCAAAGTTAATTTATTCATCATGGGTTTTAATGTAATAGCTTCCTGTGAAAAGAAAAATACTTTCAATACCAAATAACAGGAATGTTTTCTCTGAGATGACACGTTGGAGCACCTGTAGGAAAGGATCCAGTGCGCTCACATTGTGGGATTCTAAAATCCTGGTTGGAAAAGAATAACAGGTCTGCCATGAATGAGTGACTGCTTGTGACTTTTACAGCTGTGAATCCAAGTATTTCCTAAACCTATTATGTAACTTCAGAAAAACTAGGCCATGCTTCACATTTCCACAGATACCAACATTTTGAATACGTTTAGCTTAGGTGACAGGTCACAATGATGGTGACTAAATTTTTTTGTGCAACTGGTCAGGACAAAATCACTAAAAAATAAGACAAAATATATGGGGGTGGGGAATTTTTAAGGAAATCAGCTTGATTTATATGGTTTAAAATGTAAAATGACGCTTCTCCTTTGATGAGAGTTGTGTCAAGTAGGCTATATTTAGATTATTTTCTAACTGAGATGCTACATAGATTTGTGTTCGTTTACAATTTTAAATATTTTTCAAAAGTTTTTGTGAGTACAGTCACATTTTACTGATGTTCGCCGGCAAAACTGTTTGATGAGTGTGTTTAATAAGCACTGTCCTGCTGACAGAACACAAACACAAAAACTTATACGATAGGCAGCTGTCAGTCCAGGTGTTTGTGCCATTTGCTCTATGCCGCATGTCTTTCAGCACAAGCAGACTAAGGGAGAGGTGGTGGTGGGATTGTTTTAAACCATCATTTTACATTACTCCCAGCTGTTTCCCCCTCAGGAGGAGGCATTACCTACTTAAGGTTTGACTGTGTCGTTAAAAAGCAGATAGTTTGGAAGACAGGGGTCGAAGGAAAAATGTGGAGGGGATAGATGACAGCAGGAAGACGAGAAGATAAATGGAAGGGAGCATGTTTTGCAATGGTATCCTTAAAGAAATCAGATGCAGCCATTTGTAAACACTGTGCTCTGTTTTTTATTTTAATTTTAGAATAGTTCAGTCTTTTTTTGGGGATACTGTTTATAATGTTTTACTGATACTGTTTGTGACATTGTTCATTTATAGCTTTATAGCTTTGGGATAAAGTGACATTGCTCATTTATAGCTTTATAACTTGAAATAAAGAAATACATGTTCTTTAAAATACTTGGCCATCACAAAATATTAAACTAACCCCCTCAGGTTAGTTCCTGCTTGGCTTTGAATCCTTACTAGCTCAACTTGAGAGATTTGTTCAATATATTTAGTTTTCCAAGTTTGACGCTTTTTAAAAAAAAATATAAAACAGCATCTTGCCAAATATATATGTTAGAGGAATGGTTTAGGGAAAGTTAATTCTGTATGTATGACGTTTGTTCACATTGATGTCTAAATATATAAGATTATTTCATTCACCTCAGAATGACCTCAGTAAGTAAAATCTTTCCTTAAAATGACACTGTTACATCCCCTGTTACATCCAGTGGAAGGGAGGAGAGAACCTGACAACCTTAATAAAGCAGAGTCTTTGTAAAGTGAAAAAAACAAGGTTTACTGGTCTTCCAAAAGACAAAGAAGGCTCGACAACTGTGGGGGGAGAAATGGGCCGTTAGGTTGTGCCAAATCAAAGAAATCGGCAAAACAAAACAGGCCCTACCTAATAGTACCTTTGAAAGAAAGCAAAAGAAAAGAAAACCCTGCCACTCTAAGATAATAAAGATTCATAATAATACAAGGGTGGCACAAACCTACTTACCTAGGCTATCTAATTCACCTGCGTGATGAAGGTGTACAGGGTACCCCAATTTACCTAGACCACAATCTTAGCCTACCTAAACATAACATTTTTTCTGTGGGCAAAAAGAACTATGTGACCTACATCCATCCATCTTAATGTACAAAGATTTGCACACAGTACTGACATTGTTGTAGGGCAATTGTTGTAAGCCACCGAGTCAAATTGATGAGGGAAAAAAGCTTAGATGTGTTTGTTTGTTATAAAACAATTATGAAAAGGGAGTTTGATATACAGTATATACACTAATAAGCAATTTTTTTTCTTCAGAACATTTCCAAACAGGCCATGTGCTACGTTCTGTTGAAGGTTGTGGTAAAAAAATATTAAGGAACAGGTAAAAAATGTCAAAAGATTACTTCCAAGGGTACTTACATATGTAATGAAAAGGATATCAAACCGGCCTCTAAGGCACAAAACTCCAAATCTCACGGACCAAAAAATAAGTGCATTGACCAGGAAGAAGCTACAAAGCCTCAGTGGGAGGAGACCCAGGGGAAGACCCGGGACAGGCTGGACTATGTTTCTTAGGTTGCCTAGGAATATTTTGGGATCTCCCAGGACCTGGCCGAAGTGGCTGGTTGGTTAAGGCTATTGCCCACACGACTCTACCCTGAATAACGAAATGGATGGATGGATGGATATAGGAATTTATTGTCTTATATCATAAAAGGAGAGAAAAACAACTTCTTCATAAAAAATATAAAAAATAAAATAAAAGTACAGAAAAAGTTTGAAAAAGTAAATAATAGAAAAAAACAAGAGCTGTTAAAGGTTTTTTTTTTACAGTTAGAAGAGACAAAGATTAAGAGACAAAGTTAGAGAAGACAAAGACAAATTTGGTTGGCCAAGAGAAAGTATCCTTGGATGTCTTACAAACATTAATAAACTGCTTGTAACAATTGTGTTTCATATATTTTGCATAAATCGTTATTTGGGGCATTTAATTTAAAAGCACAGATAACAGTAGATGGCATCAGTGTAGGAAACTGGACATTTAGAATTGTGTAGTAGAAAAAAAGTGTGCTCTTTCAAGCAGATACATTTTTCTCTTGTAACAGTTTTGTGCGAAAATAAAACTAAAAAGTAGATGTAACATAATTTGAGTTGTGTTCTTTGAATTCTCTGTTTTTGGAAAAAATATTCCATTTGTGTGTGCAATTGTGCACAGATGCATGTGTACACTAAAAAATCTCAAGAAAATCTCTCTGATTTGCACAAAATAATCCAAAGTTTTATTTTGTGGGAGGGTCTTTAACAATGTTTGACCATGTTCGTTATGGACAAACCGTGCCGAGCACAGAAGTCCAAAAACAAAACACCACTCGGGTTCAAGCTGGGGGTGGCATTCCTCCCAACCACGCCCCTCCAGGTCTCACTGTCATTGCCCACGTGAGCGTTGAAGTCCCCCAGCAGAACAAGGGAGTCCCCAGAGGTGGCACCCTCCAGTTACCCTTCTAAGGACTCTTAAAAGGGTGGGTACTCTGTACTGCCGTTAGGCGCATAGGCACAAACAACAGTCAGCACCTGTCCCCCCACCTGAAGGCGAAGGGATGCTACCCTCTCGTTCACCGGGGTAAACCCCAAAGTACAGGCACCGAGATGGGGGGCAATGAGTATGCCCACTCCTGCTCGGCGCCTCTCACCGGGGGCAACTCCAGAGTAGCAGAGCGTCCAACCCCTCTCAAGAAGGCTGGTTCCAGAGCCAGAGCTGTGTGTCGAGGCGAGACCGACTACGTCCAGCCGGAATCTCTCCGCCTTGCACTCAGGCTCCTTCCCCACCAGAGAGGTGACATTCCACGTCCCTAGAGCCAGCTTCTGCAGCCGGAAATCGGTCCGCCAAGGTCCCCGACTCCGGCCACTCTGCAACATCGCGTGGGCATCAGGGGCATTTCCGCTGGATTGGCAGACTGGGGTGGTTGTCCCCCTATTTAAAAAGGGGGACCGAATGGTGTGTTCCAACTATTCAATTCAATTCAATTTTATTTATATAGCGCCACATCACAACAACTGTTGTCTCACAGCGCTTTCCAAACAGAGCAGGTCAGACCCTACTCTGAAGTTAACTACAGAAACCCAACAATTCCCACCATGAGCAAGCACTAGGCGACACAGGCAAGGAAAAACTTATTTTTAACAGGCAGAAACCTTGAGCAGAACCATGGCTCAGGGTGGGCGGCCACCTGCCTCTACTACAGGGGGATCACACTCTTAAACCTCCCTGGGAAGGTCTATTCAGCAGGACAGTTCTGGAGAAGAGGGTCCGTCGGATAGTCGAGTCTCAGATTGAGGAGGAACAGTGTGGTTTTCGTCCTGGCCGTGGAATGCTGGACCAGCTCTATACCCTCAGCGGGGTGCTGGAGGGTGCATGGGAGTTCGCTCAACCAGTCCACATGTGTTTTGTGGACTTGGAGAAGGCGTTCGACCGTGTCCCTCGGGGTATCCTGTGGGGGGTGCTCCGGGAGTATGGGGTACCTAGCCCTTTACTACAGGCTGTTCGGTCCCTGTACGGCCGGAGTCAGAGCTTTGTTTGCATTGCCGGTAGTAAGTCGGATCCATTTCCGGTGGGAGTTGGACTCCGCCAAGGTTGCCCTATGTCTCCGGTCCCATACATAACTTTTATGGACAGGATTTGTAGGCGCAGCCGAGGTGTTGAGGGTGTCAGTCTTGGTGGCCTTAAGATCGCATCTCTGCTTTTTGCAGATGGTGTGGTCCTGTTGGCTTCATCAAGTCGTGACCTACAGCTCTCGCTGGAGCGGTTGGCAGCCAAGTGCGAAGCGGCTGGGATGGGGATCAGTGCCTCCGACTCCGAGACCATGGTTTCTCACCGGAAAAGGGTAAAGTGCCTTCTCTGGGTCGGGGCGGACGTCCTCCCCCAAGTGGAGGAGTTCAAGTACCTTCTTGTTCGCAAATGGGGGTAGGGGGCGTGAGATCGATAGGCGGATCGGTGCGGCGTTTGCAGTAATGCAGGCGCTGTACCAGTCTGTCGTGATGAAGAGAGAGCTGAGCCTAAAGAAGAAACTCTCAATTTATCGGTCGATCTACGTTCCCACCCTCGATTATGGTCACGAACTTTGGGTAGTGACCGAAGAATGAGATCCCGGATACAAGCGACCGAAATGAATTTCCTCCGCAGGGTGGCTGGGCTCTCCCTTAGAGATAGGGTGAGAAGCTCGGCCATCCGGGAGGGGCTCAGTATAGAGCCGCTGCTCCTCCACGTGGAGAGGAGCCAGTTGAGGTGGCTCGGGCATCTGATCAGGATGCCTCCTGGTCGCCTCCCTGGTGAGGTGTTCCGGGCTCTTCCCACTGGGAAAAGGCCCAGAGGAAGACCCAGGACATGCTGGAGGGACTATGTGTCCCGGCTGGCCTGGGAACGCCGCGGGATCCCCCCGGAGGAGCTGGCAGAAGTGGCAGGGGAGAGGGAAGTCTGGGTTTCCCTGCTTTGGCTGCTGCCCCCGCGACATGACCCCAGATAAGCGGTGGAGAATGGATGGATGGATGGATGGTCTTTAACAAAAATCATTCATTTTTGTTGGATTTTACCTTTGGAGTGCCTTTAGATGACATTTCATGTGATTTCGATCAGAGCTACCTCGTTAAACTATTCTCCATTATTACCTATATGTTCAACTAAGAGGTGGGAACATGTTACAGATTTTAGATTCTTTAAAGATCATCTGTTTCTTTTGAAAATGAACAACTTTTATTTCCAAACAAAATAAGTATGTTATTTCAAGAGTGGAGGTTTAAAAAAAATCACAACCTCGATTGTTAACAATGACAAAGCACCAGGACTTTTTGTTCAGACTTTTGGTTATTCTCTTGGTTCACTTTAAGAGTCAGATGTCATGTTGATCTATTCAGTGTGATGTATATTCATACAAAGCTTCAGTGACATGCTAAGAACATATAATCTCAAAATACTTTTAAGCAAATCAAACTGAAGGTTAATAGTAGGAGGTAAGTGAGGAGGAGGAACTTGGGAGAGGCGAGGGAAAAATAAGAATGGAAACTAAGAAGGAATGACAGAAAAACAATATGGGAATGAGATTAAGGGAAATAAGACAAAAGATGTAAGTTTAACAGAGAAAGAAATCAAAGCGTATCTGCTTATGCTTGTGTCCTTGGCTGAAAGGGCGCAAGTTGTCCAACAGACTGAAATAGAAGCAGTCATTACTCCCTGTAATTCACTGACTGACTGACTCTGTGTCCATCTGTCTCGCTCTCCCTGTCTGACTGCTGTATTCATAATGTGATGTGGTCAGTCAGCAGAGAGAAAGACTGTAGGGTGGAGCTCCCTTCACTGTAACCACACACACACAGATGTGAGTCGTTCTTGATCTGAACCCTGGCAACTTTGGTTATAGTCCAACCAGGATCCTGCAACAGGCAAATGCAAGTAGACCTCAAAACACTCATGCACACAAGAAGCATACATGGTACAAATATGACAGAGTAGGACTTTCTCTGTACTGTTACAGAAGCCAAAAACTAATGTGAACACAATCGATACCCTACCAGGATTTGCCCATTTGCTACATTTTGACCACTAGTTTTCTTCATTTATGTTGCTTAATGTCACCTAACTTGCGTGCTAGTGTGTCTTTATAGCAATGAATGCATAATAGCATAATGCATTATGTCTTTGCCATAGCATTCACAAATTTTGACGTGTAAACTGGGACCTACTGACTATATAACCTCCTCAACAGTGCTTTCATTGTGTTCTATATACATCCGTTGTATATACAATTATGTATTATATATTATATTATGTATTATACATCTTGCGATGGACAAGAACCCATGATGCTTGGAGTCCTCTGTCTAAGGCAGGACCTCATTTGATAACCACAACCAGTGATTAGGGGAGGTTTCACTCTCGTCCAGTGACTTTAGACCCTGCGGTTATCAGCTACAGTGCACCCTAATGGTAACGGTTTCTGGAGTGGAATCCAATATGCACCAAAAGCAAATACATCTTTGGACCAAGGATGTTAGACAGGTTGGTTGCACGAGGACTTAACAACCTGAAAGTATCCCATACTCCCACAGTACCCCTTAAAGAATTCCTCAGGGAACACTGCCATATGCAGTCTTCACATACACAAAACATCATGTTGACAGGATGGTTAAACTCTTCAAAGGCCTCCTAAGTTACTCTGTAAAGGAAAAGATCTGGTTCACTCTTCCATGAGCTCAGAACAAAAACACTGTGCTCCTCCTGAAATTAAGGTTCATCAGTTGGTCTTGGATTTTCCCCTGAAACATTAGTGTAAAAATTCCAAAGTCTAGTGTGATCGTACTATTGTTGGAAAACACTCTTGGGTATTTTTTCATAAGACTGCGAACCACCAACCCCAATCTGTGACTCCAATGGCACTGTCAGAGAAATCCTTACGTGGATACAACAATGAAGAGGCACCTCAGCCAAGTAAGCCCCACATTGTCCAGAGTCTTCAATATCTTTGAGTGAACCTGGCAAAACAATCTTGATAATTCTGGCCATAAATTATTTAACTACCTATTATTTAACTACTTCTTCCAAGGCTCACTCCTACATCCGAGGACTTCCTGAGTGGATGAAGTTTCAGCCAGATTGAGTAGATCCTTATAGTGCCTCTTCCAGTGCCAAGTGATATTCTCAAAAAGCATTGGCAGTTCTTTAACCAGGAAAAAGTGAGACGTAGGCATTATTTCCCATTGTGAGTTGAATAATGGTTCACCTAAACATCTAAACTATGCTTTTCTGTAGACTCAAAAAACTGCCTCTACGCCCCAATTTTTGCTTCGGCAACCACCTCTGCTGCGGTAGATTACTCCTAATACATTCAACCCAATAAAGCCTTTCTGATGACTGTGACACCAATTTTCCAAACAAAGGTCAGGGTATTTATTGGTTTATGGTCTTAAACCAATGTTTTACACCAATTACATGTTTGAAATGTAATGTTTAATCTGTATTCATGTCTGTTGATCATTACATTTATAAAATTGGTGAACTGACATTCAATCTGGCATGCATACATTTTTAGTTCAGTGAAAGTTTAAATAGCTTCATTAAGATTCTAGCCATTATCACTGTTTTGTCATTTGATTGTTATCATAAAGACTTTAATTGGGAAAAAACCTATAAAACTGATTATATTCATACCAAACTCAGTTCCTCATTATGTGTAGCCAGAATAAGCCACTGTTAGCATGCATGGTAGGGAAAAAGGAAGTTATATATAAAATACCAACAGTGAAATGTAAGCACTGTCAATGTGGTTATAGACTGACTTTAGAGCCATTATCCATGTTTCTCAGGATTAATGGCTGCCAGTAATGAAGTGAGCTGCACTTGAAAGCTTTTAATTTCTGAGGAGTAATGCGTTGAAGAAAGAGTAGATGGTTAAAAGTAAGTCAGATAAGATTGAAGAATACCTGTCAATACATCTGGAGTGCTACTACATACAAAGGCATGATGATGTTTTGCCTCAATATTTGAGACGAATGATCAGTCAGGTGACTTAATCCTTATGTGAATATAATCAAAGTGGCTGTCATAGACCAAACAACTAAATTAAGAAAAGGAGGTGTTAAAGTACCCCTAAGTGTACAGTGGCAGCAGCTTTGATGTAGCCCTGCTGCCGACTTTGCATTTCCTTTCGGGCTGTAAAACCTGAATACACAGCTGTCTGTCATCACACGCAGCAAGACAGCTTTTCTGAGTAGGTATGTGTGTGTGTGTTAAGGAGAAAGAGGGCAGAGGATAAAAAGCCTACCTACTGCTTTCTCATTACTGCTTTTGGGAGTCTTAATAATAGTTAAACATGCTTGTGTGAGTGTGTTTGTGTGTGTGTGTGTGTGTGTGTGTTGGACTCTTTATTAACGGAAGCCATTGGCTGTTTGAAGTGTACACTACTGGCAATGACGGGATAACAGGGGTGGTTAGGGTTTCATGTGGACTATACTGGTGGATGCAGGTATGTGAGAGGGGCTCTCCTGCTAATAATGATTTAGTGTTTGAATGGTAAGTACAGGAAGTTTACACCTAATGATCATGCTTGTCACCTGGATGCCTGCAGCCTTGTAGAGATTTATAGGATGCTCAGAGGTTTCATCAAAAAAGGAGTAAAAAAAGGAGGTCTTTTGATGGCAAAAGGCTCCAACTGACTTACAAGAAAAAGTACACATATCTTAATTCTTAGACAATAATATATAATTAATTATTGCATTTGGGATCTCCTCTTGAATTAGATTTACTCCCGAGGTTACACCAGGCTTGATATGCAAGAAGTCCAACAAAGTAAAAAAAAAAAAAAGCTTATTACTTAAAAAAATGTTTTTTGACTTGAAAAACGTATTACCTATGAATAACCAAGGAAGTGCATTTTTGTTCAGTTTTCAAAGGTTACTCTTCACCTACTCTCCACCCTGTCAATTTTTATTCCTGCAAGGAAGGACGGAACAGACTAATAATAAATCATAAGCTCCAATTATTTGATGCATTTAAAATGAAACAATTGCACCAAACTGGAAGTCTTTGCATAATTGTCTGAATTAATTCTCACTCTGACGGTATCATGCTACCATTTAGCCATAAAGCTTTAGTATCAGAATTAACTCAGAGGAACACTATTAGCCCCAGATCCATGCAAAACCATATTTCCTTTGATCCAAAATACCCAATTAAAGTCATGTGGAATGTATTAGAAAACAAACAACAAATAATTTCCTAATTATAACCAAATTGTGGTTCTTCAGCCTAACAAGGAAGATATATTGGCAAACTTTATCCCAACAGCAACAGGTGAAATTATGAAACATAAACAAAAATTTGGAATTAAAATCTAGAATCTAGAAAGTAGTTTTCACCATCTGTTGACTCAAAAGTCTCAAAAGTACTGAATATTTTATGATCAAACTTAGCTTCTGGTGAGTCCCTTGCCCCTGTTATTGCCCCAAAACGTTATCTTAGCAAATAACAGCAACATGCTTCTCCCAACTGCATTTAATGTATTACTAAAATGGTTGAATGTTCATGTAGAGATCCAAGACGAGTTTCTCGCTTCACCCACTGTTGGGTTAGTAGAACAAATAATAAGTTTACATGTAATGGAAGTTTTTTAACAGTCTACAATAGTTAGTATAAAATCTGAATACATAATTCCCCAACAGTTCAATCCATCACATGGTTTGTATACTAGGCTGACTCCAGTCTACTGTCAGTTCTTATCATACCCACCCTCTGGAATTACAATTGAAAGAAAAGCTGCATACATTTTGGATACAGTTTGCATAAATTATGGCACCACGAGAATCCTGATGCCATACAAAGAATTCAACAATTTGACAGAGAGAAATGACGAGAGACACAGAGAGAAGAGCTGTGAGGAGACGAAAACCTTCTCATTCTCTGTCTTTATTTTCCAAAAGCAGATAATTGAAGGCTTTCCAACGGTTTGGGAAGCAAAAGGAGGGACAAGCAAGGAGGACGATGAGCAATCAAGAGTAAAGAGGAGAGAAAAAGAGTGAAGCCACGTCCACACATATGACTCATTCTTCCTACTCCTCCTTTGTAACTCTTCCCTATGTCACTAACTCACTCTCTCTGTCAATGAGGTCAAACTGAACACAGAGCAGCTGCAATTTTCCCAGAAATGGCCAGCACTGGCACTACTTATTTGTGTACCACTATAGAAATAATGCTTATAGCCTTTGCTATTGCATTTTGAGGGGTTGAATAAGATAAGAAAAAATACACACATACACACAGACAAGCTCCAGTAAACCACACACACACTCAACACAAAACACGTCGAGTTTGAAGTGCTTGCCAAGGTAAACTCAGACAGGCCTGAGGAACATGTCTGGCATTTAAATATACATGTGGCACTTTATGCCAGTAACCACAAAAAATAACTGAAACAAAAAGATACCCAGTTGATTGCAAGATCACACGTACATAATTAAATGAAAGCTAAAAGCCTGCACAAGTGCAGTCAGCACAATAAATCCCAACAGCCTTGACAACCATGCCACACACACATTTTCTATAACGCAACCCTTTTTTAAGGTGGTTCTATGTAAAATATTTTGTGCATGGTCTTTGTTTTTCAATCTTTCCTGGATCAATGTAGTGGGTCAAAACTGAGGACAACTTTTGTACTTTTATGAAAATGAACCAATATTTTTTTTTTTTATCTTGTAAATCAGCTCCAGACTCCAAGCACAAACACACCCCTCTGTAATCAATGGTATGCACATTTCCGGGATCCACGCAGTGAACTTCGAGTCTGCTTGTGTTGCCGTGGATGTCTGGCTCCTCTCTAACTGTAAACCGCAGACTGACGTACAGGACAGCGTCTCCATTAAAAACTTCTCTTCATCAGAGAGAGACATCCTGGACAAAAGTAAAACACATATGAGCAGGCAACCGCACTGCAGCAGAAAAGATTTTGAACACTTTGACGCTTGTGGGGCCCATTGGCTGTGGAGCATGACACTAATGGGGGGGTGTTACAGGGCTCACGCAAGTTACTTTTTCGGTGTGTTAAAAAGGAGGTGGAGAATGTGAATGTGAAAGAAAGAGGACTAAAGGCAAAGCATGGAAATAAGAAGTGGGTTGGCTTGAAAGGAAAAAAAAAGAAGCCAGCTGAGCATGAAAAAAATGGGGAAAAAAGGCAGAACAGTTAAACAGTACAGCAAGAGAGAGAGGAATGCTAAACACATTCGATGTCTCTCTGCTGCAGTTACTCTCCTTTCTCAACATGCAAAGAGTATCAAACCCATCCCCCCCTCTGCAGACACACACACGCACACACACACAGATGCACACACAGCACTAAAAGTCTGAGGATGGAAACTATGAGCATTGTGCTGCTGCCAGACAGCAATGAGAGAAATAATCAGCAGAAGGAAAATATCAAGTAATACTGTGACTCAGGCTATTCTACTCTCTGACTGTCTAACATGTAGAAAGTGGTAAGATTATTAAAACTTGTCGTTGGAATTTTGATGTATTGAGATGATATAGAAAAATTGAAGGGAGCTGGTGTGCAGATTTTGTCACCTTTGGACGGAACCAGGCAAGTCTCTGTGCTACTTCAATCTTACTTTCTGCTGCTAGCCGCCACAAATTTTTACTCGGAGCTCGGCATGACACAAAGCCCACTGGAAGCTGAAAACTGGCTCAAAGATGTTTTCACAGTACTCTGTGTATGCATTAAAAACTTTCTTTATTTGAGTCTGTTTACGTAATGAATATAGGAAATATGATCAGGAAGCCAATTATTTACTGACAGTTACACCGTTTGCTCAGAATATGTGGATATGATAAATAAATAATATAATTAATGCACACAGTTATGTGATATAGCTGGGTACACCATAGCGGATAGCATTTGCAGATTAATTAACACAATTCTCTCTGATTGCAAATGCCATCTGAAGGTATTATAAGTGAAAGTATGACCTGAAAACAGAAAACGTTTAGAACTAAGTCTGCTTTACGCCTGCCTCCCCTAGGTTTCCAGCAATACACACATTGACTATGGAGCCAGATGAAATGTTATTCTGAGGAGCTGATGCACATATACAGACAGAGGTCTGTTTGGGAAATACATTATTGTAAATCTGGCTGCACACCAAACACATGCCTAGACGAACAAATCCCCTCACCCAGGGCCAGTAACTCATCTTGGCAGAGTGTAATGATCATAATGATACAGCGGTGTTAATTGGTATGAAATACCAGCATGCAGCATGGAGGGTATGGTTGGCGGCCTCCTTAGCTCCTACACTCTGTTCATAGTCTATGATACATTGTCTATTATGATATGCTTGACAAAGAAGCATATCGGCAGCTACTGTGCTATTTGAAGTTTATTTGCCAAACCAAATGTCTGTCCTCAGATGTGAATAGGAATGTTTTTTCTGCAGGCTTAGAAAAAACTGTGCTCAACGCAAACGTTGGAGTTTATGATTCAAATGGGGTCTGAATGCATGTGAAAAGTTTCTGAATGGGCTGAGACTCAATCGTTAGAGGGAGACTTTAGCAAATTCATGATTTATTTATTCAATGTAACTTAATGATTACATTTATGTCACTGGCCTGAACCAAATAAGGACTGACCAGATGATGTTCCACGGTAAAATGTGATATGTTGGCTTTGCTTTGAATGAAAAAAATATGTATTTTGCCAAAGTTGACCAAGTAATTAAGGTGAATAATGTGAAGAATATTGGTAAATCTGAGTACATTGTAATTACAGAAGTTTGTACAAAAATGTTGAAGGATTTAATCTCAAGCAAATTATAGGTAGTACTTAATTAAAAGATGTATAAATTCGTCCTGATGCATTTGCAAAATATATATGTATAAAAATATGTGTATAAATAAAGAAACAATTTTGCTCCATTTATCTAGTGCAGGGCTCATTTGGTAGGCAGAACATGGAGTTACCTTTCAGACCTCAAATTAAAAAAGGGTAATATGTACATTACAAGAGCTGAAGGCAGTGGGTGGTGCTAAAATGTCCCCTACAGTCAAGCAAAATAGCTCATCCTCAGCCCGAGGCCAGTCCATAGAGCTTCAACTCTTCAGTGCCCCAGAGCTCTGTAAGCTTATTTTTTTCCGTGGCTGCAAGCCAAAACCACAGCCTAAGAAGAGGAGGAGCCAGAGCATTTATCTGCAGAACCTGTGTACCCACCCAAACCCAAAGTGGTTAGGAAATAAGACTTTCAAACACAGAGGTATATAAAAAAAGATCTATTCAGAATTAAGTGACATAGAGCAACTAGACCATATATGCCGTGCAGGTTGTGTTGTTATTTTTACTCCATAAATGTCAGTATGTCAGAATAACATTGCGTTAATTTCCTCCTGTCTCCATGTGAGCATGTTGTGCCTAATTTAACAATGTTAAGTCAAATTCTCTCAAAATCCCATGCTTTGGTGTTTTTTTGATTGTGTTTTTTCAATGTCTTTTGTAGAACATCTGGAAAAATTCAAAATTGTGTTGCTGTGACTACCACCAGGAGATGGTCACAGTATAAATTCCCCTCTGCTCTTTTCCTCAGGAAGAGAAAAGCCTTTTGGGAAAGTACTCCAGAATGTAAGTCCTAGCTGGAATATAACGAGCATAAGGTTATGAATGAATAGTGCCCTGTGAGTGTATGTGTCAATGCAGCTCATCCCTTAGTAAAGGTGAAAGGTCAGGGATGGTAAAATGTTGGTGGGGGCAGAGCTTGAGCTCAGTCTGACGCAGTAAAATCTTTACCAGCTGCCTCAGCTCCAGGCACAGGATGCATGTATTAAATCTTTCAAATTAGTTTTATCACTCCTCAGGTGGAAGGATTGGTAAGGCTTTTGAGCAGCAAGTGGTAAAAAATTATTTGTTGGCCATACAAAAGTGTATAGCATTTAATTTAATATTTTTTCAAATAATTTTCTTTTGTTCACCCTTCTTTACTCTCGGCTGTCTTTCAGTCTTTTTAAAGCCACTGCAACCGCACTTGCTGTTGCACACATTCTGTATTGACTTAGAACTAAATGTGAAATGCCTCTCAGTTTGACTTGATAGCAATTCTGTCTTTTCTTTGTACAACATGTGTTTTATGCATCACTGCAAAACATTGTGCCTCATTTGTTGAGAGGTCAGTGACCCACACCACTCTGTGAAACTAGACAGTAAAGAAAAGTGAGCTTATGCTCATCAGCTGCAATACTAAACATTTGCTTGATGTTACAGTAAAGGAAAAAGTCACTTGTAAACTAGAAGTGTAGAATAGCACAGAAGATGGTTGTTTTATAAACATCGTAAAGAAAACTACAACTGATATAAGGGGAAAAATATTCAACGTTTAAAATGATTTGAGAAATGTTAAAAAATTGCTATATTTCAATGCTTTAAAACTAAATCTGGAATAATCCATGAACACATCCACCTAGTTTTCACATAAATGTGTGTTCACATGCAAGTCAACCAGAATTGATTCATTCCAACATGGAGTTCCTTATTCAGGAAAAGTCTGTGAAGACATCTCACCCCCCACTCCCCTGTTTATAATGAGTCCTTGGAATAAGTTTACCTTTTATATATATATATATATATTCTAGTTTTAGAATTCTGCCGCTTGGGGGGCAGTAGCTCTACTACTTTAATAGAGATTTTTCTAAATTTAGAAAATATATGTGTTCATGGATGAAAAAGATCACTAGCTTCAAGCGAAGGGAGGCATCAGTTAGATGGAAGTCTGGACAGAGCAAATGAGCTGAATTCATAGTTTGACAGGTTTAGGAACAAGCTCACAATCCTCCCCTCCTGTCCCCAGCCACACAGACATCCCAACCTCCTTTGACCTACAGCTTTCCTGTCACACCTCAGACGATTTATCCTCTACCTTAGTCGTGGACTTTTCTGCTTCCACTTGCATTTCTTCAACCAAATCAGGAGATGATGTGGCTCCCTTTGCCTCCCCCTCCAACTTTTCTGTTTCTAGAAGTCAGGTGAAGAGGCAGCTGTAGATACTGAAGGTAGTAGGTCAACATTGTGTCCGTCCTAGAGTCCTGAAGGCCTGAAGAGAGCAGGTCTAAAAGGCCTCTTAAACCTATGCTTGACCAAAGGGAAGTTTCCACTGTTTTGGAAGAAATCCTGTCTGGTTCCAGTACTGAAGAAAAACTCACCCATCAGTCATCAATGACTTGACTTGACCTGTTGCCCTGACTCCTGTTGGTCCACCTGGGTAAGCAAACCAGCACATATCAGGACCCCCTGCAGTTTGCTTATTGCCATGGAGTTTGAGTTGAAACCACAATCGAAGTTTCAATGCACTGGCTGGCGCAGTGCAAGCACGTTCCCATTTCCAGTTGACATGAGATTGGGACCTTTCGGACTGGAGTTTGGATGTTCACCCTGTTTTTGCGTTCATTCTCTCCATGTACTCAAGGTTCCTCGCACTATCCAAAAACATGCATATCAGGTTAATTGGACACTCCAAATTGCCCTCATAGTGAATGGGTGTGGTTGTTTGTATCTGTATGGCCCTGCGATGTGACCTGTCCAGGGTGTCATCCCCAACCAATTTGGAAATTAATTGATTTTATTTAATGCTATTATAAGAATAGTTATGATATCTATCTATCTATCTATCTATCTATCTATCTATTCCCTCAACGGGGGAATACACATGTATATATTCTATTTTGTAAGTCGTTTTGGATAAAAGCGTCTGCTAAAGGTTAAAGGTTTAGCAGACGCAACAACATATACATTTTTATCCCCAAGCATTTTGCATTCCCACCGAGGTCCATGGTGCAGTATATACAATTTGGCAGATTGAAACCCTGATTTTCTGAACTCTCTACTCCATTTGACTGCTCTTGTTTAAGTCAAGATGGGATGATAATTGAAATCTGAACATTTTCATAGCTACATCAGCAAATTCAGTACCTGGAGTATTTCCACAACTATTTCCAGACCTGCATGCATTATATTTGCATTAAAATATTTCTACATTGAAGCGTCTGAAAAAGGTTTGTCATATTTTTCTTAGTGTTATATTGTAAATTTACAGGGTAGCTTGGAGACTACCTCAGCTGTCAATTTGTGAGAGTTGAGGTCAGTTAAATTCAGTTTGTTTCAGTTTGTTGAACAGTTCAGAATCAGTTCACTGGAACCACTTGGCTAAGCTTAGAGAATATTGTGGGTTTAATTTAACCTATTTAACCTTTAACCTGAAGTCTAATTTCTCTGTGAATATACATACATGAAGCTCTTAACTTGATGACTTGTGAAGATCTGTAGAGCTGCAGTGGAATATAAGTTTGCTATGCATCATCATAAGTATAAGCGGTTGTTCATGTTCTAATCATCTGACCAGAGATAATCATTTTCTATTCATTAGTTGACCAAATTGAAGTTGCCATTAGAGCAATCAATAAAGTACCTCGTAAATTGTGAAATTATTCGTTTTTATTGATTGTGTAAAGGTTTGTAGTTTATTTTAAGTTCATGATTTCAAATATGAAAGTGGATCAACATGAGCAGATGCTCTGTTGCATATAAACAGATGTGTTGGAGTCTTAACAAAGGCTGCTTGCAGTGTCTTAATTCCATGAGAACTGTCGAGCCTGTATAGCTGTATGAAAAATTCTTCTTCATTGGTCCATTTTTTTGCCCTTTTGTGAGTGTCTTTGCCTTTTATTCTGCCTTTTCTCTTCAACTTATCTCTCTTAAAGACACAAAAAAATATGGTTTTATTTTTCTATTTGCAATCAACATCATTGGGATTTATTACAAACAAAGCTACTTTTGCAGTTTCCTCTCCCATTGTAGTCTCTGATATCCTCATTTATTCAAACAATTCTCCGTTACCTTTCTTGACCTCTCATTTTTCTGTGTGAGTGTGTGTCTCTGTGTTAAGGAAGCATGGAGAAAGAGGCGGGCTGCCCATCCTCGACGTGGCAGGGTGACGTTGCAAAACCTGAAGAAAAACCCAGAGATTGGCTGAGAGACAAAAATACAGGCAGAAAGGGAAAAAAGGAGGAGGAGACACTTTAATTTTCTTCAGTATATTTAAACTTTGTGGCACTTTAAAGACGGTCTAGAAGGTTTTTTTTCTTTATATAAAGAACTGTTCTACTTTGCCTATTTCCAACAGGGTCAGCGGAGCCTATCCCAGTTTACAACAGGCAAGAGGCAGGGTCCACTCTGCACACACACACACTCACATTTACTCCTAAGGGCAATTTGGAGTGTCGAATTGACCTAAAATGCATGTTTTTCAGCGGAAGGAGCTGGAGTACCTTGATGGAACACACAGACACAGGGAGAATATGCAAACTCCTCACAGAAAGGTTCTTCCAGGGATTCAAACTGGGAACCTACTTGCTATGAGGCAACAGTGCTAACCACCACACCACAGTGACACGTATCTAAAGAATGTCTGAAGTAATTCTGGAAATAATCCTATAATGCTTTTATTATAATCTTATAATGCTTTTATTAATGCTTTATATTGCTTTCGAAGATATTTTCTTAGTTAGGTGTGTGATTCAGTGTGTGAGTGTAAGAGAGAAGCCTCTCTGAGTTAATAAAACCAAAACTGATTTGATATGTATAATGTCTCCAAGTAAGAAAAATGTTCCTTGATTAGAAATGATTTTACTCTGGCATGGGATCTTACTCAAGTTATGCCTCCAGGTAAAGAGCTGCTCTGATTTGGCTTTATAGCAAATGATTACAGCCTCAAGCTGCAAGTGAAATGCTGAATCTTGCAAAGAATGGAGAAGGACTACAGCTTATTGTTGCAGCTTTTAGTAGGTGCAGACGGATAAAAAATCAACAATGTTGTTTTTAATGCACAGTCCGGGTGCTCCACCTGTTAATTAAGGTATTTTTTATACCCAACGTTCTTAATGTTGCTAAAAAAGACTTTTTAAACTCTTAGCAACCACATTATTCTTCAAATAAGACTCTTTAAGACTCATGTTGGATTATTTGGCCTGGCTGCTGTGTGTGGTTCCCATGAAACTAGCTAGCATTATGCTTGTTAAGTTATTGTTAACTATTTCCTAAAGTTTTGTAGGATTTAGTTTGGGAGATTTGTGGATTCAACCAAGATACTACTTGTATAGATTTAAGAATTTGATAATTGAAGAACAACAAATGTTGCACAATTTTGACATGATGATACTACTCATAAAAACAATGTCCTTAGATATTAATGACACTATGTTGAAGCTGAACAACAAAAGAATAGAAAAGTGAAGAATATTAGAGATGAAAAGTAAAACAGAAACATAGTCTGGGTCAAATGTGGGGAAAATAAAATGTCATTCCTCCATCTTGGTCTCCCTCTATAGTTCTCTCCATGTCCATTTAATCTATCCGGTATGTGTGTGAGAGACACAAGAGGGGGAGGAGAAAAAGACAGGGAGAGAGTTTGCATTCTTTTCCATTGAGGTCAGTGTTTTACAGAGCTTTTGACCACTGTCTGTTCAAGTGTACGAGTATGTGTGGAGTTGATCAAGGAAGAGCGTGTGTAATACAAAGCACATCAATTAAATTAAGAGAAATGAAACATGTAATTTTCTTCTATAATAAATAGGATGAAAATAGTTGTAATTTGATATCTTTATTGCCAAAAAGCTTTTAGAATTTTCTGTTTGCTCTCAAAGAGACATGTCATCATCACCCTGTAATTATGATAACACAGCAAGATTTTTAAAAAACTTTTTGGTAAGTGGACAGGTTAAGTAATACTATTTAAGTTTGAAAATTGTATAGATTAAGTCTGAGAGTAAGTGGAAGTCATTAGTAACTTTTCAGTCAGGTTATGGCCACTTAAGTAATTTTATGATTTGTTTAGTTCTGTTGCCCTCTTTCACTCTTTAATCATGTCTCATACATGCCAACTTTTTCAGAACTTACTTCCCTTATCTAGTTAATATGTTTCAACAACTCTTCTTTCTCTTGAAGGCATCACCTATCTCATCACATACCAGCACAAGTTTTTAATGTTTTTTTGTTCTTTCCATCATTCTAATTTATTCAAACTTTCCAATTTTCATTTAATTTTTTACACCCAACTTTCCCTTCTTCTTATATTCTAATTAGTTTTTTGTGCTCAGCTGATGTCTTTTTCCTGTGTGCTAAAAATACTATGGGTAGAAAATATTTAATGAGTATAAAATACCTTTTTAAATACACTAAAAAAAGGGGTAAAATTGAGTAAATGGGCATTTGCATCCTAAACTATGGTTGATTGTCATTCCCTTTTGTGTTCCATTTGTTAATCGGGGATCATGCATGAAAGCAGCCATGGAGGAAGTTTAGTTTACAAGAACTGTACAGGAAACACATCATTTAAAGCTGCCTCTTCTACAGTCTTAGCAACCATGCTGTTAAACTAAACTTGATCCTGTAAGTTTTTGGCCGGAGACTTTTAGTTTTTTAAAAAGAAAATCAGAAATTGAGTAACTTGTTGTCCTTTTGGTGTCCTTTTGTTTTCATAGCACTTACAGTTAAGGCTCAAAACTGAATTCAATTTCAAGATTCTAAATTGGTGGCCCTGCGATGGACTGGCGGACCGTCCTGGGTGTAGCCCACCTCTTGTCCATAGACTACTGGGTTAGGCTCAAGTCCCCGCACGACCCCATCAGGGAATAAGCGGTTACTAAAAATGGATTTATAAATGGTATTTTATTATTTTATTTTTAGTATAGATGTTTTTCAAAATAATTTATTACTGCAGGAGTGAGGCATTGTTGTCTGTAAAGCTTAAAGACAATCACATAAAACATTTTCATTAAAAGATTTGAATGTTGCACAATTATACATAACCTCAAATCAACCTGATGACTTTATTTCCTCAGTTTATATGAAGTACTTCAGTCCTTAAAAAATGCTACTACTTGAATGGAAAATAATGATACTTCTAAACACATTCTTCACCTGGGCCTCAACTATCCTGTGAAAATACTTTAAATGATATGTTTCTTCACATCTCCTAAAGACAGCCCTCTACGTCTAAACACCTCGTTCTCAGTTCTCTCTCATTGTACCACCTGTGTACTTTTGAAGCAGGTGTTTCCTATGATTCTACTGGGTCTGTAAAATGTGACAATATGGAGACTGAAGAGAGAAGTATGTACATTTTTATGATCGTCCTGACAACCAGTTATTTCTTATGATTACAGGTTTGGTTTCTGAGTATAAAGCTGTGCTGGACTTCAGATGGAAACAGACTGAAACAAATTAAAGCTGAACAAAATCTTTAATTGTTGAAACTCTGCAATCATCTGAATTCAGAGACTCATTGAGGATGTTATTTTGTTTTGTGAAGGCCAGAGAATGCTATCATAATCAGTGACCAAATTCCAGTCAAAAAAGTCCACTGGTTGGTCCAGAAATAGAGACCTAAGCACACAGGGAGTTACATAAAGACTATAAAGACACTTCAGTTCTCTGTATGGCTCATTGTAGACTGTCAAAGAGTGTGCAAACATGAAGAGTATCTCAGATTTGAGTTGATTTTGGGAAATATCAACTTTATAAACAATAAAGAGGGTTTTTATATCTGGAAAAGGAATGGTTTGGGGGTAATTCAGGATTGATTGTCCAGATTATCTGATAAATGTGAATGTGCAGTTAATGGTGGGTATATGTTTGAATTTTTGGGATGTATTCTATCATTAAGGTGTTACCTCTTCCCAGTAGATCAGTGAGTACTTCAACAGGACTATGAATAGTTGCATGTCTACCTGCAGTCCACATCTGGCTCTCACTGAAAGCATATGGCGCATAATAAGGAGGGAACACAACCAACTACATACTTTAGAGCAGCTGAAATCTTTTTATTTAGCAATATGGCTCTTGACTCTTCATGTAAAGTGCAACCGTTCCTCTGTGCCGAAATGATGAACAGGTATAACCTAAAGGCTGATGTCTCCGTCTTAAGTTTTGTAGGCATCTGTAGATATTGTTTTATTTTCTAAATATGTTCCTTGAAATATGGAAAACCATTTATATTGTTCAAGTGTGCTCAATAGTAGAAATAAGATTAAATCAATTTATGAGGGCTGCTCATTGTAAGGGAATGGAAAAAAAAATGAATTACCATAAACAGTAGACAAAATGAAATTAGGATTAGGATTCAACATTAACGCAAAAATATCATCTGACACCATAAACACATAGTTTGTGTGATCAACACACATATTATGGGAGGAGAGCACAGGGTCAGTCCCAACACAAACATACTAGCCTTGCCCTGTGATCATGCACTGTTGGGTTTTCACAATTAAAGGCTGGCTGAGGCAAACTAAAAAGAAAAGAGGGGGAAAGATGGAGAGAGATGGAAGACTATAATAACTTTTTAACACACAATTTAGCTTTTTGTGGTGAAATCGCCCTCATTTCTGAGTATAGCAAACTGTTTTTCCTTTCTTCCCTCAAAACAAGACATATGGAAGAAAAAGAGTGCTTTTCTTACTGTCATCAATAACCAGGAATGAATTTGTCTCATTTTGATAATGCTCTCATTTAGTGAGAAAATACCACTAAACAAGTTTGATTGAAACAAGAAGATTAAAGTCATCCCGAAGGAAACATAAATCCCAGTAAAATATTTCACCAGACCACATCCACCAGTTTTAGTGTTAGGCAACACAACATGAAAATCTAATAGAAAGTGTGTCTACCCTTCAAATGCCAGGTTGCCCTGAAAAGGGGGAAACACTCGAATTCTATAATTTTAAACACAATCTACTACCTACTACCAACTGTTCAACTCAGTTTTACTGCATTTGTTTGCACAAAAAAGTTAATCTAGTCTTGAAGCAGCATTACCTTCTTTGGACTAAATATAAATATATAATATACGTATTTTCGTTAAACTTTCGTTAAAGTAATGGGCAAAATATAGTTTGGCTGAAAGAGTCAAAAAGGCAGATTGCATAAAGGTATCACATAGTATCACTGCTCTTCACAAAGCTAATTTTACTTCTGTAAAGGAAAAAAGGAAAGAAAAATAAAAAGTGGTGATTGAAACCCCTATCCTACAGTCTTTGGGAAAAAGAAGATGACTGAGTAGCTCTTTATTTTCCAGAGATTCTCATGCAGCAGCGTGCACATGCACGTTCATGAAAGGTAAAAGGTCCCTGTTAGCCAGGAAAACTTGGCCTTACTGGAGACCAAAGCTATTAGTGATTGTGTATTTCCTTTGTTGTGTGTGTGTGTGTGTATAAGATGACCTGAAGACGTGAAAGGTATTTGAAACTGTGAATTCTTCTGCAAGCAGGTGTATGAAATAAGCGTTTCCACTGGAAACTACGCCTTTTCCCCTTCTGGCTGTTGAAGGCACCAGGTGTTTTAATGCATAACACACATGCGCACCCACACACACGCACACTAACTGTTGGATGTCTGCATCCGTCATGACGACAGTGGGATTGTTTGATACTGGTATGCTTCTTTAATCGATAAATCTCATAAATACAAAATCTTATGGATAAATGTACTGGACTTCAACAGACACCTTCTTTAGCTTACTGAACAAACAAGTTTGTAAGTTGTTATGTTGAGCATTCCACCCAGAAAAAAATGATATCGGATAAAAGGTCTAACTCTCCAACATTCTAAGAAAGAAAACAATAGAATAGACCAATTTTTAAGTTTGAACACGGCTATTATAAGTGAATGACACCTATTAATCATTAAAAAATGAGGGCTCTTTATTGCAGTGGGCTCACTTTTACCTAATTGGTTCAAATGGGTCAAACAGGTCTCAATAAATAGTAGCTATGCTCTTCAGACCAAACACAGAAAACCTAGGAAAAATAACTGCTGTGCAAAGACAAGAAGTCTTCAGATTCAAAACAAATCAAAGAAAGAAAATGGACAATTTCAAACCTTACATCATGTAAAACATCATACATACTTATTTATACTTATAGTTATTGACAAAAAATGTAAAAATGCTGGAAAGATAATAAATTAAGAAATAAACAGGATAAAGTGTCCTTCTTCTTCTCAGATAGCTTGTTAACTGTCAGACAGTGCTCAAACAGGAAAATTATTTTACACCTGCACTACTATATTAGAAATACAATCAATAGTAATTTTTGTTTTAATTGACAGTAGAAGGTTTTTTGTCCAGACCATGAAGACCTTCGGTAGAAATACCTGCACATGTTCCGTATTTTCTATTTTTAATGGAACTAGACACTTCATTCAAAGTACCTCGACAGAAAATCATTAAAGAGAAAGAGATGACGTGCAGCAAACTACTTGAGAAGCCTCTTTAACTGAATGAGTTACAATACACGGGATCCCCGCCTTGCACAACTACTTGAGTAAAAAAATCCCCATCTGTAAGGATTTTGGGAATGCAGAGAAACCTTTCGTAACATCATAAACTAGCGGAGGGGCGGAGAAGGTCCTGAGTTACAAATCTAAGTAATCCTTAGATTTGATTTAATGTAATTTCAATACATGTAAAGGGACTTAGAGCCATGGCTACTTGGGAAATACTAGTGAAACATTTTACAATGACATGTATTTCAAAATGTGTTAGAACATCAAACAATGGCGTTTTTCCAATCCATGCTGCAGAACCGCCAGGAAATATTTTAGATGCGAGTGGTTTTAGATGTAAAAAACAAAGCCTCCCTTGGCAAAGCAATTTTGTTCAGCATAGCACAGGACTCAGATTTTAGTTCTGCTGCCATAATGCTGAAAAGGACAAGTTAAAAAAAAAAAACGTTGATACTGTCTGTTCTGTCGGTCACTGGGATAGGCTCCAGTTCTCCCCTCGACCCCATTAGAGAATAAGCGGGAAAGATAATGGATGGATGTTCTGTTGGTAGTTGCTGGGCCCCCCAATGACTTAATCATATACCATGCAACCACTACTGCATGTAAGGTTTCCAATTACTTATAAGTTTATCATGACAATCGACAAATCAAACCAGTTTTGGTCTTACAGATGACTAAATTAAGAAAATATAGAGACTCTTGGGATTATTCTTAAGAAGTTACATATGAAATAACACCAGCTACTGTTGGAATCTAGCTCACAGAACTATGTCCCTTTATCTTTCTATACAAAAGTTAATATGTCAAGTTTCTATATGTCAAAAACAACAATGCAAATTTTTGACACGGTCATATCTCAGCTGAGTTTTAATCAATTTAAGGCATACAGGTAGAAAGATTCAGATGGACTGTTTTACCTAATAAAACCAGTTAACATAGTAGACACATTTTCTTCCTGAACTGCTTGGCCCTTCTCATCAATACTTGCTGCAATATTTTGATTTACTTCCTTTAAAGTCAAAATTCTTCCTTGTTCTCCTTGAGGGCTGTACTGGGAATAGCAGTTGTGTGTATCAAGCGTCTACATTTTACTCCATCCACAATGTCATCCAGACCACTTAAAGAACTATGAATAAGCATCAAATTAGAGACCGGCGCACATGTGCATGTGTGTGTGCATGTGTGCAACAAGTGGTAGCTAATGGCCTGGACTGAAAGAAAATGAGTAGTTATTTACCAAGGATTCTTTGAACTAGGATAGCTGGAAATTGGTGTCCTGTCTTTCTTCATCTCTTTCTCTCCTATTGTATTATTTACATAGCAGTTTGAGGAATTTACAGTGTGATGGAAATGTCATGTCTCAAGATATGAGAATCTTCCTGTATTCAAATACCAACGCACTAAGCAGTTAATATTTTTTTTCTTCCTTTAAATGACAAAGTGTCTTTGCTAACTCTGCAGAAGGAAAATAAACTGTTCTTGTCAAATTGACAAGTGACTTCTTCTCTGCTTTTAACATACTTGGAGTTTGGCAGCAGGTGTGACGAGGCTTTTAAATCCCTCCAAGCTTTTCATTAGGTGGCGCAGAGAAAAGAGAGAAAAGACGTTTGTGTGTTCACTGAGCTGCTATTAACTAAACAACAACTGGGACTCTAAAACCCAACTCAAAACAGCTGTGAGTTATGTGCCTTTCATTCCAGGTTGTATTTTGTAGTTTTTTGTATTTCCTCAGCCTCTGCTTGAGTGTCTCCTGATATATTACATGACATCATGTCCAGATAATTCAGGTGTCTCTAACTATACTGAAAGAAATGAAAGAAAACTGTCTTTAAACCTGAAGTTTTATTTATCAGGGGAAAAAATGAAAATCATATCTTAATAGTCAAAAAGATAGATAAACTAATTTAGAAATTTGCAGTACAACCTCTACCAAGAAGAATGTAAAATAACATTTTTTTAAATCATTAGTCCCACGTTTTTTTGGGAGTTTACGTAGTTTTCATTACAGTGTTGCTTTAGTTAAATGCAAATTATTTAACCAGTTTCTGCACTCCTCCCATAATCCCATCACAAATCAAACAAGTTGAGGCCAGGCCTTTGACTGGACCACTGCACGAGCAGAATTGTTTTCATTTTCAGACATTCTGTTGTGGACTGTCGCTGTCGCTTGGGATCATTGCCCCTTTAATTATCCAGTTTTGCTGAAGTTTTGACTCACGAAAGCATTGTTATAGAGAAAAATTCATGCTGGACTCTATAGATTCTTTCACATAATACTTGTAAGTCCTGGCTGATTGTCTTTCGTTGTGAATCAGTGATTTTCCTACTGGTAAAAGGAAGAATGCCTCAAGGCATTGGGTACACCCCAAAGCAAGAAAGGGAGGTAGAGATGGAGATAAAAATGGAGATGAAACAGACTCTGCTCACAAGATGTTGCCAGCAACTTAAAACATACTGTTTAAACTAAAGAGCAGTGGTGGACAAGGTACTCAGTTTCTTCACTTGAGTACAACTACAGATTCTGGTGGTCAAAGTGATTCCAGTGAAAGTAAAAGTAGCTCTGTCAAGTTATTGCTAGAGTTGAAGTACTGCAGTGCAGTATCTGCTTTGAAATATACTTAATTATTCAAAGTACTTGAACAGTCCATTTGGAGTGTAGTCATGAACAACTGGGAACATTTTTTTATGAAAACTGGACAGGACAATAATTCCAAGTGTATTATGAGACATTGCATGATCGCCCAAATCTTCTTATTTTCTACACAACTAGCTTAAAGCTATATATCACCCCTTGAAGTACAGGAGAGTAATGTATTATTCTACAGCGTGTCGGAGGGACAAAATAGAGGCACGCGGGAGCCATGTTTTTTTTTCAGAAGTAGCTTTGCAAACTAAGCTGTACTGCTAGGCTCTTTTCAGAAGGCAATGCTTTCTCTTGCAACCCTTCCGAACAGTCCATACACTTTCCAACTTTTAAAGCAAGTAGCTTTAAAATGTATTATGCCTAGTAGTATGTGATCTGTAGATATTTTTTCAGTTTCTGTCAGCATTGTCAGACCTTGAATTGAGCTGACATTTTTTATATGCTGATCTACTGGGATACTTCCTTGTATGTTTTACACTTGATCTTTGTCATGGTAGAATGATCAATTCTGAATAGCTTAACATTCAAACTTTTCTCAGATTGATGAGCACCAACAAAGACTTCTCGATATAAATTCTTTATGCTTTCCTCCAGGAAATTGTCTTAACAATTAAATGTTCCAGACCGGAATCCTGAAAAAAGAAATTCTGCCATCCTCACAAATTATGAGATCATATAATAAATTGAATCTGATTACCACCACCTTGCTTTTCCTGAGCTTCCAATTACCAGGAAAGCACAAAGAGGTTTTAATTATGGTCATGCATTTTGGCTCAGTTTTGTTCCACAAACTTTAGGATGGACTTTAGGCTGGTCAATCAATAATTGGCCAGAATCTTTTTTTTTATTTTTTTATAAAACTCAATTAATCACATTTATTATGCACATGATTTAATAGATAATGTAGCAGTGTATATAACATTTTAATGTACTGTTTATGCAAAAAGTCCAGCATGTTATGCAAATATTCAAACAAGTAAGGTTATTTTTACCGCTGTAATCTCTTTGTATTTCTAAGAAATGTGGATTAAAACATAATCATATAATTTCTAATCAAATACAAAGCCAAATTAATTCACTGCTGCTAGGGCAATAAAACATGTTTTGAATTTGAATGATATTTCAGACTAATTATACAACGATGATTCAGGGTTGCAATGTCAAGCACTGTTTGATGCTATCATTATACCCATTACTAACAATCCTTGCCACCCTCTCCATTATGTATAATGCTTTTGAAATGATATGTATACAGATTTGGAAAGGAAAGTGATAGCGGTTTGTTCACTCTTTATGAACTGAAATAATGCATTGAAAATAACTTAGATTTTTAAAGGTTTTACTTCAGTGAAATGTCTCCACCATACCTCTGCTACAGCAGACATTCTGTTGATGTTAGCAGTAAACAGCCATTCAAATGAAGTGAAACTGATTTTACTACAGCACTTTTCATGCACACGAGCACATGCTGACTTGGCTTGGTTTTGCTAGTAGCAACAAAGTTTTACACATCAAACGATCAAAGGGTGGAAGCAGAAAGCATGCTGCGATACCTGGAGAGTTTACTGCATCCTTCGAAACCAGAGTTACTGACTTATGGGTTTCTGTGTTTAAGTAGAATCAGCGAGAACAAGAAATCCACATGTAAATTACAATATCTAAATCTGCTTCTCCAACTGAATTTTCACTACACATTAATGACGGAAACAAATTTATTGCATTAATTGAGGAGATCACGAACCATGACTATCAATTAACTTATAAGAAAGGCTGGCACGGTTATAAGGCTGAAATTGGAGACATTTGAGTAAGTGATGAGCAAGAGATCACTGAACAAACTGCTTTCCTTTATGGACAATCCTTGTCACTCTCTCCATAAAACCCTGCAGGGACAATGAAACTCATTCTCAAACAGATTGATTCAGCTACGCTGTCAAAAAGACCGGGTTGAGAAGTCTTTCTTACCGTTCACATTCAGTCTCTTTAACAGTTCTCATTTTCTTAACAGATGAAACTGTTTTTATAAAGGCTTATTATTATTATTATTATTATTATTATTGTTTATTAAGTTTATGTAATGTGTTGTTACAGCTACATCAAAAGAATTCTAAAACTCATGTTAAGTCAAACTACGCTATTCAAAATAGAAATGCAAATGAGGTGAACTTAATTTTTCAAGAAATCTGGAAATACCACTCCATATTATTGCAAATCTCTCCATATTATTTGTAGTTTACTTTACATGTATGTCAAGGCCAAGAGTATTGTGTCTACAATTTTAAATGAAAAGAGAAACAGCTGTAAACTCATGAAAATAAAAATTTAAGTATATATGACTGGCCATCTTCCTGCTTTGGCTGTCGATTAAATCACCAAATTATGCACAGATTCTTTGTCTGGATGATCTCACTACAAAGATCTAATGACCAGCCTTAATGCAGCACTGCACAATCCAGTTCAAAACAAAAAGAATTTTCATCAAGCAGACGGATCTGCAGTTACCTGGTTGCCACGCTGGCACCTTTCAAACTCTTAAATGTCTTTATGGAGAGGTTTTAAAATGCCCCCCTGTAGCGTTTTCCAATATGACATCGGGGGGCCACAGGTCACCTCTTCCTCTTCTTTATTCTCCTCGTTTCATGTCCCTTTTTCTCTCCCTCTAAGCAATTTTTAAACAGCCTTTCTTTCCATATTAGCTGCTCTTCAAGCCTATTAACCTAAACCCCCCCAACATCTGCACACCTCTAAACTCACTACTGGTTTCTGTTAGCACTTAGCCACGTTAGCAGGGGGGGGTTTGGATGCAGACACCATTTCTTTACACAGGGACTACAAGGAGGAACTGCTTAAAAGTTTTATGATGCTCTTTTAAATGGGATTTTTGGGGCACTCAGTTACAAATTCTGTAGTTTATAGAGCCTTTATTGTACCTTGTTCAAGACAGACGTTTTTATCCTCGTTAGAAGGCTGTTTTCCCTTCCTTTCAAATTCGGGATGGGGGTCCAAAACCCAAATCTATTCCACACACACAATGACTTTATTTTGGGGAAATTGCATTGTCAACAGACTGAAGTACAGATTGTCATTGTTCTATTACAATGAAATTAAAAGTACCACTGAACAAATAAATAAACAAATAGATCATTTATATATATAACTGATTTAAACCAATAAATAAAAGTAGCATATGCACCATATTGCACAATATCCTTCTTGTCAATTTGTGGGGGTTTTTTTAGTGCATGAATTTTTTTTTACAGCTGTTTGATAAAAACACTCTGGGTCAAATAGTTCCTGTTTTTATTGCTCTGTACCATTTACTTGGTGGCAAGTCCTCCAATGAGGGGAGAGGGCAGCTGATGATTTTTGGGCCGTATCTACAACTCTTTGTAGAGTTTCCCTTTTAGCCACGGTGCTACTGGTGTACTGTACACAGATATGATACGTTAATATGCCCTTTATGGAGCACTTGTAGAAAAAAAACCAGCATGTATTTCTTGATATTGTCCTTCCTAAGAACCCTCAGGAGGTATAGTCTTTGCTGAGCCTTTTTTGACAGCCCAAAGGTGTTCAAGGTCCACGTGAGGCCCTGCTCAGTATAAACCCTCAGGAAACAGAAATCAGCTACCCTCTCCACAAAGTTTCCCCCAATGGTTATTGGTGTGAGGTCCATTTTTTCTTCATTTTTGTTCCATTTTTGTTTTTATTATGAGGTATTTTGTCTTTGAGGTGTTGAGGAGCAATATGTTCTCCCTGCATCACATGGACAGCCACTCCACCTCACCCCTATAGGCGGACTCGTGGCCTCCTAAGTTGAGCCCCACCACTGTGGTATCATCAGCAAACTTGACAACGGGGTTACTGTGGTGGGCTGTGTGGAGAGAATAGAGCAGGGGGTTCAAATACTGGGGAGAGGCAGTACTGAGGCAAATGGATGGATGAAAGGTTAAATTAAGCTAGTTTGTCTACATTTAAGTGCCAAGGAGATTGCACACCTTGTGGTTGAATCAAAGAAATTACTGAATAGTTTAAAAACAAGACCAGACTATTAATGAGGTATACCAGAAAGCTTAAATACAGAGGAGGGTTATTAGTGAATGGAGCAGATGCCTCGAATTGAAAAACCCAGAGGGTGAAGACCAGAATCTAGAGACAAGGAACTGCAAACAATGTAACATGGCAGCTGGAGAAAAACAACCAAGAAAGAAACCAAGAACTTAAATTAAATGTTTAAGCAAATCTCTGACAGTAGAATAGCCAAAATCAATCAATCAATCAATCAATCAATCAATCAATCAATCAATCAATCAATCAATCAATCAATCAACATTCAGTCAATCAATCATTACATACATACATACATACATACATACATACATACATACATACATAC
>CAJRST010008890.1:15248295-15261371 GCA_907169785.1 Menidia menidia | reverse complement strand
TATTAGGAAACTTTGCCTCACTCTTTTAAAGAACTTTTTCCATAACAGTATGTATTAGTCAGAGCTTGTGTGTGTGCTTGTGTGAACTCTTTTTCTAGTACCATTTGCTCAATAGAAGTAAAGTGATTCAGATGTTAATGAATGTAATTTAGTCTAAATGCATATGTGGAAGGGCAAAGCTGTGCGAAAGATCTCAAGAGAGGCACTCTCTGTAGAGCAGGAAGAGTTGTGCCTGGTCTTTAAAACCGACTGCTATGAACAGAGCTGTGAACACAAAAACTGAGCGGAGTTCTATTATACCTTATCCGTCTAGAAATGTTCTTCAGACCTGGTTCTTCATATTATTTTCATACATTTTCCTTGTCATCACCACTCTGACTACCTGTGCCTCTGCCTCTCTTTCAGCCTGTCTGTGCCTGCCTTGAACATACCACAAGTTCCATCCCTCTTCTCCTTCCAACAACTTTCCCCCTTTCTCTCTCTCTACTCCTCTAAGTTTCCTCCTGTAAATGTTTTTTCTGCTGCTTCCTCTCTTTGCAACACGTCTCCTTTTCAATTTATTTATTTTCAAATATAAAGAGTGGTGTTAAAGGAGTAAATCCAAATTAGAATATTACTAACTAGTGTTAAAGCTGACTCTGTGACCAAACAAACGCTTACTTGCAGACCCAATAAGCCACACTTTGATGTTTATACAAACATATAAAGACAAGCTTGGACAGGTATATTTCTGTGTATGTAAGATTATGAACAGGGCATGCTGTCCCAAGAGACTAATTCAATATTGATGTATTTATTAATCATCCCATCAACAATCATCTTTGATGTTGCTTGTTGTATCTCATGTTTCAGGTTCGAAACTGAAAATAGATACTATAGATACTTGCAAACTCATTCCCAGCATTACTGAGGTCTCTAAAATGAGCTGCAGTTTTTGCGGCAAAACTATGAATACAACAATGCATCCTTAGATGTTTGATAAAAATGTGACTTGTGGAAGAGGTAAAAAGACAGCTGATTTCAAATTTGAGTTACTTGGAGTTACTCGAAATGATATTCAGTAAAGAGCACAATCTTGATGTGTTGTTTGATGTATTAGGCATTTACAAAATTGATGTTCACAGAAATAATCAAATAAGATGTTTATCATGTCCACATTCTTTTAAATGAATGAATCATTTTCATGACTCGCCAATCAGCAAATAGTACACTGAACCCCGTTTGAGCGGGTCCTAACATGGCCAACAGGTCAATCCAGACTTTTTTTATCTGCAGTTCCATGCTGGTAGAACGACCTTACAACCACTATCAGAACATCAGATTGTCTTTCCTCTTTCAAGAAACCATTGAACACCCAGCTCTTTGAAGAGTATCTCTTGTCCTGAAATCTCTAAATGCACTTACTTTTGTGAGTCTTCTAAATACATAAATGTAAATGTACTTGTGGATTACCTGTCATTACCGTATGCTCAGCAGGTGAAAAACAAGGATTTTTTTTTGTTTAGGTGAAGCCAGTACTATCCTTTTGACGACAGTTAAGATTGTTTAATATACAGTTTTTAACATGGTTGCCTATACATTCCAAGTTAATGGATCTGAACATAGATTTGACTGGTAGTGTATGTCATGGTTATCATATCTATTGTGTGGTTGTTTGTAAAAGATATTAAGGCTTGATCTTTGAGGCTCAAAATTTGAAATGCCCTCTGGTGGTTCACAGTTTTAAACCACAGATTCCACACGTGCACTGTTTCCTATGAAGCAGAGCAGCAGATTGGGCCATTTTTTCACAACAGAACAGGAAATTACTTGAGAGAAGTCAATCAACACCACATTAGATTCATGTGATTTTATAATGCAGCAATGACACAAACACACTCATGGTGCTGTCTTCACTCAGAAGTTCAGTTGCATGGTTTTCTGTAATTAAATAAAGTTCTTTGACAGGAAGACACAGAAAAATGTTGTTTTTTGTTACTGCATAACTTCAAGTCATTATAAAAGTTACTGAGGCTTATTTAACTATGGAATAGGTGGCACAGACATGTCTTTTATCTGATATACAGTACTGCTAGAAACTGCATGTGTGGATGGATTTGTCAAGCTTTATTATAGATATCAAATATAACTAAACATACAGTATAATTTACTTTAAAAAAAAACAATTTATTTGATTGTGTCTTTCAGTTTGACTCGGTTTGATTAGTTTGAAAATCTTGTTCAATCACAATAGATCATAAACATCAGTTTAAACCAGGCATGCTTGATCTGTGGAAGAGTCATAGCACCTCCTGTTGACCATATTGGAGGTTGCTGAACTGCTACCCTGACATTTCGATCTGTTCTCTCTCCAAAGTCACTTAAACAACAGCAGAACAGAGGGGCATGCTGTACACACAGAGCTCTGAGGAGTGCCCCTCACAAATGAGTACTTATGAGCCTTTTGAAAGGGTAGGATTCTGTCCAGTTGCTTTGATGGTCTTGCATCTTTAAGCCAGTCCTATTGGAATTACCCAAGAACGAGGCAGGCCAAGGTGTTCCAACAGCCAATCCCCTAGGTGTGATACATTTACAGTGCCCTCCACAATTATTATGATGTGGTTGAGGACTTCTAAAAATTCTCCTTTTTTTAAAAATAACATAGAACCCAAATGAATTTTTTATTTTATTTAAGTACATTACTTGGGTGGTAAAATAAAATCACACATTTAGAAAATAAAAAAAATGAAATCATGTGTCCTGCACCTGCAAAGGCTGCACCTTTTTATCTAAATTATTTTTTGTCTAAACAATTAAAAAGAAAGATAAAAGGATAATGAATTGTGATAAATTGTACTGATTATTTTCTAACTGTTCTCAGTCTGTCTCATCTTAACTAAAGTAACCTGTTCTTCAATAGCCTGCTAAAGTAGCCTGCCCAATAATAAATTGAATTGAATATACTTTATTGAATATACTTTATTGATCTCCAGGGAGAAATTGACTAAATGGGGATAGAGCACCCTGGTAGACATCTATCTTTAATTCTGAGTGGATTAGTAAAAGCCTGTGTTCTTGTATGTTGAGATGAAAACACATTGGTGCCAAAATATTAAATGTTTGCGCAAAAAAAGGCTTTAAAAGACATCGGTTTGCTCTAGCTCCATTTTTTATATCTCCAAAATGATCAGTCATCCACCTGGATTTCGCAGAGAGCTCTGTGTTTACCTACTTTTTATAATGTTTTCATTCCACAAAAACGTTCAAATTTTACGAAATAGATATGTAATCATACCTTTTACTAAAAAATGTTATTAAAAGAACACTCAAACAATATCTGAGGGAGTTGAAGACACCCTGTCACAAGGCAAGTGTAAATTGTCCAGTCACAAATATACGTATATGGTATTTAGACTTTTGGTTAATTAGATATATTGAATTTATTTTAAGTATTTTTTAATTGGCTTTTAATTTCCGTCTGTCTTTCTCTCTGAGGTCACTTGGAGAACAGCAGTTTTGTCTTTAACTGTATCAAAAGTATGTCTGTTGTGCCAAAAGATTGTTACAAAACTTAATTGAACTCAAATAGTCCTATCTGTGTGCACCTGAGTGTATGCTGCCATTTTGACTTTTTCCAAAGGCGAAACCTGACACTCTCTCTAACTGGAACTCAAGTAAAGATACTTAATCAAACTAGTTCAGCCCTGAAGTAGATTAACTTAACTACACACCATCTCTGCTTTCAGGTCTTTTGTAACAGAAAAAGTTGTTTCTCTCATTGCAGTCTTTGATCCCAAAGGATTTGTTGCTGCTCTTCTCCAGGACGCCACACCTAAAAGTCGGACAGCTTGGAATGTTCTGGTACTGCAACTGTTCTCCACCCACCCAGAACCACTCATCACCCAGGAAACGCAGGCCTGTCCACACCTACCGACATTCAGCAGAGAGATTCATATTAACACAGAGGAAGAGCTGCACAAATACCCACATGGTGTAGAAAATCACCCGCCTCATCAGTGGTAGCCTGTTGTGCTTTCTCTCGTGCGTAGTCATGGTCATCAGCAGTGATCAGGGTGGCCAGGTCGTAGATGTTTTTCCTAAACAGAGAGGTTGAGTTGATAGGCTCCAGTTCCCCCCGCGACCCCATCAGGGAATAAGCGGTATTGATAATGAATGGATGGATGAATGGAGAGGTTGGGTTCTCTTGGTCCCTTTCTTTCAGAGACCTGCAGTGTTCTAAGGCTTCTTCCCATGTCTTGTTCTCCTTCACCAGATCCAGTTTCTCATCAGAACAAATTAGCTCATGTCTCCTGCGGCAGGGCTCATTAAACATTTTTGATTTTTTATCCATGTAAACACAGTCTTCTTTGTCAAGGTAATTTGGTTCTGCAAGAAAAGATAAGGGTACAGATGTTACTGCTGACTCTAAGGTTGTCCTTAATAACCCCAATTTTTTAAGTAAACATGCATGAAAAGTTTTATTCTGGATTTAGAGTAAGCAGCGCTATTTTTGCCTGGTTTTGTCCAGGAAACACAATTACCACAATTACTAGGTGCAATTTTGGAGTGTTCAATTAACATCACACAACTTCAATTAGGAGTACTCGAGTGGAACGTGTGCAGACAAAGTGAGAACATGCAGAAATACCACTTATCCATCAGGGATTCGAACTTTGAACCATCTTGGTCTGAGGCATTGAAAACCCCACCACAAATCAAGACATTTTAAAAGAAAATGTAATACTGGACAAATAATCATTCAGTCTCGCCTGCACCCAAACGCCCTGAGAATTGTGGTCGCTAGATCATACAGCTTCTAAATCTGGAACACTCTACTCTGTGGAACATTCACCTCTCTTTTGCTATACAAAACCATCCACTGAACTGAGACTAATTCGACTATTTTTGATCAGTCACTTTGCCAATAAACTGTTTTATTACCTCCCTTTGAGCCAATTACATTAATTTACACTGTTGATGATTTGCATCTTCATCTAATCCTGAGGAAATGTATCCATTACAGAAGTCACAGACATATAAAAGTTTCGATTTTCTAATTGGTGTTAAAATCTGACAAAATACCTGATTAAAGAAAAAGAGCTAAAAGCTTGGTAATTTTTGGGGTGTTAGGGTCAGAACAGAATCAGTATAAAAAGCTTACCAGTAGCTGACCAGTTGGTGTAGTTTGATGTTTTGTTTCCTTCTGACCATTTCCAGGTACCATTCTCATTTTCTTTATATAATCCGATCCAGCCCGACAAACCAAGGAAGACTTTGTCACTTGTGACTGTGGCCAGATCAATGTGTTTGTCCCTGCAGAATTTCTGTGCTTCCTTCCAGGTCATTTCTTTTGTATATTGTTTGAGGTTAAAAAGTGTGAAGCCAGACTGCTTTCCACAGACAGGGGAAACGACAAGCAGCAGGGAGACAATGACGCAGATGCTCATCTTCTTCACCGAGGGATGTCTTTGTACCTAGTTATAATAAATATGCTGATTATCATTTTATATTTTTCTTAAAAGAAAAATATGCAACAATTCTACAACAGAATTAATGACAATTTCAAATTCAGCACAGGCTCAGAAAAGACAGGGGAGGGTTAGTTGTTTGCAGCAATTTTCAGAGATTTTACTCTGATCTTTTATAATAAATAAAAACTCATGTCCATAGAAAGTCATCCTCCTTGAAAGATATCAGCAAACTGTGACCAATAATCTTGTCCAGTCTGCAACATCAACACAAAGTCAACATAAAATGATTACATAACAGCATAAGAGTTAAGAAGAACGACACCTAGATGGATACCAAAACTCAAACTTTCATTCATTGCATGTACTAGAAATTCTTATCTTTTAAGACATTTTTGGTCCCTTTTAATTCTATTCTTAATGCTTTTGACTATATTTTGTGGCTTCATGAAGTTGATATGTTTTCTATTTTCAAGACTAATGTATTTTGTGCTAAAGCTCCTTCCACTGAGACCTTTTAAGCTTAATAGACCAGACCTGAAAACAGCAATACCTCACCTTGGGCCACAGCAGCAGGAAGACAGCTTTGATGGTCTGCTTCAGGTAATGATGTTTCTGTGTCAGAGAACTTAGTAAAAAGGCTCCACTGACCAATCACAAATCTGGCCAGATATACAAAGTAACCTGCCACATCTCTTAGCTACCACCCCGCCCCCACCGTACTTCCTGCTTCTAAATTCTCCTTTGCATCTTGTTTAAATCCTTTCAGATTATGGTTTTGAATACATAACTAATATGTTCCTAAAGCAATCTGGTCTATTTCATATAATTCATTTTAATAGTTAAACAACTGTTTTTGTCTTTTAATTTGATACTGTTATACTGCAGTCGTGGTACATTTTTCCATGCCATCCCACACAATCCATTTCAGGATCATGGAGTGTTGATCCAAAATATAAAGCAGTATGGGTGTTTTTGTTTGTTGGTTTTCATACAAGGTCTAACTGCTATGACAGCCACATTTCTTGTAAACCTTCTTTGAATGTTACAAAAGCCAACACCATTGAAATCGTTCGATGCCTCAGTGACTGATGGCCCAAAACCACGTCCACCTTCACTTTTGCGACTTTTTTTTTTCATAGAAAAACAAAAACGCCAGGGTTCTATACAAGCAAACTTTTTTTCTGTACAGCCACATACTAATATCATAACAGAATCAAACGTGAAATAATTGTTCTAGCGTACCACATCCTTCTCCACTAAAATAATAAAATGTTAGCAAATTATTTTACTTTAGGTGGACTGTACTAACATTTGTTGAACATTAAATACTCATCAGTTTACAGTGATGTCACAACAAATACATCAATAACTACACTCCTGGTGATTACATCAGCATGACTACAGGATAGATAGCCACTGTTTCTTTTCCTTCTTAGTTGTGTTGATTGAACTCTGTTGTAGGGCTGAGAGCCAGGAGGCTTACCTCAGGGACACAGTCGCACGTACGTCCAGCTAATGACACTTCAATTCAGCACACCTGTGGCCAGTTACCTGGGGACTGAACCTAAGGACACTTGGATCTTGAGTCAGTGCTCTGATGTTCAACCCATGTGGTAACCTTGAGCCAAGGTCCTATGACTAGTTTATAGGTAGCTTAAGCTTGTCCTGGCTTACAGGCTTAAACTGTACTACTTTAACTTTAACTCCACTACATATTTTTTAATGAATGATTTGATTGATTGATTCCCATACTATTATTCCGCAATAATTTGCCATTTGGATAATGGCTAATTTGGGCATTTTGTGATGCAAGTAGGTCGATTTATGACAGTTTCTCCTACTTTTTTGAGGCAATCACCTCAGTGATGGCCTTGTCTGCATCTCAAGTTAGGCCTGTTGCTACGTGCTCTGCAGGTGGGAATTGAGGAACGCTTTGGTCCGATGATGAAAAGTCTGGTATCTGCTGCTATTCTGCTTCCAAAGTTCCAGACTAATTGGAAGTTGGAATATGAAACAATCAAACTAGGTCAGAAAGGGAGCACGCTCAATAAACATTTGCTTATTGATCATACACCAAGTGCACCAAACATGCATATAAGTGGTGCATGTCCTTTCTTGCCCTGTATAAAGTAATAATTTCCATCATTTCGTACTGACAATGTTTTCACCATTTTTTATAATGTACTGTTATATTTTAGGAATGGATAATATCAAACAACACATAGAAGACGTCTCGTTGGAGTCTGTTGAGGTCAACAAGTCAAGCTCATCTGATGAGGAAGACTTTTTTTCTGGCATGAGGGGTTCAAAGGTTCAAACAGTCCTGCTAACCTGTCCTGTTCTGCGGACAACATGGACTTGCTCAAGTCTTTTCTTGCTGTGTGTATGCTGTCTTTTAAGCTAAACACACCCCTTCCAGCATCAGCCGCCTGTGAGAGGCTGTTTATTATCGCAGGATTAGTCTTTAGCCCAAGAAGAGCAAGACTAAATGACTCCAATTTTGAAAATCAACTGCTTTTGAGACTAAACAACAGATCTCTAACTCCCTAACTGACTGCTTTATGATGTGGGAAGGAAATAAACTGTAGAAAAAGCACAAGCATGGAAGAAAAGGGAGGGATACTATGGGGGAATCTGTTTACAAAGTCATTGTGCGTTGTAAGGTGCCCGAATCACTTTGGTTCTTGTGTGAGCATTACATGTATGTGACCTACTGGGAGAATTCCAAATAGCTGGTTAAGAGACTAACCTGATTAATTTGACCTGGAGGCAGTGGTTAACCTGTTGATGGAAGAGCTTGATGCTTCATGTTGATGCTTCTGGGCTGTTCCATCATAAGGTTTACCACCAGGCTTAACTCTTTCCAGGTTTTTCTTTTTGCTTCTCTACAGACTGCGCTTCTGGCCTTTTGAGATGTTTTATTTGTGTTTTGTTTTCTGTTTTTTGTAAACACCTGTGTGGCCTTTTATAATTGTACTGCTGCTTCAGCCAGGTAGTGTGCCTTTCACACGGTTTAAATAATATAAACAATATCTGTCAAACTTTTGACTGCCTTTTTTGGATATACACAGTACTTGTACTTTTACTGATACTTGTGCTTTCGATACTTGAGTAGCAATTTTCTAAATACTACTTGCAATACTTAAGAACAAAAAATATTATGGTGTTGAAAAAATTAAATTAAATTAAATTAAATTTTATTTATACAGCGCCACATAACAACAACAGTTATACCACAGCACTTTCCAAAAATAGCTTGTCAGACCCTACTCTGAAGTTATTTACAGAAGCCCAACAATTCCCACCAAGAGCTAGCGCTAGGCGACACAGGCAAGGAAAAACTTCCTTTTAGGAGGCAGAAACCTCGAGCAGAACCATGCGTCAGGGTGGGCGGCCATCTGCCTCGGCCGGTTCAGGGTAATAGAATGAGAGTGCAAGAGAGAAAGAGCGAGAGAAGGAAGGAGGGAGCAGCGAGAGGCAGCCTACACAGAAACTGGATGAACAATGGCAATGATATTGATACTAATGATAATGATAGCAGTAATGATAGCAATAAGACTATGAACAGTGGCTGTAAGGTAAAGCTTTACATTACAGCACGGTAATAATATGGTAATAGCATAGTAATAGTTTGTAACAAATAGTTAATAACCAGGTAATTGTGTGTAACTACAATGGAATTTCTATGAAATTACCATTGTAATACTTTGATAAGAACAATAACAAAGAAATAATTACAAAGTAATTTCTATTATTACTATTTCTAAATCACTATTGTATTATATGATGATATCGACAGGATTATGAAATAGTAGATTATTTGTGTGTAAATACTAAGGAATTACCATGAAATGACCTTTTCTTGACATAAGGTAATGAAGTAGTAAATGTGTGTAACTACTAAGTATTTTCTGTAAAATTACCTTTGTATGAATATGTGACAAGGTATTTAAATAGTACTTTTGTGTATAGTTATAATTACCATGAAGTTACCCTTGTGTTAGTAGTTATAGAACAATATTTGCATATAAGTACAGAGTAATTTCCATAAAATTACCTTTGATGATATATATATATATATATAGCTTGTGTGTAATTACTATGAAATTACCCTGACTAAGGTAATGAAGTAGTAATTTTTTTTAACTACCAAGTAACTGCTATAAAATTACCTTTTTATGGTAAAACGTGACAAGGTAAAAACGTAGTAGATGTTTTGTGTGTATTTAGTTACCAAGAAATTACTTTTGTGTTGATAATTACTGTGCAATTTCCATTAAAATTACCTTTGAATTGTGGCGAAATGATGAAGCAGTAGCCTGTGTGTAATTACTATGAAACTACCCTGACAATATCATAAGGTAATGAAATAGTAATTGTGTGTAACTACCAAGTAACTACTATAAAATTACCTTTGTAGAATAAAATGTGACAAGGTAATGAAGTAGTACACGTGAAAATGACATGAAATTACCTTTTAATTGTGGCGTGATATTGATATAGTGGCCTGTGTGTAAGTACTACACAATTAGTAGGAAATTACCAATGTTTGTATTTACAGTAATTACCAAGTTATTTCTATAAAATACCCTTGTAATATGTTTAATAGTTGTAGTAGCCGTTTGTCAAACAAACTTTTAACAAAAATTAAATTAAACTTAAAATAAAACAAACGACAACTTCTGGCACCCTGGGCAGGTATTGTACGCAGGCAAGAAAAATGATTTAAGTTCCACGCAGAATTGTCCTTGAGGCTGGTTTATTGGTGTTTCAGGTAAACAAATAAATATCTTGCGCTTGTAAAAAACCATGTGCCCACTACCTAGGTGTATACAGGTGTATTGCCACTTCCTACCTATATCCACACTTATCTGTGCGCACCACTACCCCCAGGTGTCTAAAACCAAATACTACAATTAATACATTTACCAAATAAAGACTAAACATAAAGCAAAACAATTAACTAGACGAATTACAAAAAGAATATTACCAAAATATGAAACTATCACTAATGTAAACAAATTCATAATGAACAAACAAATCAACAGAATTACCACTACTCAAAGTAAAAGTGGAAGATGGCTCCCACAATAGTTTTTATGTAATTAACTGGAATCAGGGCTGCAAAATTCACATCTGACTGTTTCAACTCTATTTTGTGGAAACATGACCCTCCCTATGGACCCTCCCCAAGAACCAGAATATACAAAGAAACATGTTTAATACTTTTTTATGTACAAAATTTGAAGTAAATTACAAACAGTACTTGCTTTCATAACTTACTATAACAGAACATGTGCATTTATTCAGTTATGACAGGTAAGGCTGCACATTTGAAATATTTATAAACATTACCAAGGGTTGACAGTGCCATAGTGCACATTATTAAATGGAGTACACACTGGGTAACATAATAAAAGGTTATACAAAGGAATAATCATGTCCAATACAGAAAAGTTGGATTCTAAGTAAAATATGTCCACGACGTATAATGAAGCAAATGTAACAGTGCACCATAAATGTCAGTGCGGACAGAGGAGGACCCAATAGCACAGTTTAGTCCAAAGGTTTATTCAGGTTCTGGAGGTAGGAATCTCGGTTCTGGATCACAGGTGGGAGTCAGACTCAAAGACAGGCAGACAGGTTACTCATGCAGGCTTGCAGACGATCTGACAAGTGTGGAGTGAAAAACTGGGCCTTATATACACAGGTGGTAATCAGGAAATGCAGAGCAGCTGGCAGGTTGAAGGGAGCAGAGCAGAGACAGGTGCAGGCAATCAGCCCAAGCAGAGAGCTCATGACAATAAAAGCGTAAAAACTATCAAATTTAAAACATTTAACTATTAAAACAATAAGTATTCTGTCAGAGCCCTTTAACAATAAAGATTACTTAAGCTTATAAAGACATGGGTAGGAGCTCACCGTCACCTTTACTTTTTTAATTTTTTTATTTCAGATTAGGCTCAAGAAACTCTTTTATTTCTTTAGCATATTTTAAGACTGAGCCTTCTGTAAAAGCTGGAATTCGTGACTTTTCTGTTTCAGCAGCAATCTGAACTTCCGCAATGATAGCAGTGTATGCTATCATGTTTCTAACAACGTTGTGCTTCTCACAGCTCCTACTCTTAGTGTTTTTGAATGTCTTCAAAATGGTCTTATAACGGTGCAGAATGCCTTCGGGATCAATTACTGTGGGAAAAAAAAAATAAAAAAAAATCAATTAATCATCTTAATCTACCTTACATTTTTCAGAGCCTATTATTAAGTACATACTTCTTTTGTCAAATCTGTGTTTACTTTTCTTGCTTTTCTTTAACTTCTTTTTCTTTTTATTATCTGAAGACAAAGAGTCGTCAGAGTCAGCAGATTAACTTTAAGATGATGATGTGGTGATCAGTGTTCGGACCCACAGACACCCAAAGCCAGTCAGTCTGGTAAACAACGTTCATTGGCGGATGAACTGGAGGCGTAGTCAGGGAGGTCCGGGTTCGGTAACGGGTAATCCAATAATCCAGCCACGGTACCAGGGGTAATCCAAAACGTGGTACAGGTCCAGTCGAAGGTCAGAGCCAGGGGATCAATCCAAAGGGGCAGGCAGGAACTCCGAGTCACGGACAGGCGGGGTCGGTACACAGGGAGGCAGGCAGGATCTACAGTTATGGCCAAAAGTTTTGAGAATGATTCAAATGTTAATATTTACAAAGTCTACTGCTTCAGTTTTTATAACGGCAATTTTCATATACTCCAGAATGTTAAAAAGAGTGTTCGGCATAACAGCAATTAATTGCAAAGTCAATATTTGCCTAGAAAATGAACTTTATCCCCCAAAACACATTTCAACATCATTGTTGCCAAAATGGCTCCAGGGCGCCCAAGAAAGACCAGCAAGCACCAGGACCGTCTCTTAAAAGTGTTTCAACTGCAGGATCGGGCTACCAGCAGTGCAGAGCTAGCTCAGGAATGGCAGCAGGCAGGTGTGAGTGCATCTGCACGCACTGTGAGGCCGAGACTCTTGGAGCAAAGCCTGGTCTCAAGGAGGGCAACAAAGAAGCCACTTCTCTCCTGGAAAAACATCAGGGACAGACTGATATTCTGCAAAAGGTACAGGTAGTGGACTGCTGAGGACTGGGGTAAAGTCATTTTCTCTGATGAATCCCCTTTCCAGTTGTTTGGGACATCTGGAAAACGGCTTGTTTGGAGAAGACGAGGTGAGCGCTACCACCAGTCTTTTCTTATGCCAACTGTAAAGCATCCTGAAACCATTCATGTGTGGGGTTGCTTCTCAGCCAAGGGAGTCGGCTCTCTCACAGTCTTACCTAAAAACACAGCCATGAATAAAGAATGGTACCAGAATGTCCTCCGACAGCAACTTCTCCTAACTGTCCAAGAACAGTTTGGTGATGAACAATGCCTTTTCCAGCATGATGGAGCACCTTACCATAAAGCAAAGGTGATATCTAACTGGTTTAGGGAACAAAACATAGAGATTTGGGGTCCATGGCCTGGAAACTCCCCATATCTTAATCCCATTGAAAACTTGTGGTCAATCATCAAGAGACGGGTGGAAAAACAAAAACCTAGGAATTCTGACAAAATTCAAGCATTGATTGTATTTCTGTATGTGAT
>CAJRST010008890.1:15229358-15248195 GCA_907169785.1 Menidia menidia | reverse complement strand
GTGATGTGGCGCTATATAAATAAAATTGAATTGAATTGAATTGAATCTTTGGAAAGGTATTTCAAAGTTTAACCGACATGAAACTGCTGTTGGAAAAGCTTGTTGTACTTACAACAGATGGTACACCTGTGATGTGTGATGAAAAAAAATGGTCTGGTGGGAACTTGTTGAAAAGAAAAAAATCCAAGTTTTAGACTCTGACTAAATAGGGCAAGAAAATATAATGTTATGATTTGTTATGGTGTTAGAATTAGGCTATAATTACTCACTTTAGCATTGTATGCTATAAAATAATCCATGTAAATAACTGATTGTCTTATTCCTTTGAGAACTATACTTTTGTGTAAACTCTCTGGCTGTGCCTACAGATTCTCTTTTCTCTATTTTTCTCTCTCTGTTGCATAAGATCTACGTCCTTAGGTCAATACACACAAACACACACTTTCTTACCATATTCCTATGTCTTCTTCATAAATTAGGACCTGGCCTGTTTATATCAGAGCTAAATGATCAATAGCACTCGGTTGTGTCCAGTCCTCCTTTTGAAGGGGCAGGCCCAGCTCAGAAGATAATTATCCATCATACCGGGAGTTAAGGGCTCTTGCCCACTGAGACACTCAGAGTGAGAGCCCAGCGCTGATATACATTACATTTGACCCAATGAATGTCATTTTTTATCAACTCTGGTTTATTCTCAGGTTTCCAACTAAAGAATCGGGCTAACAATGGTTTATCTTTTTCTTTAAATTACATTATTTATATATATTTTCAGATTTTTTTATATTCCAGCATGTACAGATTTTGAATATATTGACAGGATATTGTATTTATGAAGAGCGAAATATGAGTTATTTGAATTTAAGTTGAAATGTATTAATCTGGAATTATATCTTGTATTTTGATTCATATTAATGGTTAAAAACCATACATATTTAGTCTCTTCAATAAATGTTTATACTGTTCGACATTAAGTGTGCTTTGAGTTTTGGACCCCTGTGCAATTGAGTTTTACACCCCTTGTCTACAAGGTTTACATTCTTCGTAATGTGATGTATACTTTGATATATAGGTTGTCTGTTAAGCTTCTGCTGGGATTTCAGATAATAGGAAGTTATAGGGGGTATTCTTTTCCCCTGTGTTTTCCAGGTACAGTTTTACTGAGGGGGGGGGGTGGCGTGGGTAACAGACTGTTCTGTGATTATATGTGACAAGAAGGTGTGGTCCTTCCAGTTGCCGGAGAGCGAGAGTTTGCAGGGTTTTTACGGCAGGGGGAGCAAGTAACTGTTTTTTGGTTTTGGCTAGAAAAAGAATAAAAAAAGAGTGAATCTGGGTTGCCGCTGGACACATTGTCCCGTTTGTTGCTTTCCATATACAGGGATTGGACAATGAAACTGAAACACCTGGTTTTGGACCACAACACTTTATCAGTATGGTGTAGGACCTCCTTTTGCAGCCAATTTGTCTTGGGAATGACATATACAAGTCCTGCACAGTGGTCAGAGGGATTTTAAGCCATTCTTCTTGCAGGATAGTGGCCAGGTCACAACGTGATGCTGGTGGAGGAAAATGTTTCCTGACTCGCTCCTCCAAAACACCCCAAAGTGGCTCATTAATATTGAGATCTGGTGACTGTGCCGGCCATGGGAAATGTTCAACTTCACTTTCATGTTCATCAAACCAATCTTTCACCAGTCTTGCTGTGTGTATTGGTGCATTGTCATCCTGATACACGGCACGTCCTTCAGGAAACAGTGTTTGAACCATTGGATACACTTGGTCCTCCAGAATGGTTCGGTAGTCCTTGGCAGTGACGTGCCCATCTAGTACAAGTATGGGGCCAAGGGAATGCCATGATATGGCAGCCCAAACCATCACTGATCCACCCCCATGCTTCACTCTAGGCATGCAACAGTCTGGGTGGTACGCTTCTTTGGGGCTTCTCCACACCGTAACTCTCCCGGATGTGGGGAAAACAGTAAAGGCGGACTCATCAGAGAACATTACATGTTTCACATTGTCCACATCCCAAGATTTGCCCTCATTGCACCATTGAAACCGACGTTTGGCATTGGCACGAGTGACCAAAGGTTTGGCAATAGCAGCCTGGCCGTGTAAATTGACCCTGTGGAGCTCCCGATGGACAGTTTTGGTGGAAACATTTAATTCTGCCGTGATTTGGGCAGCCGTGGTTTTATATCCAACTGTGAAGGTCCAATAAGCATGGTAAGAGCACAACTGTGCTCTTACCATGCTAATTGGACCTTCACAGTCTGCTCTTATTGTTTCAATGTGCAATTAATGAAGATTGGACACCAGGCTGGTCCAATTTAGCCATGAAACCTCCCACACTAAAATGAGAGGTGTTTCAGTTTCATTGTCCAACCCCTGTACATATATGTATCGAACCATATTGAAGGACCCAGAACACTCGGCTACAATATGTTCCTCAAACCCATAAAAAAACGCACATCACATGCTTTTCTTTCTTTCTATCCCAATTTATTTTCTTCACTGAGCTCATAAAAATATTCAGATACCAGTGAGTGTGTGGTATTCAGATACCACACACAAGTTTCTGCCCTGGACAGAACTCAAGTTGTTTGGAAGACTCTGGGCCCATATATCAAATTGTTAATACCACACATCATTCCTAAGGGCAATTTCGAATGTGCAGTCAACTTAACATGCTGGTTTTTGGACTGTGGGAGGAAGCCAGAGAACCTGGAGAGAAACCCACGCAGATACAGGGAGAACAGGGAGAACATGCAAACTCCACCCAGAAAGGTCCTGGCTCCCCTGGGACACGAACCCGGAACCTTCTTGATGAGAAGCGACAGTGCTAACCACCACACCACCGTGGGACCCTACAGTATGGGGGGCGGCAAAACTTGAGCCTGATCACAGATAATTTTATCTGTCTCACTTCATGGGTAAACAACAGTTTCGCATAATCTAGAAATTGTAAAGCTTGATAATAGCCAAAACTAGGAGACTATTAATTCACAGTTATTTTTTGAGCAGTGGAATAAATTTCTGAATTCATGTCTGACTATTCGGGAAGTGTTTATACAGTTGACAGTAATCATCTAATATGTGACAAAGTTGTTACCCATTTTGATGATTAAAAGAATAATTGTAAACTTCCCATGTAACTGGTGTATGCAACTGCCTATGTAACTGATGTATATTCCAAACTGGGATTCAGACATCACTGAGTAAATGCTTTCATCTGCTGGATACACTGCTCACTGCAGTTACCCAATTACTGTTCCACTTCTAAACTTCTAAAATACTTCAGAACACTGAAATCTAAAAAAACATTATTCTTTCTTCTAAACCCATGTTTTTTTATAAATATTTTCTTTCCTTTTCTGAGCCTCTCTATAATCCTTGTCCATAAAAGATAGTAGCTCAATCATCAGGTTAAACAGATAGAAAATTCAATGTATCCATTTTGAACATGTTTGTATATATATGTATCTATGTGATATTAGATTTGGAAATAGCAAGATCACAACTACGGGAAAGGGAGAGAGTCCAGTAAGTAAGATCGTTAATGGAATGAGGTTGCACTGGGAAGGAGAGAGACAAAAGAGAGTGGCATCATGGGAAATCCCCCGGCAGTCTAGGCCTATAGCAGCATAACTGAGGCAGGACTTACACTAGCTATACGTTCTATCATAAAGGAAAGTCTTAAGCTTACTCTTAGATATAGAGACGGTGTCTGCCTCCCGGACAAAAACTGGAACCTGGTTCCAGAAAAGATGACTCTGATAGCTGAACCCTCTGGCTCCCATTCTACTTTTCAAGACTCTAGGAACTGCAAGTAACCCTGCATTCTTGGAGCGTAGTGCTCTGGTAGGGCAGTAAGGTACTATGAGCTCTTTAAGATAAGATGGGGCCTGACCATGAAGAGCTTTGTACGTAAGGAGAAGGATTTTAAATTCTACTCTGGATTTAACAAGATGCCAGTGCAGAGAAGCCAAGACAGGAGGAATGCTGCACCATTCAGGATCAGCTGAAGAGTCTTAATGGACGTTTTTTGAAGAGCCTGAAAATAGGGAGTTGCAGTCATCCAGCCTATAAGTAACAAATGCATGGAGTAGTTTTTCTGCATCATTTTTACACAGGGTGCTCCTGATTTTTGCAATATTAAGAAGGTCAAAGAAGGCAGTTCTTGAAATTTGTTTAATGTGAGAGTTAAACGACATGTCCTGATAAAATCTGGAGGCCAGGGCGATGCCATCCAGGGAAACTATATTTCTAGATAGTGCGTCACGAGGGTACTTAGGCCCTAGAACAATAACTTCAGTTTTAGCTGAGTTTAACATTAGAAAATTTCAGGTCATCCAGGTTTTAACATCCTGAAGACACATTTGAAGCTTAGCTAGCTGATGAGTTTCATCTGACTCGATCAATAGATATAACTGAGTATCATCTGCATAGCAATGAAAGTTGACAGAGTGTTTCCTGATAATATTACCTAAAGGAAACATATATAACGTAAAGAGGATTGGTCCGAGAACAGATCCTTGTGCAACTCCATAGCTAACTCTGGCATGCATGGAGGACTCATCATTAACATGCACAAACTGAAACAGATCTGATAAACAGGACCTAAACCAGCTTAGAGCGTCTCCTTTAATGCCAATTAAATGTTCCAGTCTCTGTAATAGGATTTGATGGTCAATCAAAAGGAGAACTAAAATCAAGTAAAACCAATAGGAAAAAGAGTCCTTTGTCTGATGCTGTTAGGAAGTGTTAGAATTAGGCTAGAATTACTCACTTTAGCACAGTATGTTATAACTTAATCCATAGAAATGACTGATTGTCTTATTCCTTTTTAGATTCATTTTATTCCATTTAGAATGAGAGTTTTGTGTTGAATTCTCTGGCTTTGCCTACTCCTCCTCATCCTCTCTCTTTTACAGTAGATACACGTCTTCAAGGTCAGCATTCACACACACAGTTTTTTTTTTTATCACATTCCATTAAAACCTGCATGAATTAAGGGCTGGCCTGTTCATGTCAGAATTAAATGGCCAATAACACTCGTTTACGTCCAGCCGTCCTCCTGTTCGAGGCCCGGTCCAGAGGATAACTCAATCGCACCCGGAAATCGAGGCTCTTGCCAACTGAGATCCTCCGGGAACTTTGTCTGTGAGAGCCCAGCGCTGATTTACTTTGCTTGTGTGCGTCATGGACTTTATTAACTGCTGTGTTGACTGCAATGTCCCAGCTCGGACTGTCACCTGCTACGCTACCAACAAGCCATGGATCACTAAGGACATTAAGGCCATCCTCAATGAAAATAAGAGGGCGTTCAGAGATGGCAACCGTGACGAGTGGAGGAGAGTGCAGGGAGTACTCAAGCTGAATAATAAGGAGGCTAAGAACACGTGCAGGAGAAAGCTGGAGAATAAACTCCAGCTAAACAACATGAGGGATGTGTGGAGTGGCATGAGAACCGTCACCGGGTTCCAGAAGACTTGTGGCATGGGGTTGGATGGCCGAGTGGACAGGGCCAATGAATTGAACCTATTTTTCTATAGGTTTGATACTGAGGCCCTTCCCCCACAAGTCTCTGCTGCTGGCTACCCAACGACGACCACTCCACCTTCCCCCACTCCTTCTTACAGACCCCCTGTCTTCTCCTCACCACCTCAATTCACACCCACCTACTCCACCCCTCCCCCCCTGCTATGCATCGTGTCCTCCACAACCTGAGGACCTCGGGCCTCCCCCAACTGTCACCTCTTCAGTGCCCCTTACACCTGACCTGGTTCGAGGACAACTGACCAGACTCCACACCGGCAAAGCTGCAGGCCCCGATTATGTATTTCCCAGGGTGATTAAAGCTTGTGCCGCCCAGCTGTGTGGAGTCCTTAGCTTGGTCTTCAGCCTGAGCCTGCACCTCCAGAGAGTCCCCGTGCTGTGGAAGACATCCCGCCTCATTCCTGTGCCTAAGACGCCGCGTCCTAAGGGCCCTCAGGACTACAGGCCGGTGGCACTGACTTCCCACATCATGAAGACCTTTGAGAGGCTAGTTCTGAACAGCTAAGGCCTATGGTCAGACCCCTTAGACTTAGACTTAGACTTAGACAGTACTTTATTGATCCCTTGGGAAGACTCCCTCAGGAAATTAAGGTTACCAGCAGCTTAAAGGGCAAACAGTGTCAAGTTAGAATCAGTTTAAGCAAAAATATACAAATAAATAAATAAAAATACAAAAAATACAGATTAAGTACTGTGTATGTGTATGTGATCTCTCTTCCCCCTGTCCTGTGTCACCTCTTCGCCCCCAGTGAGGCGTTGTGCAGTTTGATGGCGTGGGGGACAAAAGAGTTCTTAAGTGTATTGGTCCGGCACTTGGGAAGCAGCAGTCTGTCACTGAACAGGCTCCTCTGGCTGCTGATGACGGTGTGCAGAGGGTGGCTGCTGTCGGCCATGATGTCCATCAGTTTGTTCAGTGTCCTGGCCTCTGCCACCATCACCAGAGAGTCCAGCTTCATGCCGACCACGGAGCCAGCCCGCCTGATCAGTTTGTCCAGTCTGGACGTGTCCTTCTTGGATGTGCTACCTCCCCAGCACACCACGGTGTAAAAGAGGACACTGGCTATCACAGACTGGTAAAACATACACAGTAGTTTGCTGCAGATGTTAAAAGACCGCAGTCTCCTGAGGAAGTACATCCTGCTCTGTACCTTCCCGTAGAGGTTGCTGGTGTGTTTTGACCAGTCCAGTTTGCTGTCCAACCACACCCCGAGGTACTTGTAGGAGTCCACGGCCTCCACCTCAGTTCCCTCTAGTACGACTGGTCTCGGCTTTGGTCTGGACCTCCCAAAGTCTATAACCAGCTCCTTTGTCTTAGAGGTGTTGAGCTCCAGGTGGTTTGTGTGGCACCAAAGGGCAAAGTCCTTCACGGATCCACTACAGTTCACCTACCAGCCCCGTCTGGGAGTTGAGGACAGTATCATCTACCTGCTGAACAGAGTCTACACTCATCTGGACAAGCCGGCGAGCAATGCGAGTCATGTTCTTTGATTTCTCCAGTGCTTTCAACACTATCCGTCCGGCTCTACTGGGTGAGAAGATGACGGCGATGCAGGTGGATGCCCCCATCGTGTCCTGGATTGTTGATTACCTGACGGGCAGACCACAGTATGTACGCCTACAAAACTGTGTGTCTGACAGGGTGATCAGCAACACCGGGGCCCCTAAGGGGACTGTCCTCTCTCCATTCCTCTTCACCCTCTTCACCTCAGACGTCAGCTATTGCACTGAGTCCTGCCACCTTCAGAAATTTTATGACAACTCAGCATTGGCTGCATTGAAGGGGTCGATGAGGGTGAATATAGGACTGTGGTGGGCAACTTTGTCACTTGGAGTAAACTGAACCATCTGCAGCTCAATGTGACAAAGTCTAAGGAGCTAATAGTGGATCTGATGAGGGCCAAAACACCTGTGACCCCTGTTTCCATCCAGGGGGTCCCTGTAGACACTGTGGAGGAGTATAAGTATCTGGGGGTGTACTTAAATAATAAACTGGACTGGACAAGAAACACCGAGGCAGTCTACAAAAAGGGCCAAAGCCGACTCTTCTTCCTGAGGAGGCTGAGGTCTTTTAACATCTGTCAGACGATGCTGAGGATGTTTTATGAGTCTGTTGTGGCCAGTGCAATCTTCTTTGCTGTCACATGCTGGGGCAGTGGGCTGAGGATCACAGACAGCAACAGACTTAAACTGATCAGGAGGGCCGGTGATGTCGCAGGGGAAGAGCTGGATACTTTGATGACCGTGGCAGAGAGGAGGATGCTGTCCAGGCTTCAGTCCATTTTTTCTTGTAAACTATTTCTTCTTCTGAATCTGAGCTCTTTCAGAATGTTTTGGCAAGTCTGACATACTTTGAGCCTCATGTTGAAGCTCACTTAACATATGTTCCTCATATTTGATTACGTCTTTAATATTTTTTCTATCTTCCATCTCAAAGTGAGTCCTTTAAATTTGGGATTTTTCTGGTTAATTTAAGTGTGTCTGGCTTACCAGCAGTGCAAAAAGTGGGTATGCACAATATCCGGTGCATAGGGGCACCGAGTTGGTGGGAGGCACATAAGCATTTAAGCTTGAGTGCCCATAAGCTTATTAAGCACATAAGCATTTTAAGTAACCATTTTCTGTACAGGTTACTGTTGTCTTTCAACTGTGTGCTTTTTTTGTCAGTATTTACAATACAACAGATCGTGACAATAAAAATATTGGTGTCAGGCCAGCGTATCTCAGGGAGGACTCAGTCGCGGAACTTTGTCAAAAATCCCAAATTTATTACAACAAAAAACGCACTCAAAGGAGTGGACACAAAGTATAAATCAAAACGCTCCAACACGGAGGGACAAAGTAGAAAAGCAATGTCGCTCGAAAACGAGGCTGGGAAAAGTAGCAAACCAAAAGTTGAACAAAGTGTCAATTCAAAATCACTCACGAATGAGGACAAGGGCGAGAAACAAAGTAACAAAGGAATACTCACTAGGAATGAACGTCTAGGAGAGAAAACACAAACGGCACTCTATGGAGGCAAAAACTCATGGGGACTCTATGGCGGGGAACGGGATCAAAGAGGCAAGGCAAGGTTTTCTATGGCAAGGGTAATCTATGGTTCGAGAGAAGGCACTGGAGTCAAGGGACGCAACACACTGGCACGGGACAAGGGGAGACGAGGACTATTTAAACACATGAGGGAAGGGAACCCCAGGTGTACAGAATGGGTGATCAGGGAGACGATTGGACTGATGACACAACAGGAAGGGCAAGTGACCTGAAACTAGATGAGGGTTATTCTTCAAAATAAAACAGGAAATGACGAGACTACAATAAGACGAGACAAAAAAACCCAGCCAGGAACACCACTGTGACAATTGGAACTTGTTTCTGGTTATGCTGCAGTAAGTATAAGTTTACCAGAGGTTGAATCATAAAGCAGATACATTAACAACTTGGAAATGATACACTTGAGTTTAAATGTCACTGAGCTATAACCCTACAGGGGGGGGGGTTAATGTGTCTGCATTCCCCTCGGAAATTATTTAGGTAGTAGTTTAAAGATACAGGCTATGTGTCTTCCTTTTCAGTCTTTTCTTCGATCTATGTATTTCATGACTAACTTATGCTATCTACTGGATAGCACGGTTATTAACGTTGAATCTTGATTCCACGATGTGGAACATATGGCGGCAGTAAAGCTCTTACTGTAGAATCCATTCAAAATTGAGACGAGCAGAACTGATGGTTAAATTATATTTTATTAAATCCGTCATGTCATCAAATTATTTAGCAAAAAATCCTCGCAACAAATTACATTGATATGTTTCTTTCTGTTAGATTTATTGACAAAGCCACATTGGGTCTTTATAACATCCTTTAAAGTTTGCATTTCAGATGTGAACCTTGTTCTTCTATCGACTGAAGCTAATCGATTTTTGATTTGAACTGTTTTGGCGGTCTTTTCTCCATTTTACCGTACAACCTTAACTTTATGTCCACTCTGTATGCCATGTTGGGTTTTATTTTACCTGGGTCAAGCCACCAAATATGAGCATGAAATGTCATATCGCTTACTTTACTTTGCTGTTACATAGATACATTGATGTAGATAGATAGATATATAGATATGCAAAGATATAGATACATCTATCCACAGAACAGACTGTTGTCTCTTCAGCATAACTAATCCAGGAGCAGTGGCCAGAGCAGCATGGCGATCAAGACACCAGACAGAGCAACAGCCTGGCTTGCAGAGCTTGACATCATTTTGTGGCTGAGGCTGGGCAGCGGGCAGGAAAAGCCAGAGCCATGTTTCTCTTCCAACATGGAAACACCCTCACGTACAAGCAGGACTCCTGAGAATGTAATTGTTTTGGAAGTGGTGCTGGCCCAGGCGCAGCTCCCTTCTAGCTGTTTTATCCAAACTCGATCACCTTCTTTTAGTTCCTCCATGTAGTAACAGGTGTTAAGAGTTGTATCACCACCTGACACCTGGGTGATGAGCAAAGGACTGGTATTTAGATGATTTCATTGCCTATCTGAGCTTTCAAATGCTTTCATGAAATTATCAAGGATATTTTTGTTATGACCAGTTTGTTTTTTATCAATAATTTTGTTGCTGCTCTTCCCCAGTACCTGAGCATGGCACAGCATCCTTTCGGCATCATTGACCATAAAGTACCAAAGGTTGTTGTGGGGTCCTCGGCAGAGCTGGGCAGCATACACAAACTGGTAGACACCAGCGACTGGTGCAGTGAACACACCCGTGTTTTTATCGTAGGCTGAGCCCTGGTTCACCATCACCTGATTAAAGATGAGTGGGCTAAATAGGACCTCTCTTACCTGTCCTGGGTGTGCCACGAAAAAAAGGACTGCACTGCCTGGAAAACGAAGTCAAAATCATGCTCACTTTTTCAAACTTTGTCAGTTTGAATTTGTATTTAGTTTAAATGATAAACATATGATAACAGGCACACACATCCCACCTTTTTGTTTGGCTGCTGTCTGACAGAGAACATGCAGAGAGACGATGTTCGTTAGATAAGAACTAAGAGAAGAATTTAAGGTAAAAAACACCAGGTCTCTAACCTGTTTGACAGGGCCTCCTGAAATCAATGTGATTGCACACAACCCCAGTGCAGTAACATAAACTAGACACATCTGGAAAAGAAGAACACAATATATTAGTACACAGAGCAAACAAATAATTATTCATGCACACAGACGGGTACCTTGCTGTCATTCATTCTCCTAACAGTAACAGTACTGACAAACTAACACTGCAAAGTACTCAGTAAAGGAGTGACTGCACCATGCAGGCAAAGTCCACCTCGTGCTGTTTTGTCACAAAGTCCCACTGCCCGATCTCAAATCCACACAGAAACACGGACACAAGTAAAGAAGCTTTATGTATTTTTTCCATTAGTCATGTACTACACAAAGGACTGTGGGCGGCTGTAGTTCAGGAGGAAAGAGCAGTTACCCACTGATTGGAGGATCATGTGTGAATGTGAGTGTGAATGGTGAATGACACGCAGGGTAAATAAAGCACTTTGAGTAGTCAGCTTGACTAGAAAAGCGCTATATAAGTGCATGTACATTTAAATGAGTTTGGCATTTTCGTTGCTGTATAATTTCTTTGTCTTCCTTGAAAATCCACTGTGAACGATAGCTTTAAATTACATCAACGTACTTTAAGAGACTTTTTCTTATTGCATTTCCTCCTCAAAGATTAACATACAATCCAGTAGTTTTAGTTCTGACTTCTTTTGTAATTTTTCTTTTTAGTTTTGTAAGTAGTGTTTTTTTCTGTCAGGTAATGGCTGTACCTGTCAGACTCGAGAAGTATGAAGTAGCTAGGGGAGATCACTGTAAGTCCACCACCGAAGGTGTTGAAGCTCCTGACATAAAGTATGTAACACTGTCGATTTTGTTACAATTTAAGATAACCTGCATTCTGGCATTTATATGGATGTTTAAACAAATATCAATGGGACTCTTGAGACTGGACTTTTTATCCGTATTACTTGATAACAATAAAACAGTGTTGTAAGGAAAGCTCAGACTTCACCGGTGTGCAAAAAAGATACATTTTACTGTTTTATTATCAAAACTTTTCCATGTTTGCAGTTGGACCTTTGACAGCTGGTACTGTCAATTGCATTATATTTTAGAGAAAGGCACTGGTGTTATTCCAGTAACATCTTTCAGGTAGCTATCAAAAATCTATAAAAATATGTAGTAACCTGATAACCAAGAAATAATCAAAATTGTTCTGACTGTCTGTATGTTTTAACTTGGAGGCTATTTGTTGGAAACACTGGCAGCAAGCACTTTCGAGGACCCTTACACTCATGTAAACAAGGGCTCCTATTCAACGGGGTCATCCAACTCCATAACTTGAGAACCCCTAACCTGCAGGCTTCAAAGGTTTTCCTGCTTCAACATAACTGATTCAGTCAATGGGCCATTAGCTGGCTTGTGTAACGCTTTTAAATAGACCAATATCATCAGACAGGGGTGTGTTGAAGCAGGGAAACATGGAAAAAACCTGCAGGACTTCTAAACACTGAAGGACAGGGCCCTTCAAAGCCTGGAGTCAGACCACCCTGCTATGCAGCAATCTGACATAAATCTAATATCAGATCTGATATTCATAAAACAGAAAAAAAGCAAGAGCAAAAGAACTTCAAATGCCGACCTTTGCAGGATTCCAAGCACATCACTTGTGCATTTTCTGCAAGAGCAAAGGTTGGCACTTCCCGTCCCTTACCTGACAGTATTCCCATGTCTTCAGTAATTAAGGGAAACCTGTTTCTATTCATCTTAACATTTCATTGGACCCGCAAACAACATTCCTGCATGCTTTCCCAAAGTGTCATCCGGTGAGATGTGATATTTTCATTATTTTGATCTGCATTTTCCTCTTTAAAGCAAATTATTTTGACTTTATCTTCCTGGTGTCTTGTTTATTTGGACTGCTGCAAGTTTTTGTTTCAGAAATGCAAATTACAAGGTGTTTGCACATTGTTTTCCTTGATGATTTAGTGATATGTTTTTTTTTTCCATTTGAATGTTTTTGTTACATCTGAATGTGGTTTATTTTTTCCCACTAAATGGATGCTACATCATTGTGGCCTTGTGCCACCGTGGGTGTCTGACAAAGTCCTCCAGAGACCAGGATATCCGGTGTAAATGGTTTTATTTTAGCGTGTGTGCGGCACCCGCACACACACTCTCTCACACAAGCACACACACTCACACGCCCGGCTAAGGCTCTTTGTGTTCTTGCCTGTTCCTGCTCGTTCAGAGCTGGTCGCTTGTCCTGCTCCAGCTCTCCTCCCAAACCAGTCCTCCCCAGGTCCAGCACGCTACTCTTTACAGAGGGGAGAGTGATTAGCCAACCGGTTCCAGGTGTGCCTAATCATCTCCCCTGGCACTGCTCACCTGAGCCTCCTCCACCCCTCCCCCCTGCAGCTGAGCGCCACGCCCCCTCCACAATCATTTAATTTGTCATCTTAATATGCTGCCATAATATGTCCTATCACAACTATGCTGATGATACACAGATCTACATGTCCCTGATAGCAGGGACAGGTGAGTGCAGATTACCCACCCTTGTTGGAGTCCATGGAGGGGGTTTCTGGAGGGTGCCCCTCCTGGGGATTCCCTTGTTCTACTGGGGGACTTCAATACTCATGTTGGCAACGCTATGTTCAAGCATAAGGGTGTACATATGTGCTCTTGGCACCAGGACACCCTAGGCCGCAGTTCAATGATCGACTTTGTTGTTGTTTCATCTGATCCATGGCCGCATGTTTTGGATACTCAGGTGAAGAGGGGGGCAGAGCTTTCTTCTGGCTTCAGAAGTGGCGGGGGAGAAGGAATTCTGGGTTTCCATGCTTTGAGTGCTGCCCTCGCGACCCAACCCTGGATAAGTAGTGGAAAATGGATGGATGGTTGAGTATTTCTTTGTTTATCTAGGTAGTTATGCTTTGTAACCCCAGCCTCCTAGTAGTAGTTTCTTTAATTAAATAGTCATTAAAAAAAGATGTTCCAGTTTTCAGCATCACTTTCCCGACCTCATCTCCCAATTTTAAAGCATGAGACCGAATACCTTTTAAATTAAATTTCTCATATTTTGGGGTAATATATATTCTCCAAGTCAATGAGATATTTATTATCAACAACTTCCCTCTATTTTAGTCTTATACAGTAAATGTACCTTAAGAAAAGTTTTGGCACGTGCGCCAACTGATGCATTTTAACTGTAGCTCTAATTCATGAAGATAGCTATTGGCTACTCCCAGTCAGTCAGTAAATCTCTTTCTAACTTCCATAGTTGAAGGCTGCTTTTCATCATTGAGGTCACAACTGGTAGTGATATCAACATACTGACCGTTCAGAGTTCACAACTCTGTGGCAATTTATTTACAGAACTTGTTTGATCTAATACAGCCAGGTTGGTCTCGATCAATGTTGACCAAGAAAGTCACATGTTCAAAAAGCCTCAGCAGACTTCAAATTGAGCAGCAGATATTTGTAAGATCTTCGGGTATTTTTCAAGAGCAATTCACACAAAAAACTATAATTCAAGTTTTGTTTTGTTTTTCTGCTCTTAAAAAATTTATGTATCGCTAATTTTCATGTTATTCATATTTTTCATACTTTGCAGCTCCTTTTAGCTTTACTTACAGTGGAAGCAAAAGGGAGGTACAAACAGAAGGGAACAATTCTTAGAAAGGGCCAAAGAATGGAACTAGAATCTTGGTACACTGCCATGTGGACTTTCAGCTTTGTACTGAGTGACAATATCTATGGACACAGACTGTGAAAGGAAAGCGCACATCCTTAAAACATTTCCTTAATGCAACTGAAGTGATGAATTCAGATATATGATTGGCTTGGTTAACTATTCTTTAAAATGTTTAAAATGAGGTAATATCCAAAGCTAATAGGGTAATAATTTGTTTCTGGATTTGCACATTTGTGAATTATATTAATCTATTTTTTTACATTTTGCTAAATATAAAAACGTTACACTAAAAACATTTTTTGTCAATTTTTTGTCAATTCTGTACCTGTAATCACCGAATGGCTGACTCTTGTGCGGGCACAAATTACTATCCAAACTGAATAAAGTTTTGTTTTCAATCGGAGCGATAGGTGTCACTCGTTGAGGTGTGAAGGCAGAGGGAGTAAGCGACAGGAGGAATCCAGAAGATCCTGTGGACTGCTTGGGCAAACTCCTATGCACCTTCCAGGACTCTGTTTGGGGTAAAAAGCTGGTCCAGTGTTCCACGGCCAGGACAAAAACCACACCGCTCTTTCTGAATCTGAGGTTCAACTATTTGACAAACTTTCCTCTCCTAAGTAGACCCTCCCTTTTTAAATAATGGGACCACCACCCCAGTCTACCAATCCAGCGGAACTACCCCTGATGTCCAGGCGGTATTGGAGAGTCGCGTCAGCCAGCGCAACCCTACAACATCCAGAGCCCCGAGGAACTCAAGCCGAATCTGTTCCACCAATCTTTTTTTTCCTTTTGCTGTTCAGCATTATGGCGGCAAAACTGAAATCTAATTACCGTGCTATGCTGAACACAAGGGAGGCTTTATTGGTGAAAAGGCCCCTTGATTATCCAACACTGCTTTATTATGGCCCCCTTAGACTGTATGTACCCCACCTCCCTCGGAACGGGAGTTAAAGCTCCCCCTAACGGGGGACTCTGCCCGGTGCTCCCAGAAGACCCTCACAATGCGTTTGGGCCTGGCCAGCCTTAACCGACATCCTCCCCCACCATCAGAGCCAACTCACCATCAGGTAGTGGTCAATGGAAAGCTCCACCCACCTCTTCACCTGAGTGTCCAAGACATACAGCCGCAGATCACATGAAACGACAACAAAGTGGATCATAGAGCTGCGGACTAGGGTGTCTTGCCAAGAGCACATATGGACACGCTTATGCCTGAACATGGTGTTCGTTAACGACAACCCACGCCGAGCACAGAAATCCAATGACAGAACACCACTCTGGCTCAAGCTGGGAGGGCGATTCCTCCCAACCACACCCCTCCAGGTCTCACTGTTGTTGCCCACTTGAGCATTGAAGCCCCCCAGTAGAACAAGGGAGTCCCCAGGAGGGGCACTCTCCAGCACCCAAGAAGTGTGAGTAATCTGCACTGTTGTTAGGTGCATAAGCACAAACAAAAGTCAGAACCCGTCCCCCCACTCGAAGGCAAAGGGAAGCAACCTTCTCATTCACTGGGGTGAACCCCAATTTACAGGTGCCAAGATGGGGGGAAACAAGTATGCCCACTCCTGCTTGGCGCCTCTCACCAAGGGCAACTCCAGAATAGCAGAGCGCCAGCCTCTCTCAAGAACGTTGGTTCCAGATGGACTTTCGCCTCGCACTCAAACTCAGGCTCTTTCCCAACCAGAGAAATGACATTCCACGTCCCAAGAGTCAGCTTCTGTAGGGGCCGAGCCCGGCCAGGCTCCATGGATGAAAACCCGGCCACCAGCTGCTCGCCAACGTGCCCCACCTCCAGGCCTGGCAGGGCCCTGGTGGCCCGCATCCACGGAGATCGAGTCATATATGAGGATCAATAGGAGAACAGAACATTGCCTTGCACATTTAATAAATATATTAGTATAAACAAATATACCAAAATACATACATGCATATATGCTGCTAAATAAAGAAAAACATAAACATTTCAGAAGAAGAACTCAGGATTTAATCACTGGAAAATACAGTGTACTGTACTAATATTGATCAGTTTCTTAGTAATATCACCCTTCCAAAATTTCTACCTGAACAGATCATGGATTTGGACTCACCTCTCTAAATAGGAGAGCTCTATGAAGCTGTTCAACAGCCTGGTATGAAGTCCTCGCCTGTGTAAGTTTACATCCATCTGGAACAAACGTGGCATCCTCCAAAATAAAATAAAAAAGCTAAATTTTCCTCAATCGAGGAACAATGGAATAAAACATCTAGAACATATAATTCAAAATGAAAATTGTATTCCATTTGATAAGCTCATATCAAAACATGAGATCATCAAATGTTTAGCAGCAAAACATTCTTAGAATATCAACAACTGTATGTCTTCTACAAAGTGGAACTCCTGATGGCAGTAGCAGAATTTTTAACATCTGCACCCCAAAAACACTATGACAAATGTATATGTTATTATCAAAGACCGACGCCACAATTTCTTTACCATCTTGAAAGTGGAAAGCGGATAAATCCTCCACTAACGACCGCAGTGGCCATAAATATGAGTGAACATCTTAAGTATGAGTGCAAATCCTAATTTACAGCTTATACAATAGAAAATTCTATATAGAACTCATTATACAGGAGAAAGGAAGTTCAGGATGAGTCTCACACCTTCAAATATCTGCACACATTGATGGGGGATGGTTCTGTGCAACGGTTCATAATACATCAACATAGATAGGAAGTCAGCTCACATGGTCTTCACGGTGTTATGTATCGCAAAGAAAACTATTCTCATGAATTGGAATGCAAAAACTAAAATCAGTATTAATCAGTTTAGAAATGTTCTTTTAAACAATATTATTATGGAAATAATGTCTGCCTCCTCCAAATAGTAATTAGCTAAATTAAATTCTCTCAGATCCCAATTGGTTATTTTTATCACTTAGAAAGTGTGGAGGGCAGCTGTTCTACTGCTCTGGGCAGTTGGGAGAGGGCTTGGAGTGTCCTGGGGATTTGGGATTCTGGTGGTCTCAGGTTGTTGTGGCTGTCAGGTGGATCTTAGTGGGGGGCTGATTGGTGGCTTTGGGACAATGTTGGATCTGTGGAGTGCAGCTGAGGGTACTACCTAGGTAATCCTCTATTATGTGCCCCAACCCCAGTCTTTTATCAGAATTACCCATCATACCCACACATACATACACATTACGCCCAGGGGGGTGGGTATGCTGAGCGGTGTCAGGTGGAAGGGTAGGTTCTACTAGGTTCGGCAGCGCTCTGACTCGTGGGGCTTGCGATCTTGTTCCCGGGCTATGTCTGGGGGGTGGGGGCTGGTGCACTGTTGTTCATGGTTCTCGGGGGGCCTCTGCCTTGTGGTGGCGGGGGGCTCTGCTGGGGGGCTTCCTTCGTTGGTCTTCTGGGCGAGTGCCTAGTTGTCCCTGTGGTTGTCTTCCCAGGATTGTGCTCTGGGGTGGCTGCCAGTGTACTTGGTCTCGGGTTGCTCTCTGCCTTTTTCAGAGCACTGGAGCGTGGGCTGTGGCTGGTGGCCCCTCTTCATCCATAACTTCGCACAATCTGTGTGAAACGTGTCTTGCATGTTTGCACACACACACACACACACACACACACACACACACACACACACAAAGTCAGTTTAAGCTTCCATACAGTTGCTGCACAATTCTTAGTTACTGGTTAGTGTCCTCAGTGTGGTTGCTGCCAATGGTGTTTGTGGCTTTTTTCTTTTCCTTGTTTTTACTTCTTGCCTGTCCCGCTGATAAACAAGGTGGGATTTTTCACCCATGAAGCCTCCCCTTGGCAAAGCAAGCATAACACGGTACTCAGATTTCAGTTCTGCTGCCTTAATGCTGAACAGGACTGGTGAGGGCTGGACCCAGAAGCAAACACAAGACTGTGGGATGAAGGACTTAAAGGGGTTTATTTAGGTAGAGGGGTAGTGGAGGCAGCAGGAAGCCCTGGGTGTATTTGGGGTCGAGGTCGGAGGGCAGACAGGAGAGTCCAGTGGGTCCAAGAGGGGCAGGGCTGCTGAGATGGATTTTGAGCAAAAGCTGAGTGGACAGGAGTAATCAGGTGAGCAACCAATCAGGCGTCCGTATTCCATCCAAGTGAGGCATACCATTGTGGCATTGGACTCCAGAGGAGTGCAGGCTTTTAACCGTGACTGATTACCAACAAGCATGGAAATAAATGCCTTAAACAAGGGAAGTTGCAGCACACTGCTTGCCAATAAAACACACTTGTTTCAGTTTAGATTGAAAAACTAATAACAAATGGTTTATCTATACATATGGTAGATATGTTTGCAGTTTTGTTGGCAGTATTTTGGGTGGAGGACATAATCATTCAGATAGCATGGCACATATATTATCAGAAACACACAATATTTTTTTCTGAATACATAGGAAGGGTTTAACAATTGTATTTTTACAGATACCCGTGGGACAGTGCAGTGGTGTGGTGGTCAGCACAGTTCCTGGGTCCTGATTCCTTACTTCTGGTCCATTGTCACGACCGGGTCGGCTGAGCGAGGACTCAGATGCAGAGCTGGTTCC
>CAJRST010008890.1:15205557-15229348 GCA_907169785.1 Menidia menidia | reverse complement strand
CAGGAAATGACGAGACGACAAAAAGACGAGACGAAAAAACCTCAACCGGGGCACCACCGTGACATCCATGGAGTTCGCGTTTTCTCCCTCTGTCAACCTGAGGTCTCTCTGGGCACTCTAGCTTCCACCCACCTTTCAAACACATACATTGGGTAAACTCCCCCTAAGAATGTGGTTGTTTTGTATCTGTGTTGCCCTGCAATGGAAAGGTCATCTGTCCAAATGGGTAATAACAAGAGTAAGACTGACACAGGACTGAACAGTACCCATCCATCCATCCATCCATTATCAATACCGCTTATTCCCTAATGGGGTCGCAGGGGGAACTGGAGCCTATCCCAGTGGTCAACGGGCGAGAGGCAGGGCACACCCTGGACGGTCCGCCAGTCTGAATAGTACCATTTTAAGATAAAATGTGACCATTGTGAGGAAAAGGAAACAATAGAACATGCTATAGTAGACTGTCAGAAATATGAAGATTTATGTGGAGACTTTGAAAAAAAATGTTTTAAGTTTATTACAAAGGAAATTTGGAAGAAAGCATATACACATTATAAGATAAAAGATATAAGATTTTTAAAAATAACAAAATTCCATCAATCATTATCGTTACCGCTTATTCCCTAACGGGGTCGCGGGGGTAACTGGAGCCTATCCCAGTGGTCAATGGGAGACAGCGGGGTACACCCCGGACGGTCCGCCAGTCCATCGCAGGGCCATATAACCAAATCATTTAACAGAATCACGAACCACACTCCAGTTGGTGGCGTAATGCACACCTCGGGTTTTTGCCAACCGCCAATAAACACAAGAAGAAGAAAAAGAACTGAGCGTTGCGTTGCGTCATGACGTTGTACGGACGAAACGGAAACGTCTGCGTGAGTGCAGAAATAGTGGCTGACAAGCAAAGTGGAGTGCTCTCTTTACGTATTGTCAGTAAAGTAACGTATATGGCGAATAAGTAGAGCCAGTTCGTTTGCTTTAGACTCTCGCGCAGCACAAGCACCTCTTAGCTCACCACTTGATGCTGACGGATTTTGAGGCGGCGAGGAGCTGCTAGCTTCTAGCTACCGATGAGGCAAGTGTGTTGATCCTTCGACTCACTCTGCTGTCTGCCGTTATTGTGTAAAGAAATGTCCAAGCCGTGAAGCTTGCATTGCTATACGTAAGGCAATACTCTCGTTTAAAGATGGTGTCCCCATTGATTAGCTTTGAAAGCTGCTGTCATTTTAATGTATTTGGTGAAAGGAGGTTCCCACCTGATGACCCCAAATACATGTTGGTTATAATTTCTCACTCATTCCTATGAGGTTAATTAAATACTGATCCAGTATCAGAGATGTGTTTAATTGTTACATTTAGGGAATTATATACTGTCTGGTTAATTTTTGTAACACAGGTTTTCATTGTCTTTTACTTTGAAAAGTAAATGCATGACAGTCTCTTCACTTGCCCTCCTTTTTTAGACAGGAGATGAAAATGGGTGCAGGTTTAAGTAGGCAGCAGAATAAAATTGTATTATTTTTGTGTTTTCAAAGTTAAGCAGGGATCAATGATTTGAACACACTAACAGAAGTCCAGCAAAGTAGTAGGTGTGCCTGAGCTGGGGTCATGGCTGGGGCTGGAGCACATCTCACCTCCACAGCTGTCAGCGAGCAGCCTTCAGTCTTTGAAGTGCTAGCTCAGGAGTCCCTGATGGAGGCAGTCAGACCTGCGCTGAGACATGCTGTCAAGGTGAACGCTGCTTTACCGCCATACAAAAGCCACTTTATGACGGTGGTCTCTTTGCCTGTAATGCCCAACTCTGCCTCTAAATATGCAGGTTCTGGCTGAATCCAACCCGTCTCGCTTTTTGTTTGCGTGGAGAAACTTTGATGAGCTCTACCTGCTGCTGGACCTCCTCCTCCAGAACCACTACCTGTCTCACTGCAGTGCATCCTTCTCTGAGAACTTTTATGGTCTGAAAAGAGTCTCTGGGGAGCTGGAACTTTCTCTTCGACTGGGGCTACATGGGAAGTTCCGCTGGCGATCTCTCCTTTTCCTGTGCCTGGTACCTTACCTCCGGGCCAAGCTGGAGGCTACGCTGGCTCGGCAGAGAGATGAGGAAGACTTCTCTATCAGGCTGGCACAGACCAGGAGTCAGAGGCTCTACAGAGCAGCTGTGGCAGCCTACCCATACATCAGCTCGGCGTGGCAGGCCTGGATCTTCTGCCAGCAGCTGCTCTTTGTCTTTGGTGTCACCAGGACTCACAGTCCCCTGCTGTGGCTCGCCAACGTCAGACTGGCTCGACTAAATGCTCGAGACGTCAGAGAGATGGAGAAGAAACTCCGCCCCACTGGCAGCCCATCTGATAAGAGGTGCGTCCTTTTTTATTTAGATTCCCTCTCTAAAAAGAGTTGCGTGTCACATTTTGGAGAAGAGCTGGTGAGAATGTAGAGATTTGAAAATGATTTGATTTCATCAACAATCTTGACTTAAAATGTAAAAGTTTAAACTCATCAAATATTAAAACTGCTGTTTTTGTGGTTTTGAATTTGAACATATAGAATAGCTGTTCACACCTTTGTGTAGCTGCCTGTTACTCTGGAGGAGTTTTCTCTCTGAAAGGGAACTAAAGCCATTTGAATGGCCCTTCAACAGATGAAGACATGTTCTTTAGATCAAGATCAAAGGTTCAATCCAAACAAATCAGGCTGATTGTAGAGTTTGTTTAACCTCCCCAAATAATTATTGACAAAAATGTGTTAAAAAACACATATTGCAAATATATTATAGAATTTTCTCCCTCAATGGTGCTTGATTCATGTTTGATACATCCCTATGAATCAGTTGCAAGCCTTGGTTTGTGTATGGAACCAATAATAAATAAACAAACAAGCACACGGAGGAAATATCTTTCTGTAAATATTGTTCTGCAGATGAGGAAAATGTAACAGATGTACCTCCTGTCGTATGTTAATGGGATCACCTCACTAGTCTCAATAGATATTATATAATCCACAATTGTGGGCTATCTAAATTAAATAACCTATTATATATTTTTTATAGTATAATGTCTTTCTGCTCTTACCAGTTGACATGTTAAAGGTTTTTAAATAGAAAATGTTGCACTTTGTTTGAAGTAATCCACTTGAAAGACCAATGACAAAAACAATAGGAAAAAACTGTATTGATTAACTCTGTGACTGATGACTACATCTCTTGTCAGCTGTTTGTCTACATACAAAGTGCACCAGGACCCTACTTTTGAAAGATAGATTTTCCAAACAAAACTATCTGCTGTCCTGAAATTAAAATCTGCCTTGACCTTTGCCTTTGGCACCATTGGCATCTACATTAGTTGTAGAGTCAATTTGATTTGAACGCTCAGATTAAATTAAAAGATTTTACTATTGAACACAAGGAGGTGAATTCTCTAGCTTCTCTTTCTTATTGGGTTGTTGAATGAATCCCTAAAAGGCAATAGGGGACATGAGGGGACATAATTAATTTTTTTCAGGAAATTGTTGCAGCACCATGTGTCGGTATGAGCCCTCTGTTGTTACAGATGTTACAGCTGTTCTGTCCTGTGTGTCCAGCCTACTGCAGAGGACGTGGTGGCTAATGTCACAGGCGGTGAGGGGCATGGCCATCTCCCTCTCTACCTCGCTGTCTCTGGGGGTCTTCTTCCTGCAGTTCCTGGAGTGGTGGTACTCCTCAGACAACCAGAGCACAGTGAAAGCGCTCACCTCCTTGCCTGTTCCTCCACCCCCTCTGCACCTGCAGCGCGGTGAAGACAGTGAGAGTTGGAGCTGCCCACTATGTAGGAAGCCACGCATTAATTCCACCGTGCTGTCCACCTCCGGCTTTGTCTTCTGTTACCACTGCATCTACACGTATGTGAAAGCCAACCGGCGCTGCCCGGTCACCAGGCTTCCAACAGAGCTGCAGCACCTCATCAAGATCTATGCGCCGGATAATTAAAAATCACTTCATATTCAAGCCCCATCATTGATGAAACGGTGAATAAAAATTTCCGACAGTTATTTGAAATGAGTTTTAAAGAGAATCAAAGGCATGTGGTTTTGGCATAGAGGAGATTTCTTATCCTCCCTCAATTTGTGTTGATCCAGGATCCTGACAGTTTTTTTTCAGGATGTGTAAACAAATCTTTATAAATTCAATAAAGAAGTATTTTTCTGATGACGATGGCCTTTTTTATTCTGGGGGTTTAAAGTAATAGAGTTGATGTGAGTGGCTCTCTCATATTGCAAATTTTGTTTCTGTACCTGTTTCTTTTTACCATTACTTTTTTTTTTTTTTTTCAGATCCCTGCCTCAAAAACCAAGTGTGGGGCATTTTGCTGTCAGGTTAAGTCTTCTTTCATAAACACTTCCCTTTAATTTTCTTTTAAGAAAAAAAAAACAAGGCATCCATTTTTCTTTTATAAAAAGAAAAAGCTCCATTAATTTTAGCCTATACTATTTCCTGAAAAGACAAATCCTGACAGCTGTAAGGGTCTGTGCATTGCTTTATTGAGTTTCCAGACAAATTTAACAAGCCCACTTTAAAAAGGAAAAAAAAATTCAGGATAAACGTCACATTACAGAGGAATAAAAAAAAAAAGGGCTTTCATTGAAATGTGAAGAATCACAATAGTCATCTTCCCTTTTAAGCTCCTGCAACATAATCAAGACAAGAAGGGAAATACAGGCTGAAATTTAAAAAAAGTGACAATTATCAATATTAGTCACAGTAATAGATTGCTTGAATAGCGTGTATTGCACATGTGAACACATTTATGCATTTTATATACACGTGAGTCAGCAAGAACTAGACAGTCATATTGTTGCAGCAGGAAGGAATAAGCAGAAAGCAACAGCAAAGACAGAGGAGTCAGGAATGTGCTTGTGATCAGTTCCACATTAACAAAAAGCCTTGTTCTGAGAACCGAGCCAGACGAAAGAAACGCAACAGACTGCCTCCCCCCCCAAAATCAGGAGGAGGTAAAAAGGAACTGACACTTAACCTCCCACCCAAAATCCCCCCACCCTGGCTTCGTAGAATGACACAACAGTTACACCACAGTATCAAACATATCAAGAAATGTACAGTATCAACTCATGTAGAAAATAGTCTGAGTGTGTGTATGTGTAGTAGAATATGTGTTATCGCAACAGTAGAGCTGTGTGGCCGCTGGACTTGAGAGGTGGCTTGACAGCCAGTTTTAGAGTTCTGGATCATCTGTGCTTATAGTACGTGTGACCAAGCAGCAACTACCGCCAAGAATTTTGAAACAACTTTCTGTGACATCAATATTGTCATGATATTGCAGTTATTCTGACTTTACAAAACACATCAGCACCTCAAAAGGGGGAAGACTAAATTAATTTCTACTTTTTGTTTTTCATCCTTCTATTTCAGGTGGGTTTGTATTGAGGCATTAAAATGGCTATTTGGATTTTCTGGACAATCTTTTCTCAAAGGCATCCCTGGTGTTGGATCCTTGTGTACACACATAAAGCAAAGTTCAGGTGTGTACATTCTCGTTTATGTACACCTGGCTTGTTTGAGCAACAATACCCTAATTTTGATAACCTGGTAAACTGAAGTTTTTGCGACTGATATTGAGGCAATACCATATATATTTATATTTTAAACAAGGTTTATAGCAGACAAAATTAAAGTAAATGAAAGATCACATTTAAGATGTTGCCCCTTTAAACATCTATTCTAAAGAATAGGAGAAATTAGTGTTGGCAACTAAGATTGAAACCAAACCTACTAGGAGCTGGGAACAAATAAACAATGAACATGAAATGAACCCTGCTTGCTTGAAATTATAAACACCTTTGATGAGAAATTGTGCGTGGATAGCGATTTGGTTCATCCCCCAAATTAGGATATCCATATCTTGATCAGATATTTCTGAGGTAAGGTTATCAGTCGTTACATGTCTTTAATGGAAACATTCTACATGATTAAAAGACATGTAGGCCTACATCAAGAATTTAGCAAAAATAGTTAAGAAAAGACCACAAAAAATAATAATAATTTGGCTGCACGCAGAAGCACAAACTAGTTTTAGTGAAGGCAAAGCTCCTTTCATCTCTCACCCTGTTAAGCAAATCTTCCCAATTACAGAGCTGCAAGATATATTCAGCTGCAATCCTTTGACATTTATCAGTGTTTTGAACACTTTTGGCCTGCAATTCTTGTAGTGGCCACGCGATACAGCCAATGCCTCCTAAGCTGTAAGGAGAAGCATTAAGGCATCCAACTGTGCTGGTAGTTGCTGCTTGTTAAACCACATCTCAATTAGCGATACGTTTTGGTCCTTTTGTGCTTCCATAAGCTCTGCTTGAGCTTTGCTCTTGAAAGAACATTGTGTTTAATAAGTATTTTATTTTTCAGGTTTCAGTCCTACCAGTTTCACCGCTCAGTCCGCATGCACCCACACCTAAAAGCGAGGTGCTTGATTATTTGTCTAAGTGTTGGATGAGAAATATGATTAATCAATTTATTTTATAACCTGAATAGAGGAAGAATTCCTGTCTGTGACACTGAAACTGGACCATACTGTTCTTAAACTCTAGAGTGCAACCGTTGTGATATTGCTTTGTGTGGGTGAAACCCAGTAGAGGGGATCATGCAAAATAGAACTAATTGGATTGAGGGTTGTGTCCAGAGTATGGTCCAGTTCAGATTCAATGGTATTGTGTTATTTGTCAGTTTTAAGGGAAAACCCCAGCAATCATTTCATGATCCAGACAAAGCATAACCATAACTCGTTCTACCATTCAAACTGTATTTCCAGGGGTTACTTGCAAGGAGGTCACTCATAGTTCCATAAGATTAAACATAAATCAATACGTCATTCATCTATTTTAAGTGTTGTGATTACAGCTGTTTGTATGTCAAGATTGCTACTGGATTGGTAGGTGGTAACAAACAGTTTAACAGCTTCACATATTGAAACAGCCTTGACTGAAATAACTGTTGGTGGGGTTTATGTTAAAGTTGATCGTTATTGTTGGACCCTTTTGATCTGTGCTGACTTGTGAATTTTTTTATTTTCTTAACTGTAACAGAGCAACTGCACACAGTGTACTGCCCATTCATTAAGTGGATGCTGATTTTTTGTCGAGTGTTGTGGTTGATAGAAAATGTTAATGTTGATAGAATATGTATATATTCTTTCTTTTTTCATATCGTTTAGGATAACATACAGCATGAAATGAGCAGTGTTTGCTTCGTTCTTCAACAAACATATCTGACCCTCCTAAATTTTGTGTGGCGAACGTTTTGCTGTAATAGTTAATGACAAACCACAATCTGGGCCGATAAATAAGTACAAGTTAATTTGAATTCAGTCCAGAAGTGCCTATGTGAAGTTCTCAACCAAAAAGCTTGATAGGCCTCTCTTTGACTTCAAACATATTTCTATTACAGCACTAATTAACTAATTTCTACTGGATTTATGAACATGTTTTCCCAACAGACCTCAGGAGGTGGTGTACACCTTCTCTGTCATTACTTTTTTTGTTGTTTGATTTTCATTTTCTTGCCAGAATGGAAATGAACTGAATGTCACAGTCAGCAGCAGTGCAGCTGATGCTGTATTTTCATTTGCAAACTTGAGTCCCAAGTTGTTCCTGTAAGGTTAGCTGGAGTTATGACTTGTTCTTAGTTTTGAACAGAAAAACTGACCCTTAAGACATTTAAGCATTGAGTTTTTCCCTTTGGGTCAGTAAAGCTTCAAATATTTGCATTTTTGGTGCTAATTTAGCATACTGCAGAATGTCTATGGTACACCCTAAATCTTGGCACATTTTCCCAGTATAGTCAGGATCAAATCAATATCATGCTTAAAATTACAGTTAGAAGTCTTGAAATCAGCAGATAGGTCGACACCTCTTCATCTCGTCCAAGTTATTTCCATGTAGAAAAAAAGTGTTGCAGCGGCACCAAGATAAGAGCTGCATATGTCAGCCTTGTGATGGTTCAGCCCTCCCTTCCCCATCTTGGATCAAACATACAAGTTTAAAATTCACCTTTTATTTCCCCTCTCAGGAGGAAATGAGCTTATGATCCTGTCACTTTGCCTTCAACACCATCCACTGAGTGGATTTCACGATCCACTCAGTGGCTGTCAGTCAGTCTGCTGCTCCTGAATCAAAGCTAATGAGCTTCTCAGTCTGAGTTAATGGAGAGGAACTGCAGTTCACTTCTCCTCTTTGGAAAAATAAAGAAAGAAAGAAAACAAACTACAAAAACCAGCCCCCTTCAGCTCCTGTAAACAAACAAACAAGCAGGCTGCAGTGATGGGCAACACCATCAAACCCTGTGCTTATTACCTGTCAAACAGCCAAACCCTGAAAACATCAAATCTTCAAACAGAGTATATTTAGATATCCAATCTGATTGGATAAAACACTGTTCATACATATTATATGTTATTTTTGCTTTTATACAAAAAGGAAAAAGTATTTTGTATTTTATACATATCTGTATGTACAGAAATAGAAAAGTTACCTCACTCCACTCCATTAGCAATAACATGGCCATGGGCAACGGGACAATGGACAGTATTTACACTAAACAGGAATATTACAATTAAAAAGAAAAAAAGCAAGGTGGTGGTGCCAAAATCCAACAATCCCCTTTAAGGGAAAAATGGTCGGGGGTTGTGTCACACGGCTAAGAAACACACTAAGAGAGATAGAGGGCTGATGGGTGGCGATGAAGTTTGACACAATGAATGCTGGTAAAGCTGATCCTGCAATGCTCAGTCAAAGTGTGACTGAATATCACTTCAATGTTTACTCCATAGTAGTAATGACTAGAGGCTTTTCTTCCCTAAAAAAAAGAAATAAGACATAGCAATCTGTCAAGAATACTTTCCCACAGTATTGTCAGATAATGTAATTATTAGTCGGTGAACACAGAGTATGTACATATCAGCCCTCACGATGCTCTCCGTCTCTCTCGAGGTCGCTAAACTGTGAAATTAGGACAAACTAAGGCATCCAGATGACGAAACAAAGACTCAAAAATACATTGACGGACTGTAACAACAGCAGCAGAGTGTGTGTGTGTTTCTTAAGTCCTGATGGGCTGCTTGGTCTGCTGAGGTGCTGTGGCAGTGATTCGTGGTTTCTGATTGGACGGTTTATTTCTGTGGACAGAAAAAAAGGCACCGAGTTTCTCCTCTGCTCATTGTAAAATATCTCTACACTGCCTGCTCAGCTCGTCTGGGATGCACAACAGGCAAGGAGACCAGTCGTCAGCTTGCCGTTGGACATTTGCTGCAGGAAGTTAATCTTTCCAGCGCCCTTCGGTGGGAACAGAGGAGTAGGGATGAAGGAAAAAAAAGGTAGAACGACAATAGAGTGGAAAAATAAAGTTGAGTGGTGCAGTGTACAGGTGCTGGAGTTTACAACAGGACCAGAAATGTGTCCTTGCTAATGCTTTCCCTCCTCTAGTTTCCACGGAGATGCTGATAAGTCGTCCACTCCTCCCTGGATGAATCAGCCAGAGGAAAAGAGTTGCATCCAAGTTTCTCACAGGACTCGCATTTTCCTGACTCCAATATCTTCTCAGCCAATCAAATTCCTCGACATTAGCACAGTTCCACTCCGTGTGTGTGCACGCACACATACTGCACAAATGGAGAAAGAAAGCAGGAGGGCAAAGAGGTGCAAGGAGGAGGTGAAGATGTTTGTGTGCTTCTAGTCTGAGCTCCTCTTACAAGACTGGCTCTTCCTCCATTGGCTCCTCTGTGGACCTGCAAGTGGTTGGCATCAAACATCAGACAGAGCAGATTTGTGTCGGAACACAATAAAAAAATGTATACCTGGGATGTAACCATATTCCATGAACATTTTGAGATTTTTGCTGTAAAATTGCATGAAGGAATAATAGAGTGGTCCAATACACAACAGTACAATTGAGTTCAACTGAAGGAACTTCCCTGATACAGATACAGCACGATAACATTTCACAGTAATGTCTCATAAACTCCTGGGACACTTAACCTCTAGCCGTCTTTGGCTGAATTTGAATAATTTCAAAAGTTAATATAACTTTGGTGTTCTTCCATATTATTGCCTGAAAATGACATGGGTGGTTTCTTGTTATGCTATTTTTGCCGGCATTTAAAAACTTAAATAGTTTGAAATAAAGTATTCTAAATAAACCTTTACTGCATTTTCTGGACATTTCTGGAAAATTATTTACAAAATGTACAAAATCAAGGTCCAAGAATAAACATTTGGGAGAGTTAATAATCTACACAATATGACAGAACAACAGACTGAATAGGTATTAATGTAACACATTCATATTTAGCAACAGAAAAGAACATACCTGACTAGGTAGGTTTGCTGACTAGGCAAAATTAACATAACAAACCAACAAGGCCAACAAGCAACCGGTTGGAAAGTTCTCCAAACTCGCAATTTCATTCCACATAACTTGGTTAAACTACAGTACCTATCGTGATAACACAACAACATATGTGTATTTGATGACATATATATATTTATATATATATATCATATTTTATAATATTTATTTATTTATATAATTAATATATCCTGCTGTTTTTACTAAAAAATAGGAATACATTTATGTAAATAAGGTCTATTGTAGCATACATTCAGAGTAAATGTAAAATTTGTGGTAACGCCTTGGAAATAAGTTGACAAAAGACATAACAGAATTATGCCATCATTTTACACTTCATGATTTTTCAAACAGTCAAACAACAACCTGGAAGGACAGAAGGTGTGATTATATCCTACCATTGAAAAATATTGAAATAGTTAGGATCCTGACTAAACTTGAATATGGTTCATCCAGCTCTGTCTTTTGTCTTAACCATAGTAAAACTAATGAAGGATTTCTGTTGTTTGAGGAACATAAGTTTACATAAATGAAGTCCTTAAACAAAAAAAGAAACTGTCCGTGGCCAAACTTTCATTCATGTAGCATAACCATCACAGAGATCGGAGCACTTTATGGCCAACAGATTTTCGTTTAGAAAGAAAGACATTGGGAAATGGTTGATTTAATTAATAGATTGTTAAAAGTACTTAGAATAATAGAAAACAAATATTAATGTGTTTAAGGCAACTGAAAACCAAAACTGATTTTATTATCACTATTATCAAACTATAATCTTATATTAGTTTGTAATGTTAAGAGCTTGTTTTGCTCTTCAGATGTAGTTGTTGAGTATTATGTAATAAATGATGACATTACAAAAGTTATAACAATTCTTTTCTGCATCTATGAGCATGTAAGGGTCCATAATTACCTTTTGAGGGCTTGTGGGACAAAGGTTTTGAGGTTTAATGTTAAACCAGCAGACAATTGTAATATATGAAACATTGTCATGAGTGGTCCCATACATCCACTTTTTTCCAAAGAAAAGAAAAACCTCAGTCAGACCATCAGCTGATGGACACTTTTTGTTGTTTTGTCAGTTAGCAAATTTATGCTACTTTAAGGTAATAAAATGATGGTATTACCATCTTTGAGAAATTAATTTTCTCATGCAAATTTGAGCTTTATTCATTCAGCACAGTTAAGCTGTCTTAAAATAATAAATGGATGGCACAATGTGTTTTGCAACAGCAATGCCATAAAATGCACACTGGTTGTTATATCACGTTCACCACAATGCAAACAGAACTGATCCAAATATAAACAGTCCATATTTCAGCTAAAAACCTTTGCTACAGAAATTGGAAGCAGATTTATCTTTAAAAAAAACTTTGATTATGACCAGTTGGACAGAAGTCCACATTTGTTCACAATGGTGTCAACTCTGTTTCTGCTGGACCACCAACACCTTAAAGTTTTTGTTTTTTCCTACTTTTGTGCCAACTGACCTGCTGGTTTCTGCGTCTTCCGAAACAGAGCCTGATGGCTCCACATCGACACTGAGGGAGGCCATGGCGCTGACTGTTTCTGCCTCATCCCTCTCCGATTGTCCCTGAGCCCCATCCAGTAGCGAGTGTCCGCTGGTCTGGGTCAAACTCTGGAGACAGGGCCAGTGCTTACCTGATTGGATAGAAAGCAACACAGAGGTGTGACTGGGGAATAAGACAGGAGGTGGGTTTAGTGTGATCGTGTGTGGGTGAAAATGCTTCTCACTCTGGATCTCTATCACTGTCTCCAGTGAGGCACAGGCTTTGGGACATGGCTTTTCCTGAGGCCACTGAAACCCAGCGTCACTCTGAGAAGAACAGAGAGTAAGAATTTGAGAACAAAATAGTCTAAATCAGTGTTTTTCAAGGTACATTTTTTTAATTGAAAAAGTCCCAAGGCACAGCTCCGACCAAAAATGTTAAACAAATGAGACCCTGTAGCCGCCTATATTAACAATATAGTTATTCTCTTATCAAACTGTCTTGAATAGAAATCAAATAAACACAAAAATGTGTTTTTATCATATTTTATATTTCTTCTTTCAAATTGCACTTAACATGTCCACTTAAAAAATACACCTGGAACAGTGCCACAACAATGTGGTCTTAAATTTAAAGAGGTTGTAGAAAACTTGTGTTTTACAAACCCTAATTTTGTCTGAAAGCATTGTAATCTGGAATACAGAAAATAACGCTTATTCTTAGAAAAGCAATACGATTTGGGAAAGATTTCATGTTACTATATGAAAAGTTGCATGTACAAAATGCCAATCTCAGTATATTTGACTTAGTGTGAAACCTGTGCATGTTTGGATGAACACAGAGCTGATTTCCTGGCAGGAATTGAAGAAAGACACACACAGAGCTCTTCCTCAACAGCTCTCAGTCTCTCTGTTCTTACTTTTGACATCTTCAGGTCCAAGCATCTCATTTACAATGGCTTTGCAGGCGGGTAATATTAATGTCTCTGGCAGAGTGCATGACCTGTTTCATTTCGCTATAAGTTCAGCTATGTGGTAGCTAGCTTTAAGGGCTCTCTCATTTACCTTTGTGGTTTTTCTCATAAAAGTTGCCTGTTTCTCCATGTGTTAACGCAGGAGAACAAAATAGTCTGCATTCTTGTTTTCAAGCGAAGGGTGTTTCGTTTGGAGATGGCGTTAAAGCTGCTTGGTAGACTCCACATACCAAGCACAACAGAGTCGGTGTTGTTGTATCCCGGGTAAAAGTAAATCCAAATGAAATGTAACTCTCACTGGTTTGCCTCGAGTTCACGGTATTTGTCTTCTTTTGATATCCACTCATACTAGGGGCTTCATGTGGGTCAAGGGCCCAGATTGAAGTTAGTTTTTTTTCTTTTCAAAAACTTCTCCATCACAGTCATTACAGTTTTGCTAGCCACAATGCTCTCACCGCTACCTGTTACATTCATACATAACGTAAAATACAATTCGCTATCTGTTGTCATCTAGTGATGAGGAATTATAACATGATTACGGCACCAGTCACTACTACAGCACGGAGACTCGAAAATGGCATATAATTTGCAGATAATTAATTCGTCATCACAAAATCTTTTAAGACCAGTTAGGTGAAATTGGATAATTTTTCATGGCACACCTAACGATCATTCACGGCACACTAGTGCCGCAGCAAAGTGGTTGAAAAACACTTGTCTAAATGCTCTCTGACAGCTTCCAAAACGTTCAGACTGAACAACAGCATGATCCTACATGCCGTGAAAATGCTAAAAATCACTGCTGAAATGCTGAATCTCTCTCTCACCGGGTCTCCCAGGAGCGCAGACACACAGGCCTCAGAAGCGTCACAAATAGCGGTGAGGTCATGACCACCTTCCAGCGCCATGACAACCCGCCCAGCCGCCAGACCCATCAGCAACTGCGTTAACTTGCCGAAACCTGCCAATGCACATATTCAGTTCAGAAATGCAACTTGTGGAACAATGTCACCATGGTAACCTACACTGCACTCACACTTGGCTGAAACGTTGTAGCCACCAAGAGGAGACTGATGACCCTCCACAGCGTCGAATCCTGCAGACACCAGGACTACATCTGGGCTAAACTGCTGGGCAATAGGCATCACCACATTCCTACAGACAGAAGCAGAGGATGTAATAAAAGCTGTACCCTTTATTTCCATTTCCTGATCAATACCAATACAGATACCAAAGTAAAAGTATTTTGTAATTTCCAATAAGAAAAGCAAGGGTGTCCAAATCAGATCCTCCAGGACTGCTGTCCCGTAGATTTGAGAAGTTTCCATGCTTCAATATACAATGTCAATGTGTCATTAGCAGACTTTTGCAGAAATCTCTTTGATTACATCCACTGAATCAGAATCAGGTCTGTTGAAGCAGGGAAACATCTAAGACCTGCAGGACAGCAGCTTTCAGGACAACATTTAGACACCCCTGTTTCAGAGAAACCAGACTCAGTTTTCTTATAACATCACTGCAGAGTTAACAGTAGTATTGGTACATAATTTATTATATAATACATTACATTATTATTTCTAATGCTATACATTTTACTACATATGACACTTTTGGGGGTTTACCATCAGTACCTACTCAGCTCTACACGCCTTGGCATGGCTCAGTTATGGTAGTTTTTCATTACAAACTAGGGCCAAGCATACAAAAGGGGCAATCGTAAAGCCATGTCGTACCGAGTAGGTACTAGTAGAAAAGTGCCATTATAGCCCTTTTCTATAAATACGTAGTCAGCCTGACTCACCTTTAAATAACTCACTGCGATTTAGCTGTTTTATTTAATAAAAATTAGGTCATTTTGGTATGACAACCTGAAAGTCCTGTAATGACATTTTGATGAGACAAATATGACGGACATTGCAGGGATAACATACTGAGTGAACCTTGTTGTTGGACTGTGTATTTCAAATATGTAGTGTTGATCACATAAATAATGATGTTGCATCTTTTAAAATTAAAAGATTAACTTAATCTCAATCGGTTTCATGAGTTCCTGACCAATCAGGTGCCTGCAGTCTGTCATCACCTCAACTATGCTCACTTTGAAGCCCAGTCAAATTGTGTCAAGCCAAGTTGCGCTGAGCGGAAAAGGCTCATGAAACCACTTGCAAATTTGGAACTTTTAAACACAATTTTTTTTTTTACCTAAAAGCCGTGAGGTACTCCACATCTCCCATAGGGGGCTCCACCCCTCCAGTCCATGCTATGTTCACGTTGAAACCAGCACCAGCACCTGAACCCACCTGTGTTGAGAAAAGAAGTGTAAGAAATGGCTAAGTAAATAGCTAATTTAACTTTCAAAATAAATAGAAAATACGTTCAGTTAATCACATCAGAATTGTTGCTGAGTGTTGGTGGTTTAGGGACACTATAGACATTGAGCATCAAACTGATAACTACAAATCATCTTCAGTTAGGATCACACCAGCTGCAGTTTATATCTTCTAAAGCACAAAAAAATATTATTATACTTTGACATCATACAGAAAGTTTGAGTTATGTCCTCGTGCTCTTCACCCCATCATTGGTTCAACTTAAAACTTATGTTTTATGTTCCCATTCCATCCATCCATCCATTGTCTGTACCGCTTATTCCTGCTGACATAGAGCGAGAGGTGGGGTATGCCCTGGACAGCTCATGTTCCCATTAGTTTTTTATTATTTCCATTTTCTCTTTTTTTGTGAAAAGAAAGTTCAACTTTGGGTGGTGTGGTGGTTAGCACAATCGCCTCACAGAGAGAAGGTTCTGGGTTTGAGTCTCAGGGGACCCAAGACCTTTCCGTCTGGAGTTTGCATGTTCTCCCTGTGTCCGCGTGGGTTTTCTCCGTGTTCTATGGCTTCTTCCCACAGTCTAAGAACCTGCATGTTAGGTTGATTGGACATTCCAAATTGCCCCTTAGTGTGTGTGGTTGTTTGTCCTTGTATGTCTTGTGTGTGGCCCTGTGATGGACTGTCCAGGGTGTACCTCGCCTATTTACCACTGGGATAAGCTCAAGTTCTCCCTGTGACCCCATTAGGGAACAAGCGGTAATAATGATGGATGAAAGTTCAATTTCACTCTTTGGTAGCCTCACATTTTAGACATTTAAAATTAGACCAAAAGATCCAGAAGAATGTGTATTTAAGATGCAGAGCAAGTAAAAGAGAATAAAATGTAAACCTATCCTTTCCTTGATCATCATGGTAATTGCGAGATCACTGGTGGATAAAATGGACAAACTTGGGGCCTCAATGGAAAGCCTCATTAGTCAGCAGCTGAGGCTTTCCAATGTAACAGATACAGGTAAGAAGTACTGTCCATTTATGGCAATCTTTGGTTTTAACCACTCCTCTATCTAAGCAACACTTAAACTTTTCACTTTTTATTTATCTCATATTTATAACAGTAATTCCCACTGAAACATACAGTATTTACCCTCTGGGGATTGATAGTCTTATTGAAAAGTAATTAGTTAAATTATGGAGGCGTTTCAATTTTTTTCAACTCATTTACCATTTCAATTGACATGGTCTCTGAGGGGGATAGATTTACTCTATGTATTCTTTCATTACATATATAAAAAAAAGAAACCCTATGAAGCACTCAGCCATGTTACATGGAGTGACTACCAGGTGAAGGGCATGGATGTGAATCTACAGGAGACAGAGGGGAAGATTATTGGTATGTATTTTCCTTTTTGTTTTATCGTAATTTCCTTTTTCTTACATAGTTAATGGGGGATAAAAAGAAAGAGGCCTGAGTTACTTTCAGGCAGTTACATGTGGCTGCATACACAGGATACACTATACAAGGGCTGTCAAACTCCAGTCCTCGACGATCCGCTGTCCTGCAGGTTTTAGGCATTTTCCTGCTTCTGAACACCTGATTCTTATTAAATTGGATCTTCTCTGGACATTTTTTATCTTTTCACCACTCTGCTAATGGCTCTTTGATGTAAATCAGGTGTGTTGAAACATGGTTACATCTAAAACCTGCACAACAGCGCCCCTCGAGGACAGGAGTTTGACACCCCTGAACTATACTATAGCTTTAAATTAGGGCCCCCCAAACCCTTCATCCTACGACTCATAAATGAATGTTGCAGGAAACTTGCAGCCACAGAAAGTGGATGATGCCCATAAAATTCAATTCCCAGCCTTTGGCCCACTCAACAACAGTCACAGCAAAAAGACAGAACAGTTTACTATTTACTATTACTGGACCACTTTTATTACAGCTAATTACAGTAATAGTGTGTCCCCAGTCCAACGGTCAGTCGGAACGGCTCAATCAAGAGTTGGACACAGGGATGCGGTCCCTGGCATCTCAAAACTCTAAATACTGGTCCAAGCATCTCATGTGGGTCGAGTATGCGCACAATTCCCTGCCTTGCTCGTGTACTGGCTTCTCTCCCTTCCAGGTGGTGTATGGGTTTCAGCCGCCTCTGTTCCCTGACCTGGACAGTGAGGGGAGGGTACCATCTGCCTTGGCCATGGTCCGCAGGTGCCGCCGTTTCTGGGCTCGTGCTCACCAAACACTCCTAAGGAAGTCTACAAGCTATAAAAAGGCTGCGGATCGCCGGCGAGTACCTGCTCCCTCCTTCCAGGCAGGGCAGACGGTCTGGTTGTCCACCCGTAACCTCAACCTGCACGGGGAGTCACGTAAGCTTGCTCCCAGATTTGTGGGCCCATTCCCTATTTCTAAGATCATCACTCCTGTTTCTGTCAGACTAAGGCTGCCCAGGACCATGAGGGTGCATCCCACCTTCCATGTTAGCTATATTAAGCCAGCACCACAGAGCAACCTGGTTCCCGCCTCCAGACCCCCGCCTCCGCCGCGGTTCATTGACGGGGGACCTGTCTACACCGTCAAGAAGCTGCTGGCTGTCAGGCGACGCGGCCGAGGATTTCAATATCTGGTCGATTGGGAGGGTTATGGTCCTGAGGAGCGCTCGTGGGTCGCTGCCAGCAACATTATGGACCCTAGCCTCATTAACGACTTCTACCACAACCATCCTGACCAGCCTGGACCATCCAGTAGCCGGGCTTAGAATGGGGGGTACAGTCATGGGTGTCTTGTCACGTTTCCTGTTTTGTTTTGTAGTCCTTCCTGTTTGGTCCCAGTGTTGCTTTCCCACTTGCTTTCTCTTGATTTCCTGACTCCTCCCTAATTACCTCCACCTGTGTCTCATTGTTTCCTTCCCTGTCTGGTGTATATAGTCCCCAGTCTGTCTCTTGTTCGCTGCGTGTTTGTACTTGTCTTTCGTCAGTCGTTCAAGCATTCTAGTCTCGTCTTGCCTTGTTATCCTGACCTTTGCCTGCCTTTTCTCGACCACCGTTTTTGCCTGCCGTTCTTGTACTTTAGCCTGATCTATTGCCTACCCATGTACCAACCTTTTTCTGGATTAAACGACCCGATAAATAGTGGTCCAGTAATGGTAAATAGTAATGGTAAAACACATCAGGCATGGGTGAAGTGAAGTGATACTGTATGTATGAGAAGTAATATTTACAGGTGATGCCTATGTTATGTGTGTGGGCCCAATGGTTGGCACAATGAGCTTGACTTTTGAGGCGGCAACTTGCAGATCAGCCTCCACGTCTAGGCATGATCTTTCCTTATCATGAATGGAAGTCAGTACTGAAAAAGTCTTTTCACAATCATATGTGGCTCTAATGCCCTGAAATCAAGTTCTATAATCTTAAAGTTTTAGGTAATTAAGTGTTATAGGAGGACTTTAGTGACGGTTTCCTTTGGTTGGTTGTGACTAATTTTACTTTTACAAGAAAAGGCTTGAAGTTATTGAATTAAAGCCTTGGATCCTAATAAGAGATGGTTGGCCAAGAAAAAACAACACTTACCAGTAAAATATTGTTTTGGTGCTGTAAGATGGCAAGGAGCACTTTAAGTATGGCAACATGATTCGGCAAATATCTTTTTAAAATCTGATTTGATTTCCAAAACTCATCTCACACCTCAACCACCTTTTCTTATGACCCCACAGAGGATCACTGACTTCAGCTCTAGGAAAGACTAGTCACGAGTTTGTATTAAAATTAATGCTTTAATCATTACAGAATAGCCTGTGTGTATGTCTCTGTACCTCTTCGGGGGCTCCACTGCCAGGGAAGAAATTTCCGTCATCGTACCGATGGAGGGAGATGTAAAGAACGTCAGGATCATTGTAGAAGGCCTGCTGGGTGCCATTGCCATGATGGATGTCCTGCAGTGACATGTAACAGTAAAATGAATGTTAAGGTCATCGTATAGGACACATCAAGCAGTGAATAAGTCAAGAAGAGAAGAAACATCTAAACATACATACAAACAGACATAACAGAAAGCTTCAAACCCTGATGACGACACATCAAGACTGTTTCTTTCCACATATTTAAAGCTACATGTGGCAACAGAGGCTGTCGGAACCATTGATGATGACCTCTGATGATTTCTACAACAATGTCCTCTCTGCTATCGTTTCCTTCTAGGTGCTGGTCATCTAACTTCATACTTAAACAATATTACTTCAGAGAAGAGGCTGACCAAGTAAAGTTTAAATAGAATTGAATTTAAATCAACGATGTCGTTGTCCAAAACAAACAGCAAAATGACATGCAGTAAATACACATGGCGCTTCCTAATCGCTCTTTTCCTATGTTATAGTGTAATACTGAATGAAACAGAAATATGTTTCTGTGCAATCTGCTGGTCTCCTTAGCAAGGAAACATTTTCTGATTAAGTCATTAATGAACTGTAAGCGGGTGGCACGGTGGTGTGGTGGTTAGCACCATCTCCTCACAGCAAGAGGGTTCTGGGTTTGAGTCCCCGGGGAGCCAGGACCTTTCTGTGTAGAGTTTGCATGTTCTCCCTGGATCTGCATAGGTTTTCTCCGGGTTCCTCCCTCCGTCCAAAAAACCTGAATATTAGGTTGATTGGACATTCCAAGTTGCCCCTGGCTGTTGGTCCTTGTGTGTCTCTGTGTAGCCCTGACTACTGGGATAGGCTCCAGCACCCCCCCTCCATAAATAAAAACAAGTGTAGTGACAGTTTCAGGGTGTTTGTGTGTGTGTGTGTGTGTGTGTGTGATAGGGTGTTAGTGTGTGTGTGTGTGTGTGAGTGCCACTGACCCAATCTACAATGAGGATCTTGCCTACACCAAGTTTCTGTTGCAGCAGTTTTGCTGTGATGGCAACCGAGTTGAAAAAACAAAATCCCCTGTAACAGTTCAAGACACAAACACACACATTTAAAATTCTGCCATAACCCAGATGTGGAGGCCTACTGTCAGATGTAGTCTTTCAGAATAATGACACAGTACTGACATGGCTGTGGATTCCTCAGCATGGTGACCCGGGGGACGCACCACAGCGAAGCCATTCTACAAACAAATATAGATAGTTGGACTGTTGGGCTGACAATTTGTAACCTTTGAACTTGTAGGCGTGCGTTACCTTCAGCTCTCCTGATGCCACTTTGAAAGCAAGTTCAATGACCGAGCCCACTGCCATGCGGACTGCTGCTGAAGAGTGCATCTCATTCCACACAGTGTCACTGTCCACCTGAAAGGGGTACGGACACAGAGCTCAGAATCCTAAACACAGATTTCCACAGTTGTTTATAAACAATAACGGCATGCAAGAGAGAGAGATTCTCACCCCGATTCCTCCACAGGGAAGAACAGCGTACATCTTCTGACTGATTGGACCTACAAAACAAAACAGAAGACAGTATTAGTTCCTGTATCAGAATTCTGTGAAATGATGAAAGAGAAACAATTGAGAAATCTGCATCCAACACTGCTTCAAACCTAATAAATCTGTGAATAAAACAATTTTCAGAATAATGAAAACTCTTAACTAACCCTGTAACGGACAATAACAACATCGGTAACTATATCCACAAAGATAGAGACAAATGAACTCCCCTAAAATGTTTTATAAAAATCATATGAAAAGGAAAATCAGACTTAAATGTTCTTTATTTTGAAAAGTTACCCAGAAGCTTCTTGTGGTCAAGTTTGTGCCGATTGAGTGGACTGGTTCCATACAGCAGAGTGTGGAACTCTGAGTGGACCGACTGGATCTCATCAAGAGATGCTTTCCGCCCACGGATTCTCTACACACACAAAAAGAAACAAAAGTTTACTTTTCACACGTGTGTCGGCTGAACTATTTGTGAACTATTTTGTTTTTCTTCTTCTTATCTTATTTCCAATTACATTCTTTGCTACTTTGTAAAATAATTTTAGAGGTTGAAATTATGTTTTAAACCCTTCAGGAGGGGTGGATGTCATGAGCCATCTACAACTGAGGTGAAAGCACCAGGTCCAGATAACAGGTTGTGTGCATTTGTGTGTAACATGTAATCTGTAAGAATAACGACACAGTACTGTGGATTCCTCAGCATGGTGACCTGGGGGACGCCCGACAGCTTGTTCTACTAACAAGTATAGATAGTTGGATACCTCACAGCGGCCCAGCAAGCCTGTCTCTTGCAGCCTGGACCAGATGCTCTGGACCCTCCCCGCATGCTCAGGGTGTATGTGAGCATTTCCACATACACACTGATGTTTCAACATCAAACTGTCATAAACGAGCCCTGTAGGAGAGGGGAAAACAAATATTGGTGTTTTTTTGTTTTTATTCAGAGGCAAACACTCAGCTTTCAGTGCAAGATGTGGTCAAAGGAGTCTTCCTTATGTTTTTGTTTTTCTGCAGTTTTGCTGAGAAATAACCGCAGACAATAGCATGGCAAAGGAAAGAATGGCAAAGTAAATAACACTGTAAAAAGAAGATGGGAGGCAATACCATAGAATTCCACAAGGTGTCAGTACCTTAAAGTAAAACAAACATCTACATAAACTGATATCAAAGAGGAGAACAAATCCTTTCTTGAACTCATTCGTTCACTTTTCCTATTGTGTCAGGTAAGAGAACCCCTTTAGCTATTTAGAGCTATTCTCATTCATCAGGTGGCAAAGTTTATGAATCACAGTTCAGATTTGCATTTTCAAAGTCAGTGTAAACAATCTTGATGCCCACTTAACAGCTGTGGTTTTGATAGAATAACTTTTTTTTCCCTAAAAATTATGATGTCAAAATAAAATATAACTGACGGCTGAAGCTGACAGTTATTCTGCCGTCTGAGGCGTAAACACACATGAAAACACATTAAAAAGGCAATATAACTTTAGTTCTACCAAATACAAAACAGGGAGAGACAACACCTGTTGCTAGGCAACAACCATCAAGGCTTTTAGTAGGTGGACTATCACTTTCTAACGTTATCCAATCAGATGTGAACAGGGGGAGGGGGGACTGACCGGTGGTGAAGAGGTGTTTGATGGGATTGACAGTGGCTGCAGGGGAGGACTTCGCTTTTCCCAAAGGTCTGTGGGGCAGCGAAGACTGAAAGATGCCCAGCTGCTGCAAGGAATGCTGGGATGGAAGAGAGAAAGAGAAAGAGAAAGAGAAAGAGCGAGTACTTAGGATTCGTCGCAGAGATGATTCAGAAATCAGTCCATTCACTGCAGAGGAGGTGGAGGGTGTGCGTTTGTGTGTCTGCTCATGAAAGAAAATGGAAAAAAAGAGACACTACAGATAACACCGAGACCTCCTCTTGTCTGTTTTTCTGTCATCATGCGTGCGCACATGCCAGAAAACACAGAAAGAAATTACTATAATTATTTCATTCATAAAAATCTGGTTTGTTTGACGTGCCGGCTGATTGATAAAGAATTGCCACTGTTAAAGTTACTACACCTCATCACCATCCTCCTAAGTGTGTGTATGTGTGTTTTTGATTTCAAGGTTTTGGTGAGCACTGCAGCCAAACATACACGTACATTTTCTGAAGTAGTTATATATAGGGAGTGTTGCTGTGCTCCCTGCTGAGAACTGGGTGACTCATCATGCGTGGGTGGACCTTCAAACGCACACATACACTTCAAGATACACACACACACACACACACACACACACAACAGCATGTCCAGTGGTTGATTCACTTGCTGATGATGTCACTGCATCGTTAACAATTGTGTGCGTGTATGTGTGAGTCTGTCGGCCTGGGTTCGAACAGGACGGTAGGCAATATTTGAAAGGTTTATTAGAGACTTTTACTCCGTTTTGTTAGACAATGAGGCAGTTAGACTCATACATAGTCAGGTGTGTTCATCCAGAGGATGTTTACTGCATAACAATAAAAGAAGGAGGAATGCGCAGAAAGGGTGCATCATGATTTGGAGTCAAATGAAAACTGGAATTGCTGTCTTTTAGCATTTTCTCTAAAGAAAAAAACTTCCATCCATCCATCCATTATCAATACCGCTTATTCCCTGATGGGGTCGCGGGGGGAACTGGAGCCTATCCCAGTGGTCAACGGGCGAGAGGCAGGGTACACCCTGGACAGTCCGCCAGTCCATCGCAGGGCCATACACAAGACATACAAGGACAAACAACCACTCACACTCACATTCACTCCTAAGGGCAATTTCCCCAATCTCCAATCAACCTAACATGCAGGTTTTTGGACTGTGGGAGGAAGCCGGAGAACCCGGAGAGAACCCACGCAGACATAGGGAGAACATGCAAACTCCACCCACAAAGGTCCTGGTTCCCCCGGGATTCAAACCCAGAACCTTCTTGCTGGGAGGTGACAGTGCTAACCACCACGCCACCATGCCGCCCTCAGGGAAAAAAAAAAAAAAAACTTATTCTATTTAAAAACCCTTCTCTTTTAAATTTTAAGGGTCTGAAAGCATGAAAAGCATGCTCCATGTGAACATTTTTCAAATACATTTCCAGATGAAAAGACTTGTTTCTTCAAATATTTGTGAAAAACTCTAGCCAACTTAGAACTGTAGGGGGGGGGGGGGGGGGGG